>CM034151.1:705291581-705794081 GCA_019776745.2 Taxus chinensis
TAACCATGCCTACAACCTAACTTGATCCATGCCTAGACCACAACCTGACTCAACCATTCCTACAACCTAACTCGATCCATGCCTAGACCACAACATGACTCAACCATACCTACAACCTAACTTGATCCATGCCTATGACCTGACTCCATTATGCCTACACTACTTAATTTCCCTAACATATACACATCAACATAGTATGATAACTACAACAATATACACATAATGATAATAATCATCATCATCACCTCTATAAATAAAAATATCCAAATGTATGTCTCTATATAAATAATATCAAATATCTTCGGCATGCAGGCTGGTACATAAAGTCACATCTCTCAAAATCTCATATACAACCTCACCATATTTGGTGCGCAAGCTGGTAGATGCTCAAAAATATACAAAAATCTCATACATCCTCACTGTCTTTAGCACACAAGCTGGTATATATCAAAAAATGACTAAAATACATCAAAATATAGGGATGGGCATCAGGCCTCATCCTTCCAAACAACCTCCATCTTAATCTCTCTGGTCTCCTCCTCGGCTCCTGTCTGATGGCCTGATATCATCTCACCATCTCTCATAGGTCATGGTCAGTCCCCTACTAGTACATCACCTAGATCTAGCCTCCACGAGCTGGTGACCTCACCCTGATCATGTCTCAGGGATCGATGGCCCCCTATGTTCTCCATGTTGTGACTACAGAATTTGGTCCTCTCACTATAGGCCTGTTGTGCCATGTACTCTCCATAGGATAGAAAATCTATCCCAACCGCTATCAACTGATCCTAATAGTATATGGCCTAACCTAAGGCATCCCATAACCTAGATAGGGGTACTGTCTGTGGTGGCCCCATCGGCCTCAGCCCCTGTACTTGTCCTGTGGGACCTTGTCCCGCACCTTCCTGTGAATTAGGACCTTGTCTCGATACTTGTGAAGGTGTCATCAGCCTCACACCTTGTGCCTATGTCTGAGCTTGTAATGCCTGAATCTGTGCCTGTGCAGTGGCCAATTGGCCCTGTAAACCTCTAACCTGTGCATGTAAGGAGGATACCTAGTCATCATCACCCTCTCCGTCTCCACCATTGGCCATCTGGGCTTATAGATTGGCCACCTACACATGCAATGCGGCCACCTCTGCCTCTGATGTTTCTAGCATCCCCTATACCATCCTCAACTATGTAATCAGGGTCACCACCTACCCCTGTAGGGTGTCTCTCTACACACTGATGATGGCTAAATCTAGCTTCCCAAGCCTGGGAGGTACTACTCATAGCTAGGCCACCCACCACTGTCTATACCTATTCGTCATGCCGGCATCATCAATCCACCGGTCTATAATCTACTCCTCCTACCTGATAGGTAATGTTGGCCATGGAAGTGGTAGTGATCTCTCCACATCATCCCTCTGGTACTGTGGTAAGGGTTGTGGTATATCATGTAGTAGGCAAAATTGTCGTCAGACCTTATCTATGGGGATCATCTCATGCTCTCCTGTGTGATGCCCCTCGATCCATCTAAGTAGTTGAAGGCCAGCTAGCTCATCAGTCATCTATCAGTAGGAGGGATAACCTACATACATCCTCCATATAATATCTACCCCAGAAAATCCCTCCAGTACCCTTCGGTAATATGCTATGTCATGTGCAGCCCTGTCTGATCGTCACTCTCCCATCATAGGAACCCATCACCTATACCCCACCCATACAAAACCTGACTAAAAGGCATCTGCTCGGGGCATAACTATTGAATGCACACAGATAATGTGCTCATAGGCTCAACAGTGAAGAATGAATGTGCAACATAGGATAGACCACTGCAGTCGCCCATAAGCCCATAGCTCTCTATATAACTACACCAAGAATGTTGGCACCTAGGTAAATCGGGTCCTCTCCATCATCATGTCATGTAATACTCCCATCAGATATCATGGGAATCTCCCACCCTTTGGATCCGGTAGTACAAAGTAGCAGACTACCTCCATCAGTAGCACTACTTTCCTCATTTCCTCTGGATGGGCTAGGTACATCTCTCCATAGCTTAGGCTCATACTGTGAAATGTCAGCTCCACCATCCCCTCACCAAATACAGCGAGCATCAACTCCTCTAATGCCTCTAAGGAGATCGAATATATTTGAGTACCCAATATAGGTAACCGCAGGATCCTAAACACATCCTCTAGGGTGACTGTCATCTCACCCATCGGTAGGTGGAATGTGTTGGTCACCGAATCCCATCTATCGATGAGGGTGACCATCAAACTCAGCTACTAGACTGTATGTCGGTAGCATTAGACCCCACTCAGGCCCACCTCCTCAACATGTCGTAAATCCTCAGCTATCATTGCACCTCAAACTGTCATGAGTAGGGATAGCACCCTGTCTCGCATCCTCAGATGATCTTTCACCTGTATCCAATAAAAATGATAACATTATTCATGACCCAATTATTTTTATTATCACCCGTACTAGTACCCACTCCCCTACCCATTTTTACATTGCTACTTTGCCTACCCTACCTCAACCTAACTTACCTACCCAACCCTCCCCTACCTACCTACCCAACCCTAACCTACCTAACTACCTAACTTAAACCGACCCTCCTCATCATCCTACTTACCCACAACCTACCCAACCCAACGTCGCCCTCCCTCTTTTTACACTCCCTAACCTTACCTATTTTCCCTAAAGTCTCAACACTTGGACCCAAATGCCCAGCCCTTCCCTATTCCACATTTTTTAGGCAATTGTTTTACCCCCCCATACCGACGTCACTCATCCCAGACTGACCACGATTTATCCATAACCGGAACCGGTCATCTCATATGTGACCAATCTCCATTATACACAACCGATGTTGGTCAACATTCGACCAATGTTGGTCACTGTCGCAGTGACACCCCACAGCAGCATGCCCTAGCTTTCCCATTTCTTTCTCATTCCTCACCTCCCCACCCCCTATTCTAACCTACAATCCTTCCCACCTAGCATACTACATATTCCCAACTTCCCTTGTCCCTCTTTTACCCAATTTTTTCCCCTCACATTCAAATTTTATTTCCCCCCAAACCCATCTTTCCCCCCAACCCAACTTTCTATCAATTTCTTTAAAATAAGCATGGAGAGATTGAATCTTACCTTCTCGCGTTATTGCCTATATGGTGGTACCTCAAGCCACTAAACTGGTGGTCCCCTCAATCCATCTCCTGCCTCTACCATATCCAAATGACCTCTCACTCTCCATCCACTCAATCCACTCCAATCGATCCAACTCAACACGTGAATCCACCTATCGACCACCTATCACGAGTCACGTAGCTTGCTAACCTCGTCCTCCATCTCACTCGAACACTTTTCACCCTTTTTCTCCCTCCCCTGTTGTTTTCTCCTCTTTTGCAAAGACAAATGAAATGAAAAAATGTAGATTTTTCTCTTTTTATAACAACCCCAACCTAATTGGCATCAATTTAATCTAACTAGCATCAGTCTTGTGCCCTAGCTTATCATCATTGATCGATTGAGACCAACATTGGTAGCTTCAAACCGTCATCAGTTTACATGCTTCAACTTTTCCTACTCCCTTATCTCCAATTTTTGACCTACATCCTTTCTTACCTCACACCCACTTCACTTAGACACTTCTCTTTATCTTTTTTTCAGTATCCTTGGCCCCCCTCACCCCTTCCTCAGTCGGGGACTTGTTATTTTTCCCATCCCTTAGCCTTACCCATGTCATTACGTAGACACTTGGACCTGGAAGATTTCTAGTGACCTGTGACCTCATGTGTTCGTTATACCTTGCAACACTATTACCTATGTTGTTAACCTAATGACCTTACCTTGTCTCTTGCCATGACCGTTTATCCTAACCCAACCATTGATGTATTGGAACATACACCCACCTGACCTGCATCATGTTTCCTAACCATATCATATACCTTGGATATCGGAATCACCTCAACCTTGTTTGGATAAACCTATCGACCTTAGACAATGTAGATTTTTCTTGCTCTTCAACCTGGTGTCATGCTGCATTTTATATGTGTGCGTGTGTTTGACTGTTACTACCTTTGACCCTGACCCATTACCTAGATTTCTCAAGTGGACCTTTTTCCCTATTTTACCCTCATTTCCCACCTTCCACTTCATCACATTCACCTTTTATCAAACCACTCACCAATTTTTCCTTCTGCCTCATCAGTTCCTAGTTTGAGGGGGATCACCTTGACCCACACATGGGGCAACCACTTTTGTCAATGTCACTTACCAATACAAGCTACATGACAAAAAGGGACAAAATTTAGACACCAAAATTAGGTCACGCTCCCCTTGGTCCCTCGTCAAACAAACACCTTGAACATATTTACTTAACCATGGCCCCTTTCATCCCACTCTAATATTATTTTAATTAATTTGATTGAATTAATTCATTATGTCACATTATTTATTATTTAAATAACTTAATTGGATAATACCTACACATCCACCTCACCTATCCACCTCACTTAGCCACCTCACCCTAAGACCTATTCTTAGTATGTTGCCATAACTAACTAAGACCTACCCAAACCCTAAAAATCAAAGCCTATATTCTCTCTAACCACATTCCCACCTATGAGAAGGAGGTTTGCATTCTATGTTGCGGGGCAAAAACGGGCGAGATATAAGAAAATCAAAAGGATCTGCCCATTTTAGAAAACCTAGGAAATCCCACCCTAACCGTCGCCGCTCACCCTAAACCGCCGCCGGTCAACCTGGAACCACCGTCGATTACCATTTAACCCCCAAAACAACCTTATTTCAAGGTTGACACATGGTTTAGAGGTTAACACATCTTTTGAGAACAAGGGATGAAACAAGAGCTACATGCAAGAAGAACCAACATTAACACATGCATCAAAGCATCCATAGCCAATACCTGAAGAAACCACAGAGACATTCTACCTTCACGGGAGCATCCGGGGAAGTGCCAGCACTACATAAAGTTCATTCCATTTGATCACCCACCATTACCAACCAAACATCAAGCTCATACAAGAATTAAGTGCTTTTTTAATCAGCATTTGTCCGTTTATCATTTGGTTAATTCTTTTGCTGTTGTTACTAGTTTCTACCCTCATTTCATTCCACCACCATTTTACCTCCATGAAAACTTGACCATCCTTTTACCCATACCCTTGAATTGACCATATCCAGATTTTAATCATTCATGTGCATATCGAAGACCCACACAAACCCTGTCATTGTCCTTCCATTCCCATCTATCCTCAGATTTGTTACCCCACCCAATTTTTACTAAGTTTCTTTTGCCACGCCTATACTGACGTTGGTTACCCACAACCGTCACCAATTAACCTAAACCAAAATTGGTCATAGTAAACCGATGTCGGTCTCTATGTCTTTTACCAAAAACCAAGAATAGAGCTTCTAAACCTCCACCAAATACCCAAAAACCATCCCAGAACCTGACCCTAACCAATACTGGCACTCTGACCAGAGACCTTGACCTTCAGATTTCAGTCATAGCTTAGCCTGTTGTGAATGAATTTGCTTATTGTAGATGAATGAGATACCTAAATCATTTTAACTACAGTAGGATTTCCTTTATTGTTAGCATTAATTTGTTTTAAAATAGTGGATTGACAGCCGTCTAGGAAGTATCACACTTCCCAGATCTAGCATACACTAGGTAGTCCACTGACATATACTGTTTAACTTTCATTTGGTGGTATTGTCTTTCTATTTCAAGTAGTTCCTCCATAGCCAAAAGGAATCTCTTACGATCAGTTGTGGATCAAGAAGTCATATGCATGCAACAACCTATAACCAGCATATTAACAGGTATTCCTCCTAGCCCTTTTACCCTTATCTATTTCGTCAACATTTGAAGAAATGCTCTAGAATCAAGTGAAACACACCTTGTAACTTAGTTTTGATTTCTTGTATTCCTTTTATCCCTGTCTCCTTAGAAAATCTAGATTAGGTATAGATATAGATCCTTTGTAATTTCTCACGTATGCACCTAAATAGAGGAATAGGAACTAGCCTTTAATCTAGAAAGTTTTCCCATTTGCAGAGTTCCACACTTTGGGGAGAACTCAATGTTGTGTGGATCACACCAAATGAATCTACCTTAGAAAATAATATCTGACTAATCATTTTGGCATGCTATGAGTTTGCACTAGCAGGCACCCAGATGGTTATCTTTGTCTAGTCATCACCTTAGAGAATGGCCCTCCCCCGGCATAACATAACCTGAAACCTCACCTTTAGAATTTCCTTCTTCTTAGGAATCCTTCCCAACCAAAAACTCTACTCTAAATCCACAAGTCAATATTTTAAATAGCATAAGCTAAACACACTAAATTCACTTGTTGGATTACATATTTTTCTTAGCTTTGTGTTTGGCTTACGTTTTGAGGTGTGAGGATATGATTCTTCATTTTTTATTTTTGCCTTTCACACTCCGCCATCACAGTTGGAGTATTCTGACTTTTTCATAGTGTGTCAAGACCTCATCTTATCATCTCCTTACTTCTTGTTGATTATTCATGTAATCTAAATTCACAAAATTTCATTTTTTTCTCATTCTTCTGATTTCACAGTAGCTAGCATTGGTCCAGTGACCATCATCGGTTTACATTTGACCACCATCAGTTTATTTAACTGAAGTCGGTTCCTTGTTATTTTGGTTGATTTACCCAAAATACACTTATCTCATCTTCTCTTTGTTTTGAGTCTCTGTGTATTATTGTACCCTCTGTAATCTGATAACAATCATCACCTACACCTTTCTTGTCTGGAATTCATCATTTTTTACTTCATTTGCTGAAACTATAATTTTATCACAATAACCAATATTGGTTCCTATAACCAGCACCGGTCACCCCTTAACCATCATCGGTTAGTTTAACCGGCATCGATTACTCTATTTTGATTTTAATCAAAACATTTACCAAATTTCCCTCCCATAATTTGTTTTGTTTCATCTCTGTTGTTCCCTATGTTACTTATAGAGTATAGTTCACCTGATATATGCTGATTCACATGGTGTTGACTCACTTCCAAACTAACACCATCATATTTCACACCAACCATCAGAAACTCCCACCTAGTTTGTCACCGACATCCATTCTATCACCTATGGATCCAACTCATCTTATCCCCATTACTACTAGTGATGAGGAGTTCGCAAGACTCCTATACCAAAATCTCACTGCCCTTTAGTACTACCTTACTCATTCTTCCACTCGAGATTCCTTAGGACAGTTAATATATAGCATGCTCATATCTATCCCCCTGCTCTATCCCCCACTTTTGAGTCAACTAGCACTAGTTTGACGCTATTTTCATCCACTTTATCACTTGTGGTGTCTCAGCTAAATCCCACAACTTCTATAACTACAACATCTATGTCATCAATCATGCCTGTGACATCAATTGTCCCTCTGATAGCCTCTATGAGTATAGCTTCATCTGCACCTGCCACTTCATGGATACCCATTGCATCGTAACCACCTCCATTTTCAGAAAATTACACCCTTTCTAAAACATCATCCTTTTTATCCCACAATCCTTACCCCCAGTCACCACTAAAGTTGTTACGATTACCTCACCCACATACACATAGTACCAGCAACCCCTGACCTCATCTATCATTTATGTTGGCTATGTTCCACCCACATCTATTCCTCCACCACAATTCTCATATTTAGTGCCACCATACACCAGCATACCACCCACTTCATACACTCAGCATCAACCCCCTTTTTATGTAGGGGCACCCATTCATCCCAGCCTACTAACAACCTCATTAAAATGATGATGGAGAAGATGCAGACCTTAGAAGCATTTGTTTCTAGATCTCGTAATTCTTTAACATATGATGAAATCTGTAATGATCCTATCCATCCATCAATTCCCATTCTTCCTTACCCAGTGCATTGGGAAATGCCTAAATTCAATCACTTCAATAGTAAAGAATACCAGCCACAACACTTGGGTTCGTTCAAACATGGGTGCTACCTAATCACCCATGATGACGCTTTGCTCCTATAAACTTTCCCAATGTCCTTAACATGACCAACATTGGATTAGTATAGCAAACTACCTCGACATTCTATTTATTCCTTTAATCAATTAGCCCAATATTTCTTAGATCATTTTTCAATAAATGTTACCAAGAAAGTCACCATGACCGATCTCTATTCAACCTGGTAGTATGAAGATGAATCTATCATAGATTTTGCTGCCCACTGGTGGAGTCTTATTAACCAATTGACATTCCAACTACCTCAGACTGAATTTATTGAGTTGTTCACTAGAGCTTGTGCTAGACACATCTCACCAACTCTATAAGTCCAAACCTTCTGAACCTTTGATTAAGCATTCAACATGGCCCAAAAATTGGAAATTCACACCATTTGAGAAATGAAGATCCAATTACGAAACAAGAACACCCCATTCAAATCAAACGACTCTTATTCATCTTCAAAACCTCAAAATAATTATTCAAATCCCAAAGGATCTACCAACATGGTAGTCCTTAAGGTGGGTCCACCTCATCTTTCTAATTAGGCCCAACCTTGTTCTAATATTTCTCCCATCCAGGCCTTTTAGATCCGGTAGGAACAGTGGAAATTCACTTCGATTGGAGAGCCCTATTCATTAGTCTTAAAAAATATTCTTAAAGTTGGAGCCATTACACTTCCTCCCATAAAACCTCATACAGGTTTTGACCCTACTCGTCCCATGTCGGCATGGTATAAAGAACATGACTACTATAATTATCATCGCATCAAAGGACATAGTGATGGTAACTGCATTACTTTTCAAAACATTGTTCAAGAGATGATAGAAAATGGATACCTTTTCGTAGACAACCCAAGTTCCCCAGCAAATCATAATTTACACATCTTCAAAAAACCATTCCCTAATCATAAACCATCATCTAATCAAAATAGTGAACCTTCATCTAGTAACAGTAATGTCTATGAGGTTCACATAGTTTTTGATATCATGCCAACTGTTCCTCAAAACCTACCTACTTCATCTATTGAGGAAATCTTGGCACAAGCTCCTCCACCCACAGAGGAGCATACATCTTCTACCCCTCCACCAACATAGGAGTCCCCCTCATCTACCCTTACTCTCATAGAGGAACTCACACTTTCTATTGATTTCATGTCATCGTCTTCTTCCCATCCTTCTAAACTATCAACGTTTGTTATTCTCCCATCCACAATAGAATCATCATCACCTTCTCCTCTACCAAGAGAGAAGTATACCTCACCCCACATATTAGCTCTCCTACCCATGGGAGATTGTTCAAATAGGTGACTACCTGTTGAGGATATTTTTCCCCAAGCATCCCTGGACCCTATTGACATGATCTTGGATCTTCTACCTATAGAATATAAGGCTATCCAATTCCCTATCTCATAGACCTATTTTACAGGGATTTCCACCCAATCCATTCCATCCTATTCTTCAATAGTCCTCTTTTTACGGTTGGTAGATCATTTAGATTACATTGATCATTCCATGCTCTAGGGACGTCTTTGGCTCCCTGTTTCGACCCAAATACAAATGTTTCCTGAATATACTTCCACGATCTACCCAAAGGTATTTTCAGTAACCAGAATTACACTGGCCATGTCTATTGAAATGGCTTCCTCTTCATCATCCCTACCTCCATTCAAATTTCTACCCATCACTACAACTAATCCCAAACCTAAAAACCTACCCATACTTATCCCCCCACCCATATCTAGACCCATCACCACTTTGGGTGTCATGCAGACATCAAGCCTTACTTACCCACCTGTTAGATTGGACTTAGCCATGTCTTCCCAAGTCTGTAACAGCATTATCCTCATGCCTAAAAGTAAAACCCAACCTTCAAGGTCATGTACATCAGTCTCTCCTACCACACCTTTTTCACCTTCTCCCCTTCCATCCATCCTAGGGCCTCATCCATCAACTTTGACCAAAAAATATCATACCCAAGGTCAGTCAAAAGCTAAAAAACCTACCAATACATCACGATCCTTTGTTACATGTCATTCACCCAAAAACAAAAGTCCCTCACCCTCACCCATGCACTTCTTTCCGCTTATACCTCCACCAGTTACTATAACCCTGACCTTTCCTATATGACTTCACCCAATGTCACCTACCCAACCTCTACCAACCACCTCCACTGTAACTTGGTTTCCCCTGTGGGTAACCCATCCTCTTCCACTATCTTATTTTCCTTCTACATACCATACTCTCGTGTCACCTTTACCCAAGGAGGTGCAACCCAAAGCTAAGAATCTGCTACCCTCCAATAAGGTAGTCAAACCAACCAAACCTTCCATCACCATCTCTTCTACCCCACCTTTACCCAAGCATATGCTAGTAAGACCTAAGACCACTCCACATACCAAACTAGTAGACCAACCCATTCCCCCTCCTATAATGCCTCTTCCCTCACAATTAGCCACACTTGTACCCAAACCTACACTCACTTCCCATTGTGATCCGTTAGCAGGGTCCTATGCCAACATTTTAACCAATATCTTGGAGACTTCCATCATCACATTACCACCACTTCAACCTTATGATCCTCTCAAATCCAAACCAAAAGGGTTTGATGAAACCAATATTTTTGCCTATCATCATGTGTCAGGACATGATGTTGAAAATTTTAATGCTCTGAAGACCGTTCTTCTTCAATTTTTTCCTCCTAAAAAAATTTTCAAAGATGCCAACCTTCTTGATGAGGACCATGCTCCACCTTCACATGTCACCATACATCATCATCCTTTACCCATTCAGCAATCAATACCTCTACCCCCATAATCATTTTTCCCACCTCCAAAATTTGAGATCAACATTGTCCGTATTAGAGAGTTGGCCAAAGCACAACCCAAATTTCAGTGTGCCTTACTCATTTCCCAAGGCTCTTATCCACTGCAAGGATTTTTTCCCTTATGATGTTATACATTTCATGACACACCCTCTCCATCCACCTCCCCTCAGATTAACATGGTTCACATTGCCACCCATGCTCAAAAAGACAAAGGCAAAGAAAAATC
Source organism: Taxus chinensis (assembly GCA_019776745.2). Taxonomy (NCBI): domain Eukaryota; kingdom Viridiplantae; phylum Streptophyta; class Pinopsida; order Cupressales; family Taxaceae; genus Taxus; species Taxus chinensis. Next base: position 705,302,663 of record CM034151.1, read on the forward strand.
AACTAGCCCATCAACCAACCTTGTACCCAATATACCATTTGCACCTACTCCCAAAATCACCATCCGCGGACCTACATACCCTATCTCTGATAGGGTCACCCACCATGCATTCATAAAATAATTACATCAGTATCCTCTAAAGATGTGTTTGTATGATCTTGCCCAGACTTTCAAATCCCACAGACAAGCCCTTATCGAGGTTTTACAATCCATTGAAGTTCTACCCAGTGACCCCACATCAATGGCCTCGATTATCACCCCTCACCATGTGGCCTCACTAACAAAATCAGATCCTTCTTCTACCCCCATGTCCACTCCTCACATCGTCACCCTCAGCTTCTCTGATGAGTAGATTATACCTCTCCAGTCAGATGATCTTGATCCCGCCCTATTCATTTATGTTTATATCGATAACATATGCATATGACGTGTCATGATTTATGGTGGTTCTAGCATTAACATCATCTCCTCCTATGCATACAATCAAATGCGTATTCCTTCTAACTGTATGTATAATAACCCAGTTATGTTGCACTCCTTCAATGAGGCCATCACCTCCAACCTTAGCACTATTATCCCTCCAACCTTGGCACTATTATCCTTCATGTTTACTTAGGCCCTCGCACTATCCCAGAACTATTCTACATCTTAGAGGGGGAATTCCAATATAGCCTATTACTCGGCAGACCCTGGATTCACGTCATGGGTTGTCCCTTCAAGTTTACACCGCTGTGTAAAATTTGAACATGAGGGACATAACTACACCATCCTCGTCGACCTGTCACCACTCAAGACCTGTAACATGTTATACCAGCCCAATGATGTGCTTGTACAAGTCAAGGCATCTTCCACTACCCCCACCTCACCTTCATCCACAAGTCCATCCACCAATACTACTACCGCATCTCCCACCTCTAACCTTGTTATTCCTACTGTCGTTGTATCCTCTATAGCTAACTCATCTACTTCCCAATCATCTAGCGAGTCTTATATTCCTGCTACCCATATATCAACTACTGATCCCTTAGATGGTTTTTTTCAACACCTCACTTTGGGGGAATACCTCCTATACAATATTGACACATTCCTCACTCCACAAGAGTATGGGAACCTACGCAAACACCCTAGTTATGACTACCACATAGGTGAGGTTTTTCATTATGGTCCTCCCCACCTTTGCACTAATCTAACGTATGGTGGACTTGATATTGCCACTTATTCACTTGAACCTCCATCCTAAACATGACCATATTCATCATACCTACAATCCCTTACTAACCGCCACTTCACCCACACTTTCCTCCACCATTGCACATAGAAATGCTTTGGCTTCAGTTTTTACGAACAGGGCCACCATACTGTCATTTCTTGCACTATTCACAAACACAATGATCATAGTCTCATTGGCTTCACCACACCACCTCCCAAGAAGGCCCACATCAACCTCATTGAGGAAGACAAACCTTCTCCACCTCATTCACCAACATCACCATATTCACCCACGGAGTCCATAGATCCTAAATCTATTCCTCCTCATTTTTTGTCATAAACACAATTTCCCTGACACCTTTTACCTATCAACACGATGGTGAGGATCCCTCTTCTCTCCCCTTTGTATATCCTAACATCATCGATGACAATACACCTTCTATTAATGTTGTTCAATATCAGGATGATGAATCCATCCTCACCTACCTTGGTGTGGAAGACTCTTATATTCACCAGTCTTTACCCTTTGAGACGCAAACCATGTTGAATGAATCGACTATCAAAATAAACATTAATATTCAAGATGACCCACACATCCTAAATATAGGTCACTCTTTAGATCTTGCTGATCTGGAAGCTTTTACTTCTTTTCTTTAGAACCATAGAAATGCTTTTACCTGGTCCTATGCCGATATGCTCGGTATTGACCCAAAAATCATGATCCACAATATCATAACCATTCCTAATGCCAAACCCATCAAAAAAAAGTTATGGAAAATGCATCCTCGCATTGCTCTTATGGTCAAAGAATAACTTCAGTGCCTTCTCTCAGTTTCTTTCATCCAACCCATTAATTATCCCCAGTGGATTTCGAACATTATTCTTGTCACAAAAGTGACAGGGGGACTCCGCATTTGCATGGACTTATGTGACCTCAACCTAGCTTGTCCCAAAGATAATTTTCTCCTACCAGGTGTTGATCAACTAGTTGATCTCACCACCAAACATGAAATGTTGTCACTCATGGACAGTTTCTCAAGTTATAATCAAATATTACTTACTCCAAAAGATCAACACAAAACTACCTTCATCACTCCTTGGGGGACCTTCTACTATCGATTCATGTCTTTTGGCCTTAAAAATGTTGTTGCTACATATTAGTGAGTCATGAATTATATCTTCCATGACATCATGCATCATATATTGGAAGATTGCGTAGATGATCTTCTTTCCAAATCCAAACATTGAGCCAAACACTTGACCATCCTTAAGGTCATATTTGACCGCCTCATCAAGTATTGCGTTCAACTTCAACCAAAGAAGTACATATTTGTGGTACTTTCAGTAAAACTCCTTGGTTTCATCATTTCTTTGTGTGGTATAGAGTTCGATCCTACTAAAGTAAAGGTTATTATAGAAATGCCTCCACCTACTAATCTTTGTCATCTTCGAATCCTGAAAGGTAAGTTGTAATCCATTCATCGTTTTATCTCGTAGCTATCCCACTATTTTTAATCATTTCATCATGTTCTCAATAAGGATGTCTCATTCAAATGGGATGATGAATTCCATAAAGCATTTTATGCCTTAAGAAAATACCTTCTTCAACCACCAGTGCTCATTCCTCCTAAGGATGACCAACCCTTTTACCTATATATTTTTTCCACTAACCATTCTTTAGGTGTCATGCTCACTCATTGCAACAAGTACCACAGAGAGAAAGTGGTTTATTACATAAGTCCTACCCTACTGGACTACGAAACTAGATATACCCATGCTGAAAAACTTTTCTTAGCCTTAGCTTTCATTGCCACCAAACTCTTCCATTACATACTCGACCAAAAAACCTTTATTATTACCAGTACTAACCCCCTACACTATATGTATGCAAAACCCTATCAACATCAATGTGTCACATGTTGGCTTATGCTTCTTTCTGACCTCGACCTCGAATTCACTCATTAAAAATACATCAAGGGCCAAACCATTATTGACCACCTAGCAGATGCACCTCTTTCTGGGAATCAACCCTCTAACTTTGATTTCCTAGATGAATCCATTGCTACTCTCTCGTTAGATGTTACCACTTACCAAATGACACTCTGCTTTGATGGCTCCAAGTGTCAGCCTGGAGGTGGGTTTGGTGTTATCCTCATTCCTCTTGATGGCGAACCTATGCCTTTATCTTTCAAACTAGATTTTGATTGTACAAACAATATTTTTGAATACGAATCACTCATATTGGGTCTCCAGGTTGCTTATGCTTTAGATGTTAAGTCAATCAATATATTTGGTGATTCCTACCTCGTCGTAAACTAAGTCAATGGTATATACCAGTTTTGTAATGAAATACTTGAAAAGTACAAACATCATGTAGACATACTTTTGACTACCTTTGACCATTACAAACTTCAAGGCACCCCATGTTCTACCAATAAATTTATGAATACCATGGCCTTCTTGGCTTCTCAGATACTTGTTTCTCCTTTCGACTCTAAAAACTTTGTCACAATACAAAGGTTGCAATCACCCACTTACTTACCTCATGAGATCTAATCCATTGGAACCATTGCACCTGACCCATATGACCTTTGGTATAAGTAGTTTGTAGACTATCTTTCCCTTTATATTCTACCCATTGATCTCCCTCATAATGGACAACGTGCCTTTCTTAAAATTTCCTCTCATTATGTCATCATGGGTGGTCTCCTTTATAAGTGCGGCCTTAACGATATTCTCTTAGGATGCCTTACAAGCTCTAAAATTCCCTACACTATCAAGGAAGTTCACGATGGAATTTGTGGAGATCACTTTAGTGGTTTAGCTATCACAAAATGCATTCTTCACGTTGGCTATTATTGGCCATCCCTAAACCGTGACTATTGTGTCTATATCAAACATTGTGTAAAATGCTAGCAACATGCTAATCTTCATCACACACCTAGTCATGCCTTACAAGTCGTACGAGACCTTTGGTCTTTCTCTCAATGGGGCTTAGATCTTGTTGGCGAAATCAATCCCCATTCTTCACAATGCCATGAATGGATTATAACCGCTACTGATATTATACTAAATGGGTAGAATCCATCCACCTTATTTCTACAAAAGCTAAGAAAATATGTGAATTCATCAACCATCACATCAATTTTCACTTTGGTGTTCCTCATCATCTCATCACCGATAATGAAAAGAAATTCAAAAAAAAAACCCTACATAATTTTTGTGATGCTTTTGGCATGCAACTCAGTTTCTCATCACCTTATTACCTGCAAACCAATGGCCAAGCAGAATTGACCAATAAAACCTTGAAAAAATTTATTATGAAAGTAGTTAATGATGCTAGCAAGGATTGCCATTCACACATTCCTTTTGCTTTGTGGGCTTATCGCACTAGTATTTGCACTTCAACTACTTCCGCACTTTTTTCTCTGGTCTACGGTACCGAGGGTTTCTTGCCTTCCGAAGTCCATATTCCATCTCTCTACATCTCACTATGAGACATGCTCAAGGCTGATGAATTTTGCTAGGATTGTTTGGTATAACTTGAGTTATTAGATAAATGTCATCTCAATGCTCTTGACCATCTCCAAATCTACAAAAAACATATCAAACATGCCTATGAAAAACGTGTCCATAAATGAACCTTTCAGGTCGGTGACCTTGTCCTAAAGGAAAATCAACATGTAACCAAAGAAGAGAAAAGTAAACAGGAAAATTTACTCCTAATTGGCTCAAACCTTATATCGTTACACATGCCTATGGATTAGGTGCTTATCATTTGTGTTCACTCAAAGGTAAACCCGAACCTGAGCCTCTCAACACCTTACAACTTTGACCATTTTATTATTGACATTAAGTCATATATCACTTTCTATCAATTGACCGCTCATCCCTTGAGCGTTGTTCACCTTCCATATTACCTATTTTTAGGATCAACAACTAAACAAGAATCTTGTGCCTACCCATCAACTTTTAGCCTTATCTTTAATATGAGTACCACGGCTCTACTCATAGCATGATTCTCATGGATACTTTTCGTCTTTAAAAATATGGAATCCCATGGTTGTTCATCACTCAAAACTACCTCTTTCATAGTTAACCTTTATGTGTTATGATTTTTTCTTCTAAACAAGAACCTAATCTCCCTCTATAGTCTTTTCCATGACTTAAAACATCTAAAAAAGAAAATTGGATTCAACTCCTTAAGTCAAACTTCCAGCAAAAGATGACTCCCTCAAAAAGGGACATCTCTTCTCTCTATCTAGCTTTTATAAATAGACTACTCCCTTGAATGAAAGCTATATAAAGTCATTGCAAAAATATAATTAAATGTTCAGACTCTTCCTGCATTGATCAGCTTCACAAAGACCTCAAGGAGAAAATCTACTCATCCCACATAGACTTCCCACATCGATCAGTCTATCATAACAAAAACAAAAGTAAAAGAAAAAAGAAAAAGATTAACTTTTTTTTCATGGACTTGCCTATTTTGATCTTGGGTCTCTTGCCAAATAGGCATGTTGTCTCACACTAGGTTACGCTCAAACCAACCTATTTTCATCTCATCACCTTTATCACCCTTATTTTCTACCCACTCAAGGGATGTGCCACAAATGTAAGATTTTGTGATCATGTGACTTTATTCACCCTTAGAATAGTTAATTATACAACACCTTCAGGGTATTACGTTAATAATCCAATATTTGGTATGATAGACTCGTTATGGTCCTTATCAATTAGGTGGCTCTTGTTGTCTTCCTTACCATTTTCCCTCCTCATTACTTATTGATTATCCTATACAGGACAAGATGATCGACACCTATATTTCAAACAACTCAACCATGCCTATGACCTAAACTCAACCATGCCTATGACCTACATTCAATCGTGCCTAAAATATACCAACCCATCCCCCTAATTCATCATATTCTTCCCTAGCTTATGGAAGAACTACATCGGCCTGAGGCCCCTTTTCGTCATTCCTATGTAGGCACCACTCCAAGGGTATGGGTCCCTTAGAGGTTAGCCCATTCATTCTTTACCCTAACCAGTTCCCTCTTGTTTCCCTATTCATATTATCCCTTAGTTTTCATTTTCTACAACACTTGGAAATTAAAACATATAAGTATATAAACATGTATACCTACCTATTTCTTACATCCTCAAATCATACATTAATCATTTCCCCTTTCCATGATATCAAATATTTCAGAAATTTACACCATAACATACATATTCCTCATCATTCATTTTTCCATGCTACTAATAAATTAGAAATTAAATCAAACCCATAAACATAACCAAAGCATATATAACCTGACTCCACCATGCCTAATTGACATGAGCCCACCATGCCTAATTGACCTGACTCCATCATGCCTATAACTTGACTCCATCATAACCTATAACCTGACTCCAACTGTAGATCAAGGGTTTCATGCTTGTTAACTGAATCGGGACAGATTGAGGACCATGAGTACCGATTTGATTGGACACATTGGGGAACAAGACCTGAAAGAGGCTTTCTACTGCCGGATTAGGCATTAAGGGTGCCGATGCTAGAGGATGGGCGAAGGTCACTGTTGCTGGAACATTGGAAGAAAGACCCACTGGAGGACGAGGAGCAGGAGCCAACTGACTATTCGGAGGGGGTTGGCTCATAAGGGGGTACTGACCTTGGGACATGATGGAGGGCATAGATGAATTAACAGAAATATCCGGGTGCGCAGATGCACTCATTATAGCCAGGGTAGAGGACCTCTCAGAAGTAGGTTGTGGAATATTCAAGGTAGCTGCGGTGTTAGGAATAGGTAAGACTATTTGAGAACTAGTCGATATGGTCGGTGGAAGAGAAAAAGGAGGCACAGGGGCCCCGCCATTCTCCATGACTCGAGGTGAGAGAGATGATGCAAATTGTTCTACAAAGTCCTGGGATGGTTCACGAGAATAATCGTACACTTGCTGGATTGGTGGTCCTTGATCATATATTTGAATAGACTTGTGTACTAGGTAGTCCATGAGGGCTACCGGATTGCGATCAAGGAATGCCTGAAATTCAGGATCCCCGCGAGGAACATACTCTGAGTCAGAAGTAGATGATATTTCTGAAGGACTAGGGGAAGCTGGACGTGATGGGGTTGCTTTGGCTTGATAGAAAGGATTATATGACCAGGATGGTGAACCAACTAACAGCGGTCCCGAGGAAGATTTGGGGGGTGCCGAAACATCCACGCTAGTGGTAATCTCGGAAGAAGAAGGGGCCAGTTGAGCCATTCTTCTAGATTGTAACCGAGTGATGACCGTCATAAACACGTAAAAAAGAAGATTGACCTAACTAATGCATAGACAATTCAAGCAGCGCAGGTGATTATCTCCTTTAAGTTTTGATGCTTTTAAGAGAGAAAATATTAGGGAAGGCTTTTTGGAACAGAAACTACTCAGATAGCCAAACTAAGGATGGTTTGGGGAATGTTTGGTGAGGAGTCTCGAAGGCACTTCAGTAAAAGACCAGTACGTGGCTTGATATAGGGGCCTACCCCCGCACTTCACACACCGCTGCGATAAGGGAGTCGGGTGCTTTGCCAATATATACTAGAACTTCTGTGAATTTATAGCGCGGCCCGAGTACCGCGTAGGATCTTCCTCTTGGATGTCACTTCCAAGTAGGCAAGGCTGGGGAAGGAATTTTTGTTTAAATGCTTTATACCTAGTGATTTTGGCTTTGTGTGCAAAGGTGAAAAATAAAAATCAAATAGTGTCACTACCGATTTTGATCAATTTTCCAGCCTAATTGAAGCTAGATGAGAAACATACAGCAACAATGACAAAAAAAGTTCTTTTTAAGCACTTAAAAATGAAGTGTTTGATTTCGATGAAGACAAGTCAAACAGATTCTTTCCCAAATGCGATTAAATTCTTTTTAAGCACCAAAAATTGAAATGTTCGAATGTGATAGACAAAAAACAAAGAATTTTTTTATTTTTTTATTTTTTATTTTTTATTTTTTATTTTTTAAAGGAGAAAACACCGTAAAAGAGAAATACCTATAGACTTAGCTCTCCAAGGTGTGTGGACTTCAAAAAGCGCGTTGTTGAGCTCTTCCCCTCAAACAATCTCATGAACAAGCAAAGTGCTCCGCAAGAAGAGGTTAAGCAAACACCAAACAAAATCCAAAAAGATATATCCGGATAATGGTGAAATGGAAATTTCTATTTCAAGGAACTAGAAAAATTTCAAGGAAATAAAAATTTCACAAAAAGAGCAAGATTAAAACGATGAAAGGAAATGTTCAAGCAGAACTGATAGAAATCAGTGAAGAAAAAGAACAAAGCTCAAAACTAGAAAAGAAATGAACTTACCAATAAGGGACTTTGGCTAGGTCCCACCGGGCGTGCCAGAATGTAGATCAAGGATTTCGCGCTTGTTACCTGTCCAAGTTAATGCACCAAACTAAACACAAAAACCCTGAAAAACTCCAATAAAATTGATACATGATGGACAAGATCCGAAGATGTAGGTGGATAAGGAGGTCGATGTAGATAAGACGGGTGCACATGAATAATTCACATAGTAGATCTGAGTAACCTGCAAGACACCGATACTTGACAGAAAAAGACCACGTTAAAAGATATTTAAGTGGACTGCCTGAGAAGCGGATCCGGGAAGCGATAAGCTTCCTTGGCGGATGTCAGTCCACGTTTTTAATTAAGCAGAGAAGCATACATGATAAAAGATGTACGTAAGGACTATATTTTCTGATCACAGTAATAAAACAGAATTTAGACAGCAGGCAGAAAGCAACAAAAAACAGGAATCTATGAAATAAAGCTAGATTTGTGTTACCTGTGTCCTTTTACCTGTCTGCAGGATGCTCGGCGTCGATTATGTAGAATCGTCGTTGACTGATGTGATCAGCGCCGATAATGTATGATCGGTGTCAACTGATGTGATCGGCACCGATAATGTATGATCGGCGTCGACTGAATAAGATCGGCGTCGACTGAAAGTAGATCGGTCAATCGGGGATAGTGCGAGAAGATTTGGAAATCGTAAAGTGAAGGCCAGATCGTTAACATCTGCTGGATGGGCCGAAGTCGGTGAGATACTGGAACAGCATCACCAGAAGATCAATGGATACGTGTGATGTTGATGTGATAGGAGCAGAGTAACGGTGCTCCTCTCAGGGATTGATTCAGACAGGATCCACTCTCATTTGATATGCTTGATGCTAAAATATCTCTCGTTCTCTTTCTTTCAACCTGTGTCACTGTGTCGTGATCTGTCTCTTTCTCTCTCTCTCCGTTCGTGCGTTTGTTCTTCCTCTTCCAGAACTGAGTTCTGGGCTTCTATTTATAATCGGTGCCGCTCCTGAAAAATCGGTGCCGATCGCGGAACAGACTCCCGAGATGGCCAAAGTGAATGATTTCCAGAAAGATAAGAGTTACCCCAAATATGGGAAATATCCCGCTTGGGGAAGAGGAAAAATAGGGGTGATACATAGATAGGATAAATGTGGGGTAGATAAGTGGTTAAGATACATGTGAAGAGGTGTAATTAAATATTTAATATTTAATTACTCACGGGTAAGATAAGATAGGGTGAATTAAACTTAGGATAGGTGTTTAAACCACAAATCGAATAATATCCCAAGGGGATAGTGGCGATATAAACGTGCCCCAGGTTACCAGAGAGAACAAACGTGCACAAGGGACACCAGATTGGATAATCAATTTTAGGTGTCTACACCAACATGCCTACTTGACCTAAATCAACCATGCCTACAGGACCTCGACTCAATCATTCCTAATTCCCCTGGTTTCCATCACATACACAAATAATAATGGACATTAAAACAAGTATACCATCCATACCATAAATATCATCATCTATATAAATGAGAAAGTCTATGTATCCATACATATGTGCAAAGATACAAATAAATACAAATATCTCAAATCACTCAGATACAGCCTCACTATCTTTGGCACACAGGTCGGTATATATTTCAAAATCACAAAACTCACATATACACCCTCACTATCTTGGACATGTAGGCTGGTATATATATCAAAAAATTAATACAATGATCATCTCCAGTGACTAATTGTCACCCCACCTGATATCCTCTAGGCTAGTCTCACCTATCTCCTCCTCTCTACCTGTTTGTCATCCCACTACCATCTCACCACTCTCCATGGGCCTCAGTCTGACCTCTGCAGGTACCTCACCTAGAGCTAGCCTCCGTGAACTAGTGGCCTTGCCCTAACCCTATCTCGGGGCTCATCATCCCCATGTACTCTCCACACTGTGAGTGCGATACCTAGTCCTCTCACTCAAGTCCTATTTTGATCTATACTTTTAATAGTTAGGGACATATATCCTTGTGGCCATCAGGTCATCTTGATAGTACCTCACCTAGCCATCGATATTATCTATAGCGGTGTCATTAGTCTTTGACCATGTACCTGTACCATGGGACCCTGTCCCACCCCTTCCTTTAAAATGGGACCTTGTTCCTAAGCCTGTGTGGGTGCTTGTTCCTATACCTGGTGCTAAAGGGACACAATCTACACCTGTGTAGTGGCTAGCTGGCCCTGTAAACCTACAACTTGTGCCAGTATGGCAGCCACCTATAGCCCATCTCCATCTCCACCCTATGTGGGTTCCTATCCCTGTGTAACCTAGGGCTGAAGGTCTACTATATGTGCCTATAGAGTAGGAACATGTGGCTCTGACCCTATCAAATTCCCCTACACTATCCCCAACTATGTCACTAGGGTAGTCACATGCCCCTATAGGGAATCCCTCTTAACTGTGATAGTGGCTAAGTAAGGTTTCCCTAGCCTCGGTGGTACTGCCCTTAGATGTATTGTCCACCACTGTCTATATCTATTTGTCACTCCGACATCATCAATCCATCGGTCTACTTCCTGCTCCTCCTACCCTTTCGGCACCATTGGTTATGGTAGAGGCATAGGCCTCTCCATGTCATCCCTCCTATATTGTGGGAAGGGTGGAGACACATCCTGTGGTAACCCAAACTATCGTCTGACCCTATCTACAGGTATCATCTCGTGCTCCCTAGCATAGTGTCCCTCTATCTATTTAAGCATTTGTAGCTCATCTAGCTCCAGAGCCATCTACCTATATGATGGGAAGCCCACATATGGCCTCCAAATAATGTCCACCCTAGATAATCCATCCAACACCCTTCTATAATATGCTACATTATGTGTAGCCCTGGTATCCCGACGCTCTCCAACAATAGGTACCCATCACCTATACCCAACTCAGACCAAGCCCGCCTCAAATACATCTAGATGGGTTATACCAACTAGATGCACACACAAAATATGCTCGTATGTCTAGTAGTGTAATAAAAACATGCAACACTGGATGAACTGTCATAACCTCCTATAGGCCCATAACTATCTATATAACTACACCAAGAATTTTGGTGCCCATGCAAACTAAATCCTATCCTCCATCATGTCATGAAGAACCCCCATAAATTCCCATGGGAATCTCCCACCTTCCACATCTGGTAGTGCAAAACAACAAACTACCTCCATAATCAGAACCACTAACCTCATCTCCTCAGGATGGACCCTGTATATGTCTCCATAACTCAAGTTGGCACTATGAAACATCAGCTCCTCCAGCCCCTTTCCGAACACTGTCAACATCAACTCCTCAAATGCCTCTGAGGTAATGGAATACACCTGTATCCCCACTATCGGTAACTACATGATCCTATACACATCCTACAAGGTGACTGTGATCTCACCAATCGGTAGATGAAATGTGTTAGTTGTTGAATCCCATATGTCAATGATGGTGACCATCAGGCTCATCTCCCGAAATACGTGCCAATAGCAGTTGATCCCAATCAATTTGACATCTATAACATGGTGCCACTCCTTAGCTTTCACGCTCCCTTGTATCGATACTAACATGGGTGGTACCCTATCTCACATCTGTAGCTGATCCTGCACCTACATCCAATAAACCCTAACATCATTAAACCTTGACCATACTCAACTTTACCCTAGACCTCCCCACCTATTCCCAAGATCCTTCCTCCTCATGACCTATCTCACCCATCTCAATTTCACATCCCTTGAATCATACTTATTTATACCCATTATCATCCCCATTTTCCTTTAGAACTACCTTCCTATCTCAAGACCTATCTCTTCCACCCACCCTCTCTCATTTTCCAACCCATTTTCCCTAAATGTCGACCGTCATCAGTTCTTATTGATCAAAAACGGTATCCCAAAACTGGCATCAATCACCTCACCCTCAACTGATACCGGATAACTCCAACTGATGTTAGACAACCCATGACTGATGTCAGTCACTGTTACAGCATCAAATATCCCAAACCCTGCCCTTTTTTTCTAAAAATTCCACATTCTACCCTCTGACTACCCTTTCCTACCCAAATCTCACCTCAACCCACCTCCACCCCTCTTTCACCTATATATCACTTCCTATAAGTTCTATTTCATCAATCCTCCTTTCAAATTCAAATTTGATTCCCCCTAAACCCATTTTTACCCAAACCTAAATTATACAAAAAAATTCCTCTAACAAATGTAGAATGGGATGAAATCCTACCTCGTCATGATGTCATCTCCGTGGGGGTACGTCGGGCCACTGCACTGGTGGTCTACCTAACCCCTCTCCTACCTCTGCCATCACCAAATTCCCTCCTCACCTCCAACCAACCGAAATGCTCAAGCTTGTCTCGTGGACCTGCCTATCGAATGACCGATCACCCACTCCAAGGCTCGCCAACTCACCTCTCTATCTCTCTCTATAACTTTCCACTTTTCCATCACTCCTCTATCATTTTTTACTATTGGAAAATGAAAAATGATTTCATAAAAATTAGAATTTTCCTTTTTAATCCTAATCCACTTTGACCGACATCAGTCATATTGGTGTCCTAGTCAATCATCGTCAGTCAACATGTAACTAGCGTTGGTCACACTTCAAACTAGTTTCCCTTACCCCACTCCCTTTTCACATGTCACCACTTATGCATATACCTTTTATCATTCTAGACCCCCATTAAACCATACCTAAAAGCACAACCTACCGCTACATTTCCTTTGTTGTGTCTTAGGAGTTGTTATTTTAGCTATATCTTGGCCTTGCACATACCATGACCTATTTTCCTGAACTTGACCTACTTGGTGTGACCATTGACCTTATGTACTCATTATACCTTGTGATGTTCTTACATGTGTTGTTTTAGCCTAATAACCATACCTTGCCTATTTTCTTATCGTCTATCTCAACCAAACCTTTGGTGTACCGGAGCATACCTAAACATTCCTTTACCTGAGCTAAGTTGTGTTTCACGCCCATACCCTATACCTTGGATACCTAAATCACTTCACCTTTGTTTGGATAATCCCATCACCCTTAGATGATGTAGAGTTTTCAAGCTCTTCAACCTAGTACAGTGTTGCAATCTATACATGTGTGTGCATTTGACTGCCATTACCCATTACCTGATTTTGACCCTAGCTAATTACCTATTACCTGAGTTGACTATCACCCTTTCCCATAGTACTCAAACCTTTCCCTACCTACACATTTATCAAACCACTCATGGATTGTGTCTTACACCTAATCAGTGCCTAGTTTTAGGGGGATAACCTTCAACCACACATGGGGCAATCACTTCTTGTTTTTGTCAACGTCGCTTACTAGTAAAAGATACGTGACAAAAATAGGGAAAATGTAGACACCAAAATTAGGTCACACTCCCCTTGGTCCCTTTTTTAATATCCAACTTAAACACATTCACCTAACCATGACCCTTATCCCCCACATTAATTGTAATTTAATTATTCACATTTAAATTAATACTCATCCTTACTTCATTCATTATTTAATTACCTCAATTAAAACTAATTTCCACCTCACCCCACCACCTCACCTAGACACCTCACCATATACTTATTCATAACATGTTTCCTTAACTAAATAAGACTTATCCCTACTTATCTTACTGAACTAAGGCTTAGTATAACCCTAAAAGTGCATGCCTATTCTCCCTCTAACCACATTCCCATGTATCTAAGCTCAATGTTCCATTTAGACCCAGCACAAAATGAGAAAAATATGGAAGAGGATAGCCAAGATCTACTATTTTAGGAAACCTATGATATCTCATCTTAACCAATGTTGGTCAACCCGAAACCAATTTTGGTAATCCTAAACCATCGTCAATTACCATATAACCATTTCGGTAACCTTGTTGTAGAGGTTAGACAGATTCTTGAGTTTTGGAGCAAAGAAGGTCTACATGCAAGAAAGAACCAAAGCTCTTTCACACATCTAGATAGCCATAACCAACACAGTCATTGATCAAAAGGTATTTGCATTCACATGAGCACTCCAAGAAGCACTCCCATGACACTAATCACCATTTCACCGATCAACCATCACCACCACCCAGTCATTGAACTTGCATTGTAGTAATTATATCTCTAACCTAAACTGCTTCACTTCCATTCATTTTATAAAGTTCTTTAACTTTGTTTATCAACCATCAGTTATATTTTCACCCCACCACTATTGCCTTCTTGTGAACCCGACCATTCACATCACTCATAACCCTTTTAATCACCTCTGTCTACCCCTGAGTACCTCTGAATATTCCCAATATCTCCTTAGACCTAACAATTCCCAAAACCATTAACTATTTAGTTATTACCAGTCTACCGTAACCATCGTTGGTTCTCACTAAACCGTCGTCGGTCATACCAAACCGATGTTGGTCTCTGTATTTGGCAGTCTTGCTAATACCAGATCCCAATAACCCTTTTCCAAGTGACCCAAGTGAACCATAATATAACCCTAACCTATTCCAGCACCCTAATCATTTACGTCATTTCCAAATCTGATCATAGCCTACCCTGTTATGTTATATTTTCTTATTGTATCTGGATGAGATACCTAAATCATATCAACAACAGTAGGATTCTATTTACTTATGTTATTTCTTACATTAAATTGTATTAAACAGTGGGTTGACTACCACCGAGGAAGTATCACACTTCTTGGATCTAGCACACACTAGGCATCCCACTGACATATATTATTTAATCCTCTTTTATGGTCTTGTTGTGTATTTTAGGTAGTTCCTCCTAGCCAAAAGGAAGCTCTCATCGTCAACATTGGATCAAGAAGTCAAAACGCATGCAACAACCTTCAGAACAACTGTCATAACAGGTATTCCTCCTTGGCCCACACCCTTATCTGTTTCATCTAAAAACATAAAGAAAATGGTGAAACATAGTGTTATATGAACATTGATACTAGTTAACATATTACTTTATATGATAATATTTTGATCTTTCCTTTTATTTACATTATAGTAGTATATATTGTGCATATTTATGGTTATTATTTTATAAATCTATATCTCTCCCCACCATTGACCGATATCCTATAAGGGTACTCTTCTCTATCTTGGCTACGGGATTTGGAAATCCTAGGTTAACCTAGTGTAGGGATCACTTCCCTTTGGATATGTGATCTTAGCGCTCATTTTAGCCCCTTTAAATCAATCTATTGTGTGTCCCATTTTGTTTCCTCATACATGAGTAAAATGAAATACATGGTAGTGTAATTCATTGAGACACATTCTTGGCTCGCCATACATTTTTGGTGAGTTTGACATGAATCCTACAGACATCTTTATCAAGCACAACTCGTTAAATGCATCCATATCTTATTATTGACCTCATTCTAAATCACAAAACATCAAAAAAAATATCTACATATATTTCATCACCCAGAGGTGATCCTTTCAATTCTAACAAATCTCATTCACAATGTTATCATCCCCTGTGCAGACTTTCTTGCATAATAGATCCCTTCTATATCCACAAACTTGACCTTCAACGTTATCTTCCCCTATTCAATTTTTTTTACAGATTAGATTGCGTCAGTAAGCTCCATCTCAAGAAATGCGATCAGCTAGATCATCACTCCATTATGGAATATATGTGATCCTAGGGTCTTCTAATTTTGTTGTGCAGTCATTTCTTGAATCCCTTCATCCTATAGTTGAATTCCCTTTCTACATGGATTTTTGTATGGTAGGATTCCCTCAAAACACACCTCCCACATGCCATAATGGTATATTTGAAGAGGAGGAAGAAAACTAAAACAACAATACTTCTGATCGCCCACCTGAGATTTTAAAATTTCTCATGTAATTTCCTCGATACAATGGTGAATCAAAATAAATGATTATTAAAAGCATCCTTGAATTTGAATCCCAAAAAATTACAATAGGGGAAAAAAGGGAAAGGTCTCGAAGAAAGTGCATATGAAAATATCCCCAATTCTAACCCTACCAACTTTATTCTCTAGCTCATTGATAGGTTGAGCTAATAAGAATTTGCTACTACTTTTCAATTCCTTCAAATACAAGTTAAAATGGCTCAACTAGTAAATCACCCTACAATGGGATCTTAAGGCACCACGCCCCCTCCTTTAACAAATGGACCTAATGGGGTTCTCATCACCCATCCCCCTATCCAAAATAAAGTCCTAAGATAAATCCAAAAAGATCCTCTAGTACCTTACATTGCTAGAATGGATATTAGAGGTATTGTTCCTTCCATTTATTATGATGGGTCCACTGATGCCTCCCTTCACATTAAGGCCTTTGGAAATATTTATAAGGATTAGATCAGATCTAATTCATATGCTTCCACAAATCTATTATCCAAAACCCTCACTGGGGATACTTTGGATTGGTATCATAATTGACCTCCTAACTCCTTAGTTGAGCTAGAATCCTTGGTGACCACTTTAGTAAATGAATTTTAGTATCATGACTTACCTGAAAAATTACATTAATTCCTTCATCAATTGTGAGCAATCTGAAAATGAATTAGTAAAATATTTCATCAAGCATTGGAAGACCCTATCTATGTGCACTGAACATAACATGCCTAGTGATAGCCTCTTCCATTTTTTCTCCTCACTATCTAGAAGAAGCCTTTGAACAAGCTAAAAGATGGGATTATCTCGTGAGGGATTTAGAGAAGGTTCCTCGTAAGACACATCCTAACAAACAAGTCCAAATCCTTCAATGTTCTAAGAATAAGAACACAACAGATGAATGAGTCTCTAATAATATTCCTCTCATCACTTCTTCAAATAGAACCATATTTGACATTGAGTAACAAACTAACAATAAAAATCATCCTAACCATCATCAACCTTTGATCAAGGAAGAGTTAAAATACCGCTTACCTAATCCGTTTACCGTGATTTTAGATTCATCTTGACCTATTCCTAAAGGGAATGATGAGAGTAACTTTTTTTGATGGAATACCAACTAGGGTCATTCCCATGAGATTTTTCATGTATTGAACACAGCTTCCATAAAATTATTCTTAGGCTCCCAATTCAACCACAACACCATCATTTATGATCATTTATCTAAAGTGGTAAACTTTCGTGATGTTGCACAACAAAATTATTGTCACGAACCCATTAACCAAGCTATTAAGAAGCTATATATCTTCTTTAATCTCATCCCTAACCATAATTCAGGTGAGAGTTATAAAAAGAAATAACATCCTACAAATAATGAATTTGACATGGAATACCCTCCTGAAACCACTGTTACTATAAATGATGATAGGTGTGTCAGAGATTATATAAAACCCACATATCCTAAATCATTCTAGCCTCAAATGCACATAGCTATTTACCCTTCTGTACCTTAAATTCAAGCTTCCCAAGACATAAATCTCCTTCTCCCAGACACCATCAACCCCTATGTAAATTATCTTATAGGTTTGATGGTGCCTAGGGTTTCCTCCTTGGCTACAAACACCATCAGCCTCTATGGAAAATATCCTACATGTTCAATTGTGTTTAACATTAATGTTATAGACACCATCAACCCCTGTAAAAAAATTTATAGGGCTATTAGCATAGAAAATGAACAACAAGAAATTTATGAATTCTCCCTAAATATACCTACTTTTATCTTTGGTTTTAAGGACTCACATCAATCTCAGTCACTTTACAACTCATTCATGATTCATGGGATCCTATTGAATCACTTTCCCAACTACCTAACCAAGTCCCTTTTCTCGAACTCGTATGTATGTATCCTCACCACAATGAGCATATCATGACATACATATTTACCATGAACATCCCCTTTCCTCCCCATTGGGGGAAGAATCCCACATTACATTTATTTGAGGGAAGCATCCACCTTTAGTGTGAGGAGCTTTTTGTGAATACTGATCTTACTGTGGATGGTCAATCTTGTATTATTTTCCCTATAGCCTCTATGATCCCTAATGAGATCTTGCTTCATTTGGATGATCCACCTCTCTTCATCTCATTCCAGATTGGCCACACTATGGTTAAATGTATTCTCATCGAGGAAAGAGTTGGCACATGTGTTTCTTTGTTAGACTTCATAAAGGATCTTGGTTACTCCATAGATAACTTAAAATCTACATGCACCACTCGTAAAGGGTATGATCACTAACAAATGCCTCCCATGGGGTGTATTTAGTTACCCATCACTATTCCCCCTAGGACTATCCATGTTAAATTTATGATATTCAACTTTCCTTTATCTTATGACAATCTCCTAGGGCATCCTTAGACTCATTGCATGGGCGTAGTTTCTTCCTCCACCCATTAATGTGTCAAATTTTCTCAAAAAGGATATATCTATAAGATTCAAGGGGATTATAATCCTTTGAAATATGAAAAACTCCAACAAAAAGGGGAAATATAAACTCCCAACACTGTATGAGTTATCTGTTATCCCCTTCCAAAAATACCAACACTTCAACTAGCCTATAGATTCTCTTTGCGGTAATGTCAGCCATACTGAATTGGTTAGGCATACACCTCCCAATATCTCAGATTATGATGATGATGATCCTGATGAGATCACACCTAGAATTAATACCTCTAATGAACTTGAGATTATTTTATCCTAGCTACCTCCTTCCTTGCAAGAAGGGGCCCTCAATTCTAGTTTTCGTTTCATGTAAATCAAATCCTCCATTGGAGCATGTGGTTCATTTAGATATTGCATTTGAATCTTGTTTGGTGGATACCTCAACATCAAACTACAATGATGATTACACCTTAGATGATTCATACCTAGCTAGATATGCCCATATTTGTGATAGGGAAGCCAAAAGACACTTCACACTCAATACAATCATGATGTAAATTTCATCCTCATACAAGAGGACTCCTCAAGTGGGGATTATACTTCTCTCATCGATCTGGTGCCTGATCCTCATGTCACTCCACCAGCCTCTTTTCCTCATACTACCTCTCCACATACCACCATCAATCTAAATGAACCATTTTCCCTTATAGAATCGGACACTCGGGTCGTTAGTATTAACTTTTAAGACAACGATCTTATGTTTGATGATCCCATCTATTATGCCTAAATAGATAAACGACAAATTGCTCCATTGGATTTGTTTTCACCCATCACATTAGTACCTTCCCCTTATAATCTCATTGGCCCTCCACATCTTGTGAGACTTCTCCCCTACCTTTTACCCTTATGGATCCTCTATCCCCTATGACTAATCCATATTGCTCATGGTATGAGGCCCTACGACATGACGTCTCAAATTGTAGAGCTTACCGATGACACATGAAGAAGATTGAAGATAAATTCAAATGTGACAAAACTAGAAAGGCCACACAACCTTCTGCATCATCTCCCTTATTTTTTTCTCACCATGGGTATTCTGCACATACCAAAGCTGACTAATAAGTTATGTATAGAATGCATCAGATTAATGAGTCTTCTTAACACGGAAGAAAGTGTAGAGTTGACTCCTCTCATAACCGACCACCTTCTCTCCAATTGACTAGATCGTAACCTACTTATATACTGTAGACACCTAAAATATGCTTACACCTAGCATTTCCTCCAATCCAACCAATTGACAACACCTCGTCAATCAACCTTTCTTTTCTCCATTCTCAAATTCCCATTTACAACACCTTCTTAGTTGCATTCCTCCTATAATCAAATTATTTGGCTAATATCTCACTTATTAGCTAAACATTCCTCCTTTCAACCATTTAGAACCTCCCTAGTTCTCTCTAGACCACTTTTATTGACTTAGTAGGCTATCTATAAGTCACAATTAGTTATCCAGACCCCTCCCAACTCTCAATGAGTCTCTAATAACTTACTAATCAAAGTTTAACTAGCCTAAACCCTAGTTAACTAGCCTAAACCAAGCTTAACTAATCATAAAGCATGTTTATCCTAATCTAATCTAAAAGCTTTAGTCCCACATGCACCCAAATTCCAAACTCTTCCATTTGGAAAACTATAAATAGAAGGGTCACCCCTCCCTTTCAAACTTACAACTTCACTCACAAGCATTTCTCTCTTACATTTAGAGATATTAGCATTAGACCTCATTTGCATTAGCTAAGCTAATAGGCATTTGATCTTGGCTATCCTTCATTAAAAGAGCTTCATCTTGCACCCATGATAGGTTAGTAATGAAATAGCTAAACTTGGCCATGTAGCCATTTAGTGAGATTCATTCACCCTCGTGGAGTAAATAAAAAAGCAAATTGCTTAAGTCTTTAGTAGGAATATTTTTTTAAGCTTTCAAGAATAGATGTTAATATTATTTGTTAGATTTATTGCTTATTTCAAGTTTTAAGCACATACAAATAGGATTCCTTTCTCATTTCTTATCATATGGTCCATTGAGGGTCTTTTGCACAAAGCTTTGGGGTTTTTGCCCCATTTCCATAGCTCTTTGTAAAACCTTTCATTGAACACATTTGGCATGCTTATGTCCATCCTTCATTAATGGAGGTCTTTTAGGTTTTTAAAAGTTCATTTTCAAGTTTTTTCAGTCAAATCACTTGTTATTTCCTCATTTTTGTTTCTAACCCTAGATAAATGACCTTCATTTACATGTATTTTGTGGGTTTGATATAGAAATAGGACACTTTGACTAACAACTAACTTGTTTGCTTTTGAAATTTTGAAAATCTATGTTTTTTGCAGGTTTTTCATAGGTGTGCGTAGGTGTAAAACAAGGGGCGCGTACATGTTAAAACCCCAGCGTACCCATCGGATCAGGTGCATACCTTTCAAGGGAACTTCATCATTTACACATTTTCTCTCTACAAAGATGCACATGCGTCTCCATAATCTGGGACGTGTATCCGCCTCTCTGGCCGCACATGTGTAAATGGTCTGACTGTGTAAAATTTTACAATTTCCTGTTGCAGGCTTGGGCACGTACACATTAAAACCTGAGTGTCCATGTAAATATGGGTGTGTTTCTATCATATTGCAAATGTCTATGTTTTACTGCATTATGTTTCCTTAATTTTTAATTGCAGGTGTACTTGTTAAGTAGGGTGTGTATCCATCAGTTGGGAAGCATTGGTGTCGATATAGGCACGCAGGTGTCTGTATTAAAATTAGAAATTTTTACATTCTGTAAAATATTTTATTCAGATCCATTAATGTAGGTTTCTAGGACTAACAATTGAAAAAAATAGTGTTTTTCTAAAACATTTCAGTTTGCATAGTTAAAGTGTTTTGTTCTTGGCTTAAAATTAGCTTTGTAGAAGTGTGTATGCTCTCTCTTTACATCTTCAAATTCAATCTTGGAGATCAAAAAAACTTATACAAAACTCATATTGATTGTTCAAAAACACTTATTTTATAAAGGATGAAGTAAAAATTTCATGTGATTTCAGTAGAATTTTTCATGTTGCGTATGCTCTTCCTTCACGCCTTTTGGTGATCTTAGGAATCAAAAGAAAACTATAAAATTATCTTTCTTGACATCAACCTACAAACTGTAAAATTACTAAAAACTTGTTGTCTACAAGACCTAATGATTTTCAAATAAAGGTGTCAAAAAACAAACACAAAAAATTCTAATACACATGTTCTTGCAAGTTGCCAAATGGTGTGTTACTTAAAACCACATTAAGTTAAGTAAGATAAAAAACACACCATATTCAAAACATTATATTGCAGGTTTTAGAAAAGGGTACGTCCCTATCCGTTCAACTAGAACATAACCCCTTTGGCATAATGCCTTAAGCTACAACAATGGGGGTGGTTCTAGGAACCCTAAACTAGTCCACCAATGTGTAACCTTGTGGATGAAACAGGAAGCGCCTCGCTTACCCACTTGACTAGTACGTGCCTTGTGAGTTAGAGTTACTAGTTGTCCATATGGTGAACCCAGTGAGAGTACATGTGGATGAATTTATTGCCCATTGTTCTTGAAGGGGGTAAAGTAAAGCTGAGATACTCCCAAATTAGTCATTGCGACATTTTGGGTAAATTGCGGTCGCTTAAGACAACTTTGTAACACTTAGTTGAGAGATCTTATTAGGGAGGCCATTTTGTCTTGAGGCCCACTTTGCTAGTCCTTTATTGCATCTTGGCCATCACAAAGTGATAACTTATTTTGATTCAGAACCTTGTTTTTCGAAAAAGGAAAAGAATCCACTTTAGTAAGATCTAAGTGCCTTTCATTAGGGAAATTAGACAACGTTTCACTTAGCTTAGCTTCTTTCTCACTTTCAGACAAGGTGAAGCTCTACCCAAGGGTGCTTAGTTTATTTTTCATATTCTTGATCTACACCTTTTCATTCTTGTTTCTCATTTGGGGCAAGAGAAGGCATCTTTCAGGAGTGTTGTCATAGATAGTGTTCACCACTTTTTTTCCGTTTATACTCATCCATGTTTGCAGCTGATTTGTTAAACGTCTAAAGTACGTGGATGTGTCCTTATATCTTTGATGACCACTTGATCTTGATTTCATGATCATCCTCATAGTTTGGATTGATTCATCATTTGATCTCCTTTTGTTAATATTTACGCCTTGTTCATTTCAAGCTTGACATAAATATTGACATCATGTTGATCATCTTTTGCATTGAACTATTAGTTTACACACACATTTGCATAGGGTGTATTTCCTTGTTGATTGGATTTGTGTTTCACACTTACATGATTGTTCCTTGTAATTATTCATCTAGAAAAATTGTTTTCTAGGACAATCATTTTTGATATCATCGATATTGTGTCATCACAATGTCTATTTTCCGTAGACCTTCTTCAGAAAATCACGCACACATATCCATATTTACCAAATGTCTAGTTGGATGTCACTATGCTTCCCTAAATTGATATGGATCCTTCTTCCCTTTGAAGGAGTTCCATCACACCATCTAGGTCTAGGCATTCACACCTAAATGACATCAAAAATGACTGACTATCGTGTGGTTTCTCACACTTACTACAATATGGAACCTAGGTTTAACAATTCAAATCAAAATATTCCCATTACGACTAAACCTCATTTGGTTCTTCATGTTAGAGATCCCATACAGGTACCTTGTTCCCCACCTTCACCTCATAATCGGTGGTATGGTTTGGATGCTTCTGATCCAAACTATTATTCAAGTTCCCCCCACTCTTCTTCTTCTGATTCAGATCCAAACTACCATTCAGACTCCCACTCTTCTTCTGAAGACTTGGATCCCAACTATTATTCGGATACCCCTTGATCAAATCTTGATTCACAGTCCTCCCTTCCTTTGTAGGAACTTTATTCTAAATCACCTCAATAATGTCTTCCTCCTTTGAAGACTCATGTGACTCCAATTTCCATTAATCAAACATCTAGTTTGGGTCTTGAGTCATGGTCCTCCCTTTCTTTGCAGGACCTCCTTCATCAATCGTCTTAACGAACTCTTCCTCTGTTGAAGAGTTTCACAACGTGGGTTACCTCTAATCAATCATCTAATTTTAATCCTACATCACAACTTAATGAATGACTATGTGATCCTACTTTTTAACCTACATTACGTCGTCTTCTATAAAAATGACATAGGTCCAAATGAAAATTGTCCATTCATGAGATGCCTACCACCAATCCTACTTCCTCTCTTTAGTCATCTTCTTTTGTCAACAAATATTCCCTCCTTATCAGACATGTTTCTTCTATTCAACCTTTTATAGACAAAGAACAACAACCTCTACTGATTGAGTTCTCTCAGAATGAAGAAACAATCAGAGTACATGAAGATATCCCTCTAGAGGATTGTAAAAAATGATTCTTTCTAGAACTTGATACACTCGTGTATTAGGGAAAAGAAGTCAATTCCCTTTTTCAGAACATAGAGCAAAGTCCTAAGGTCATGTAATTTTATTCTTCTTCTATTCCATCTTCACCTTCTTCTAAGCATGATGAGATGTCAGGGTCTAGCATTAATTTGTGGACTATCTTCACATTGCCCAATCATTCCTTATCTATCATCATTCCTCAATCAAAATCTCTCCTTGGGTCACTACTGAGTAACCCATCATCTTCTTCTATCTTGGAGCCACCTCTGGGTAGTCCTCCATTTTCTACTTGTGGGTCACCTCCTGGTAGCCCATTCTCTTCTATTCTTGGGCCACATCCTAGTATCCCTTCATCCTCTTCTATATATGGGATACCTCTCGGTAGTTCCTCCTCATCTATACTTGGGCCACATCCTAGTATCCCTTCATCCTCTTCTATATATGGGATAGCTCTTGGTAGTTCCTCCTCATCTACACTTGGGCCACCCCCAGGTAGTCCTCCATTTTCTACTTTTGGGTCACCTCCTGGTAGAACATTCCCTTCTATTCTTGGGCCACATCCTAGTATCCCTTCACCCTCTTCTATATATGGGATACCTCTTGGTAGTTCCTCCTCATCTATACTCTGGCCACACCTTAGCATCCCTTCATCATCTTCTTCTATACTTTGGCCATATCCTCGTAGCCCAAATTATTCCATCTTAGGGCCATATTCTAGTAGCCCTTCATCATCTTCTATTAGTGACTCACCTCCCTCATATCCCATCCTCTTCAATTCTTGGACCGTATCCTTTTCATCCATCACATTTTTCTTCTATCAATGGATGTGGTAATCCCACCATTATTTCTCTCATTCCTATCATCAATCATAAATGTTCACTCTCTTCTCCCACTTCTCGGAGCTAGAAAATTCAAACGTTAGCTTATAAGATACCCAAACATGTTCATTATCAAGCTCAAGTCAAAACTTCCAAGATCTTGAAATCCCCCAACAACTCGAACAATCTCAAAATTGTAAATCAAGTGTGATTCAAGAACGTACATCAACATAATCATCAAGTATGGCTCAAAGTGCATAAAATTCTAGATAGGGAACTCAATATCCCGCATACAAAATCCATGTTTCAAGATAAATCACATTCATTTGTTGAGTATGAGCTCACCATGATCATCAATAACATGGATAACATAACTCTTGATAAACAAATGTACCTCGTCTCCCTTATCAAGGAAGTCGCAAACATCATTGTTGGATTCTATCACATGGAGTGACTTTTTTTGTCCCAAATTTCCAAAAACTATCAAAAAGCTAAAAATTAAAAAATACAAAAACATTGGGAAAACATTAAAAAATCAAAGATACAAAGATCAATCATTGCAATCAAGTATTTGTGTACACATGGATGTTATTTCTTCCCTTTCTTATCATTCCTTTGCAAGTCTTACTACCACTTCCATCCCTTTGGTGATATTGTGGTTAGCCTTTTCACACACATTTTGTGACATATATATCTATGGTATCCATTTGACCTTTGTCTTTTATCACCTTGGTAAATTAAAGAATGACTGACCTCTTAGATATCCTATCACATTCAACATCTAATAAACTTGTTGCGAAGAACTTTTGGACATATTTGTTGACACTAGCCAATGTCATCATCACAATCAATTCCACCTCCTTCCATCAAGCCATCTATGGTTCTTAACCCCTTGTCAAATAAGAGAGCTGTAATAAGTTTTCAGAAAGTAAAAGAATCAAAATCAATCAATCAAAAATAAAAGGCTAAAAGCTACAAAGCAAAAGTAGATTGATATATTACTCTCTCTTGGGGTATTTCCAATAATCTCTATCGAGGCTATGGATGCCTGACTGACAATAGATCAATTTTGTGATTAGAATCAAATGCATATCTATCAGGGCTATGGACACCTAGCTAGTAGTGGAGCAATGTATGGCTATCTTTCCACCCTCCATTCACAAAATCACCTTTCAAAATCAATCATTCCTACACATTATCTATGGTGTTTTCACTTGTTTTCTATTAAATCTTCCCTTCAAGAGGTAATTAAATTCCATGTGCACACAGTGGATATCTATGAGTAGGCAGGATTAATATGTTACCAAGTGTCTTTTTTTGGACCTTGTTCAAACTCTTACTTTAGTCCTTATCTCGTCTCATGATTTGTGCCTTTGGCTAATCACTTCTTCATCGCGAGGCTTCTAAGCTACATTCATATCATTCTCATTGTTATTATACTTTGTTCAGAACATCCATGTGTATAAGATTACTTTTTTTCCCATGTTTTCAAGCACCTTTGTCCCCTTTCACAAAAACAATCTTCTCCTTCCTTTCTATCATGTGCTTTTAGGCCAACTTACTATGGGGGAATCCTTGCTTCTTCCTAGCACTTCATTGGTTTATGTTCATCATCACGTTGAACCTATCCATAATGGCTTTGGTTCATGCTTCTACATGTGAAGAGTTTTCCTTTGAATACTCCCACCTAATCTCTGGGGAATTTTTACATCTTCACCTTTTCAAGTACCCATGTCGCCTTACGCCCTTGTACATCCCATCTATCACAAGGGGAATCCACGCTTCCTCATCTTCCTATACATAGTTTTAGAAAACTTTAAAAATCAAAAATATTCAAATATGTTGGAAAAATCAAAAACATTCAAATATGTTAGAAAAATAAAAAAACATTCAAATATGTTAGGAAAAAAAACATTCAAATATGTTAGAAAAATCAAAAACATTCAAATATGTTAGAAAAATCACAAAAACATTCAAATATGTTTTAGAAAACTTCTAAAATTTGAAAATCATCCTACAAAATGTCACTCTTTGGTTCTCACATGTTCATATGCATGACTTGCGGATCATCTTGATCGACCTCCGTCAAAAAAAAGCTAGGTTGCTTACTTCGTCTGTACTCTGGGGCACAACGAGTTGCCTAGTACTATTTCATAGTGCACATTACTTTTTCATAGGACCCAAGTGTCCTCCATTATTTCCCTCGCATGTATCCTTGCTTGGGGTACCATCATTAACCCTTGTTGTTGATTTGAATAGGTTGGAACTGAAGCTTGATAACAAAAACATTGCATTATATTTCTCTGTTAGGTTAGCTTGTTTACTTTTTTGTATTGCATTGCATTTTATATGTTGCATGGAGTTAGGCATCTTTTACTTTCTCATATTGCATTGCATTTTGTATTTTGCATGGAGTTAGGCATATTTTAATTTCTCGTATTGTATTGAATTATGTATGTTGCATGGAATTAGGCATCTTTTACTTTCTCGTATTGCATTGCATTTTGTATGTTACATGGAGTTGGTGTTTTTAGCAATGGACATTTGCTCGTGTATGGCTTTTCATGTCATACTACACTTTTTTCCATTCTTATTAATAAGGACCGATGATGAAAAATAAATTTGTTTAAAAGGTATTGGATGGATGTTAGCTCATTCCCCCTTCCTCATAATCTTTTTCTTCTCTA
The DNA here is from genome assembly GCA_019776745.2 of Taxus chinensis. Classification (NCBI taxonomy): domain Eukaryota; kingdom Viridiplantae; phylum Streptophyta; class Pinopsida; order Cupressales; family Taxaceae; genus Taxus; species Taxus chinensis. The sequence continues at coordinate 705,330,556 of CM034151.1, forward strand.
TCCCCTTTCTTCTTCTTCACACTATTCTTTCTTTTGTTCTCTTTCTATCATATTTTTGATCATTAATCGAGTTCTTCTATCACCCCATCGACAATCGAGGGGCATCCTTCATTCTACTCATTTTTCTTCTATCCCTTCAAAATTTTCTACTTGTCTACTTTCTTTGAAGTGATGTCACTTATGCCACCTCAAAGAGGGGCAAACGTAGACACCTAAAATATGCTTACACCTAGCATTTCCTCCAATCCAACCAATTGATGACACCTCATTAATCAACCTTTCTTTGCTCCATTCTCATATGTCCATTTATGACACCTTCTCAGTCACATTCCTCCTATAATCAGATTATTTGGCTAATATCTCTCTTATTAGCTAAACATTCCTCCTTTCGAACATTTAGAACCTAGTTCTCTCTAGACCACTTTTATTGGCTTAGTAGGCTATCTATCAGTCACAATTGGTTTTCTAAACCCCTCCCAACTCTCTATGAGTCTCTAATCACTTGCTAATCAAAGTTTAACTAGCCTAAACCAAGCTTACCTAAGCCTAAAGCATGTTTATCCTAATCTAATCTAAAAGCTTTAGTCCCACATGCACCCAAATTCCAAACTCTTCCATTTGGAAAACTATAAATAGAAGGGTTAGCCCTCCCTTTCAAACTTGCAACTTCACTCACAAGTCTTTCTCTCTCACATTTGGAGATTTTAGCATTAGACCTCATTTGCATTAGCTAAGCTAATAGGCATTTAATCTTGGCTATCCTCCATTAAAATAGCTTCATCTTGCACCAATGATAGGTTAGTAATGAAATAGATAAACTTGGCCATGTAGCCATTTAGTGAGATTCATTCACCCTCATGGAGTAAATAACAAAATAGATTGCTTAAGTCTTTAGTAGGCATATTTTTTTAAGCTTTCAAGAATAGAGGTTAATGTTATTTGTTGGATTTCTTGCTTATTTCAAGTTTTAAACACATGAAAATAGGATTCCTTTCTCATTTCTTATCATATGGTCCATTGAGTGTAACATCCACTTAGACACGCATAGAGATGACATGGAAAATAAACAAGATAACTTTTTCTTTTTTCTTTTTTCTTTTTTTTTACTAGCTTGACACATAACACGACACAACATGCCATCACCAAGGTTACAACTAACTCCATAAACAACTTGAAATAAGCATGACCACAAGGGTAGCATGGAAACGTTCACACCCAACAAGGAAACATCACTCTTCTCTTTGACAAGACACCACAAAATACCAACCACAATACATATTTACAGCTCAGGACGTCTCGCTGTGAAAATCTCCTTAAGTTTATTTATTCACTAATAGTGTTCCAAGACTTGACTTTAGGATCTATAAGGTTCATGTTATGTTTCTTACAGTTCTTCATATATGGTTGGGTTTCTTTTCTTTTATACTATTAAGGTCTATCCCAGGATCATATCTAATATGACAATTACTTGTTTAATTCGTTTACGAAACCAAGAGCTAATCAATTCCACAAGGCTCTCTAACTGAACTCAAACTAATGAGGCTTGTTTCATATTTCCTTTGCATAAGGAAGCATCATAAGTTCAAAAGAGGTGGAGTATTATTTAGATTCAAAACCATAAAATTATTTGTTCAAGGATTAACATATTATCATAACTTAGAAAAGGATTACAAGGTACTATGGTAACAGTTAGAGAGAGAAGATCAATTTATTTCATTATGATCTATTTAGTTATTAACCGTTGTTTTATTGGGACTTAAGAGTTCAAATGGATTGGGTAACAACTTCACATAGCATTTTCTTGATTAGGTTCAACAAAGGAAGCACAAGTCTTAATGTATCACAATACTGAGAATAAAGTTTAATGTGTACCTTAAGGTTAGCAATGGTAGCTTCTTTTATACTAGTAGAAAACTCCTTTCTTCTCAATTGGAAATTCTTAAAATTATTCAATAAGAAACACAACTCCATAATTATTTTATTTATTTAATCAACTTATGAATTCATTTTCTATTATTTTATTCTTTGATTAAATTTTTGAAAGAGGGTTGCCACCTACTAACATGTACATAGAACTCCACTGATGCCAAGACCATAGGGATTTATTAAAGCATGAAAGTCTTATGACTCGAAAGAAGAAGCTGCCATAGCAAATTGAGAGAGAAGAACACTGTTATAACCTTTCTATACAACATGGCATACCACCTAAAGGTGATCATAATATACAATAGGACTTGGCTAAGAATAATAAGGTGCCAAACATAATCAAACCATGCAACCAAAATAGTTCATGACTGATAAAAAATATTACCAAAAGAATTCTCATGACAGGGTGAAGATTGAAATATTATTTCCCACCCAGATAATTACAATCTTACTTCAACATGACAAAGAAACTTTATAACATAATAACCAAACATCCAAGGCAAGAGACCCTCCAAAATCCTTTACAAACACCATTATAAGATTACAACACATTTGACATTTGAACAAGAAACTTCTTAAATAAACCCAATGAGACCTTTGCAACTCTTTCCTTTTATCTACTCGCATAATCCATTTGCACAAGTATTAACTTGAGTCAGTTCGCGAGAACTGAGCATGTTAAGGTGACACATTGCAACAGTAAGCTAACATTTAACAATAACATGAAAGAAATGTTCTAATTCAAGAATGGATCAAAGCACAACCCACTAATCAAAATTTCTTCACACAAGAAAGATATTTATACCAGCCAACAAGGAGGAAGCCAAAAATACTAGTATGAACAATATCTCATTAATCAAGGCAAGACCCTATGGGTTAGGAATAAGGATGTCAAGAGTATTGAGATTTCAGTCATGTAATCCTGTGGATTACGTGATTAAAATCCAATACTCAATCCATCCATCTAAAAGGGGTCCAAGAGAAGACCAAGCATACTAGTTACAATCATAGGCACGAAACAAACAAAGTTATTCAATCTGTTTGGGAGGGAGGTTTCATACTAATATGGATTCGATGCCCTAAAATAAAACCCACTATAGTTTCAGTTTTAACCAAGGAGCTTACCACTACCTCCTTACAGGATCTCTTAAAAGTAGTACTTCTTAACAAATCAAATCCACTTTTCAAAAGCAAACAAAAGAGACACAAATAGGCCATTATTCTACCAACAAACCTCATCCTAATTTTCAACTTCTCTAATTAATATAAAGGAAGGGTAACCCCAAAAGTCGTTAATAATTTTTAAAATTTTCTGATAATATCAATAAATATTTGGAAACTGATTGCCTTAACGAAGCCAAAAAATGGGAATTTTAGTAACCAAGTTTTAAATATAAGATATTCATGTTCGAAAACAAAATGGTTTGATACACTGTAGATAATACACCATCGATGCCCCAAACTCAAAAAGACCTTACCACGAGTTGCAACCACAAAAAAAAATAACACATAACCATCTAGGGTGGTTACCTGGTATAAACATGATTGAAAACTCCAAGAGCTTTGAGTCAATGGTGAAGTGAATAAAATATTAACAATCCACATGGCCCCTCGAAATAGGGAAACATTTACTAGATATTTGATACCATTAGCCATGAGGGCAAGGAGATTTGAAACATGAGATTGAACAATATATTCCCAGCTGAATTCAAAAGTAAGAAACCTTAATATACATAGTACTAAATCTCATGGTTCTCCCATTTCTGCCAAACTACAAAGAGCTGCTCTTTGTTCTAATATGTTTCCAAGGCACAAAAAGGAAAACTCTCAAAACGCATTTGCACAGAAACCCTAAGTTTTTCTTTTATTAAATTGTTATAGAGAACGATATTCCATACTAAAGGCATTATAGATGTTTGTCATTATTAAGGTAAATCTATGTTTCCTCAATACGAAACAAAAAAAAACCATTTGTGAACAAGGGTATCGACTCATTATCCTGAGATGGGTAAGCATACTACCCACCCAAAACAATCTCCTAGAGATAACTTCTTAAACCCATATGGTAACTACATACAGTGATATATGTATATATATACACATTTTTGAACTTGCAGGACACTCTCCTAACTTCCCTTATAGACAAAAAAAATTACAGGATTGTATCAAGTAACAGATATAAAGGGATGCCTTTACTCACATCCGAGTAACTGGATGAAGGAAGTCGAATAAGATAATAGATTCCCATTAAGACCATAGGGGTTTGAGGTAAAAAAAATAAATTATAAACTCTTATTACAACAAAATGACTTGTAAAAGTAAAACAATAAAACTCAAATACCATATTTTGCAAGAAAACAAAACCAAAGATACACCTATTACTTTGACAAGCTATGTTGCATACCTAACAATGGTATCGACACCATATCACACTGCTTCAAGCATTTGGGTATGACCCAGTTTTAACCAAATAATATGTATAAGGTAATAATAGAAAACTAGAAGAATATTTCCCATCACTTCAATCAAAACAACAGATTACAAACTTTCACAATTATTACCATAACCATCGAAAACACTTTCATGCCCAGATTTTGTTTTAGAAGCCAAGAGACTAAACCCAACAATATTTATTTTCCTATAGTTGGGTTAGATTTACATAATATTTCAGAAGCCCATTTATACGAATGTGAAATAGAATAAGCCATTGAAAGGGAAGCGAGCAATTCATGCAAAACCAACGAATTTAGAAGGAGATTTAAAGGAACAACCAACACAATCAGGCAGTAATTAACAACCATGAAAATATTTTGCTAGGCGTCATTCAAGGGGAAAGAATATTCATTTCAAGATACTAAAAGAAGGTAGAAAAATATTGCAAGGTGTAGATTTAACATGCCTGAAATGCATTCTTTTCCCCAAGTCACACCCACATAACAGAGGCATGAGTTTGTTAAGACATGAATCCTTTCCCTTTTTCCTCTGTTGCAAAATTAATATCCTCCATTTTCTTCCACATTTTCTACCTATTGGGCTTCTAAAATGGCTCATGGCTCACATATTTTTGTGTAGGCAGGGGTATGCAGCAAAGCCAAGAGGCTCAAAACTAGGTACTCACGCATTCCTAAAGTTTTAGCACATTTTCAGATAGATCCAATCTCCATCGCTCCACCATGTCCACATGGCCAGAACTCAGAGGAAGAAGACACTCCAATATCTTACACACAGTCCCCCACAAGATTTCCTCCACCAACATTTTCCACGCATACAACCAACACTAGGCATGAGCAGGTTACACAATGGCTAGGGAAGGTAAATAAAAAATAAAATGGAACTTGTCAAAGGGACATGCACCCAGCAAAATAAAATAGAAGTATCCAAGGCCTCTCAACCACTTCAAACACATTCCTTCACCAAGGAATCCCACGCAACAGGAAACAACATTTTCAACCAGCAAAAGGAACCGGTGCATGAAAGAATAAAACAAGTTAAAACCCAATCAAAAGACTCCCAAAATAGGAATTTCCTTCCCTCAAAATGTGTGCAAAAACTACTTCCCCAAGAAGATTTGTAGATCCAAAATTAATTACAAGAGGTTGCGGCCAACACATCTTGAATTGCCACTATTAATGGAGTGGTAGGTGACCCTCCTCCCACACATAGGGGACAGGTCACTACCAACATGGTGAAGGGGAAAGGATAGGTGGTAGTTGGAAGGATTTAAGTTGACCATAAAAAAAAACCCCATCAAAACTTGCACCAATCACTACCTCCATATGCACTCGCAAGAAAGATAAAAAAAGAAATCCAATTGATCTTAAGCCAACAACAGGTTAAATTGCATATGTATGACAAGCTGGAGGAAGCAAAATTATAATTTCCTTTAATTTTAAATGATTAAAATGACAAGCAAGCACGACAGAGAAATACCCATGGGGGGAACTAGAGGTTAACATTTGAAAACGAACACAAATCAATGACTGACCATGGCGGCACAACGGAGAAATATCTTCTTCAGTGCGGAACGAGTTTCAATCTGCAAAGTGGCCATCCAAACAACAAAATTGCTTATCGATAGTTAACATTGAAGTTGATAACAATCAAAAATTAAAAAATGGAGTTATTATCAATCGATAATAAAAATAATAATATTGTTATTATCATTATTATTATTTTATTATTTTTTATTATTTTTTATTATTATTATTATTATTATCACTTAAAATACTCATTAATCATATTAACAATGGCTTACATATAAGCTCAACAATTCGAGAACACGGTTTTCCTTTAATAGGGGAAAACGTAATCAACGATGTGGGGCCAGTAATAGAAAACATCGACACCGACACAAGCAGGAATGAAGAAGAGGGATAACAACTGATTATCCCCTATGACAAAGGTGAAGCCACTAATGTTCAATGGAAATGTAATGGCGTTCAACGCTTAGCAACAGGGTCGTTGAAGAAAAAAAAGGAGCAACAATGAATGGGGTATTACATTGATGGTATTTTACACAAAGCTTTGGGGTTTTGCCCCATTTCCATAGCTCTTTGTAAAACCTTTCATTGAACACATATACCACCACCTCTCTTGGATTTTCACTCCACTTTGAATGATATTTGGTATGACATTATCATCCGAATGGAGGATCAAATCGATGAAACCATTTTTTCTATGTGTTGGGCCTGAGAAGATTAGCTAACTATAGGAAGGCATGTCGGCACATGGGACCTATTTGAAGAAGGGTGTGCGGCGTGAAGGCGCATAGAGAAGGGTTCTAGTAGGGTTTTACAGAACACACGACACCCACGCAAGGTGAGAAAAGTTTTGGTACTTACCCATATTTGGTGTTCTAGGTAGCACATGAGAAAAGCATGACCCGTCTAGCATGTGGAGTGAATAAGGTGCTAGCCTAGCAGCTTGATGGTGATGGAAGGAATATTCCATACATGCAATCGAAGGATCCAGATAGACATCATTGCAAGGAGTGGAGATCTGGGATCAAAGGAAGCATGTCCCTCTAGAGGACCACTTAGACACTTGGCAACCAATCTATTACCTCATAAGGCATGGTGGTAAAGGCAGAAAACTATATATAGAGGTGTGCGGATACTAGAGAAGAGATGCAGAGATAATAGTGCATTAGAAAAGAGGTGAAGCTCTGTAGAAAAATCATGAAGGATTCTATGGGTTGGGATTAGTGAAAATATAAGAGTGATGGCATACTCAGAGGGATGGGTCAATATTTCTCCTTGTAATGTAAATGACGTAGTATAGTTTCTGATGCATGACCTTGCTCTACATTATTATGGGTATGTTATGACCTCAAGGAATGTAATGTGGTTACTAAACTCATTAATATCAATGAAAGGTTATGTTCTAAAGCATATATGTGTTCATGAGATTAAGTCTAATGCATTTCCTTTGTGTTATGAATCATTTTTATGTGTTTTCTGTTATTTCTCTTTTATGGATGCATTGATATGATAACTCATCCTAAGGTCTCTATAATAAACGCATGGTTCCTTCCCATTATTTTCCACTTAAGTATCTATTATATATGATGAATTATCTCAAGACTCGCATAAAAGAGGGGCTCGGTGCCCATGCATGCCTTGGGTGAGCACCCAGCGCCCGTTGGGTGATAGATCGGTGCGTATGGGTTTAGACTGTTATTCTAAGAATATAAAAATGACTACATCTTGGTTCTATTTCCGAGACCTATTTTCAAAGTTGTTCTGAGAAATGGCATACATATTTGTCCCTGTGATGCGTGATGATGGAACATCTGACCTGGGAAAGTGTTGAAACATGGTTCAAGAGCATGAAGGATGAATTTTCTCAAAGATTTGGCCCTAGACCCGAGTTCAATGCACGTAGATGTGTAGAAGAGAACATGTACCATGAGTTGTATGAGCCATTCTTATATTTTTTTCCAATGGAACTATATGAATGTCTTTTAGCTAATGCATCCAGATCAAGCCGGTATTATAGATTGCACGTATGGACCCAAGATGATTATCAAAGGCTGTAGGATGTATATCTAGCTTGGACATGTATTGTTGATCACTAGTGGAAAGGAGTGTTGACCGGTTATACTCTAGAATACACCATTTCTACGTATTCTTTACCATAAGTTATTGAGTTTGAGTTTCTAAGGGAGCCCAAAGGAACATATTTACATGTTATTCCTTTGGCTACGAATATCTTGGTCATTACCCTAATTTTAGAGGCATTTCCCATAGCTAGCTAAGCTTATCTAAGCACTAGGAGAAGAAGCTAGGGTGGAGGAAGATGGAAGATATTACATCTAAAAAGGAAAGGGAGGAGATATGACTCAAGTATAGTGAATCTTGTGAAAGGGAGACAACTAGACAATGTGAGGTTGAAAGTGTGGTGGATCTATGGAGGTAGACGTTGTGGGAAGGAGTTGATGTTCACATAGAGGACGTGGAACATGTGCAGTTTGTGCTATCCCATCTTGGCAAGTGCAGGAGAGAATCCCCTTTAGCTTTTAATGAAAGTTCCTCACATGGATAAAGGAGATTCGTTAGCGCGTATCTAAACCCACCTAGTGACCAACCCCTAGTTTTTGGTTTTCCAAATCAAGGGAGAAGTATTGTTAACCTAGTAGGTATCGGTGAGAGTAACCGATCTGTTCCAAGGATATATAATTTCTTGTTCAGAACATCCATGGCTACGTAAACCATTCTGGTATTTAGAGGAAATTTTGGACAAGGTATAAGTACATAAGGTTTTAGTATCGCATCTGGGAGTGGTGCAGGACACAAAACTAGTGGTGGAATGATAACACAAACCATCGGCACATAGTTTAATGGGACATTGCAACACTAGGTGCGACCACTTCAGGCCATTTATCAGCTCCAAGAGGTGGATCTACTAGTATAAGAGCTAGAGGATCTGGTAGACCCAGCGGATCTAGAGGATCTAGTGGGTCAAGAGGAACAAGACCTGGTGGATCCATTGGATCTGGTGGAGGAGGAAACACCGAAGGGAACCAAGGCATTGGATCAAGAGGAAAAGGGCCTCAGCCACCTCCACAAGTGTTTTTTGAGATGTCATTACACTTACCAGACTACATGGGTGTTGAGGATGTTACAGAGCATGTGCAAAAGTGTGAATTACTATGGCGCGTGAAATAGATCACTACCCCGGAGTGGAAGGAAAGTCATTTTGGAACAATGCTGCAAGGGCACACACATAATTGGTATCAGAAATATGACCGTCATCAAACAGTGGTAGACTACACTACATTAAAGAATGCCTTCCTGATCTGAAAATGAGTGTTGTACTTTTTTATCACTTTTAAAAGTTTTAAAAGATCGTGATTTTCTTAATCAATTTTTAAGTATTCTTAACTCCACAAATTGATTAAATTCTGATTATTATGCATCCATAGAATTTTGGAAAAAATGTGTAGGAAATAAATAATCAGAAAACTAAAACATTCAGATAACAAAAGAGATTGTTTACGGGGTTCAGAAATTCCTACGTCCCTGGGTTCAGATTGAACCGATCCATTAATAATATTGAAATGCAAGTACAATAAATCTTACAAACAATCAATAATGAATCACAACCTGCAAATGAACTGATCAATGTCCCAAGAACTCTGAAAAATAGTAGAAACTGTCCCAAGAACGATCCATGGCTCCTACAGTGTTTTCACAATGTGATCTCCCTGCAACTGTGTTAGAAACACACCTACAAATGGAGATTTAAAAAAATTCTATGAAAAAAAATCATATATCTGAGATCAGATCATAATTCTGAACACTTTTCATATTTACACCAAGTCACAATTCAGACCAGAAGTGCATTGAAATTCATGTTTTCCAACTAGCTGTCTTGAAGATCCCTGTTAAAATCTGCATTCAAAGCTTCCAAAAACAGGTTAAAACTCAACAAAAAAGATAAAATCTTACATCGTTGGAATCATCTCATAATTTCCTTCATTTCATCTTTTTACTCCGAGTGCCCAATCTGAGTGCAATGCCTTCAAAAATGGTGTTCTCTAAAAACTGGTCCTTAAGCTGCTTTACACAGCATGCCCCTCCAGTATAAGTTGAAGCACCCCATTTTATAATCCGCCCAAACCTCTAGGCGAGTTGGTCAGTGGATTAGTCTTGGAGCAGTGAGGTCGGGGGATCAAATCCCAGTGGCCATCATTTTGGCGGAGTTTGTTTTGCATGGGGAATAAGAATCCCACATTCCCCGCAAAAAGGAAGGATTTGTGGTTTAAATTGGGCATGCCGACCCATATAATACGTGACTAAGGTCACTTCCTCCCCCATTTTACTCGAGCTGTGCATTCTTCTCCCAATGAGTCATGTGGGTTCTGTTTGAGGATTGTGTCGGCCACTCCATGTGGCGAGCTAGATAGTTATTCGCCCATTGAATCGGGCTTTGCTTTGGTTTGTTTGACCACCACGTCATTAGAGGGGATATTGTAAATCCCAAACCCATTCGTGAGGCTTCAACCAATCCCGAATAATATGGGATATAAATACAAACATACGTGCCATGTGGAAATATGATCAACTCGACCATGGAGAATAATATAAGCCTCGAACATTACCAAGAATAACATGGTGAATAATTACGAGGTAATATAAATTTCGACACAAGCAATATAATGAAATTCCAAATGAAATATGGCAATAAATGCCAGTTTTCGACCCTCGATAGGTAAATCGAGTGAATTCAACGAGTGGTGGCAAGTCACGTGGTGGCTTGTGGACCCACCACGTTGGCGATAATACCATAGTCCACACGGCGGCCGGGCTCCCCTCCGTAATAAAAGTTGAGCCTCTTATTCCTGTGCACCATTTTTACGCTCGTCGAAGACTGGTGATTGAAAACCAACAAACAACTCCCTTTTGCCTTTTCGCCATGTGTCGCAGTACGATTGGTCCATTATTGACCAGTTGACTAGAGTTGACTTTCCTGTTGACCAAACTTTGACCAGACATAACTAGAGCTCCCGATGTCCGTTTGTCACATTCTCACAGTCGTTGGAAAGCTCTCGAGATGATATTCTACACTAACACCATTTAGGGATGTTTAGGGAAATTTTTCAAAAATGATCCCCTGATCACTTCCTAGCAGAATTCCATTTCCTAAAATTTGAACTGAAGAGCATCAGCGCTCTGAAGGAGATCTAGCAAGGAATGGTTGAGAGTGTGTGGGAGTATGATACGCATTTCAAGACTCTCTTATCAAAACTATCCTATGACATTCAACCTTCTCAACATGCTCGATGGTTTTTTGGAGGATTGACAACACCATTTATGAGCTATATGTCACACAATACTTTCATAGCCCACACAAGGCATTGGAAGCTACCCTACGTGCTAAGGCCATTAGGAGCGTTGATACTAGTGTTAGTCCTTTTCTAGAGGCTCAAATTTTTGTAATGGCCAAGCAGTTGGAGAAGTTGTCTGTAAACTCAGCGCATGAGGTTCCTAGTGGGCTTTGGTGTACATACTGTGAAGTGGAGGGGCATGCAAATGATAGTTTCCCTTGGAAGTCCGTACACACCATGATGGTAGAAAGTGAAATTTTCCATATGGATCATGATGCAAATAGGTGTCCTCTACTACAGCGTGCAATCCAAAAGAATTTTTCTTGCTATTGCAATATTTCTACCTTTACAACACATGATACCAAGGATTTCAGACTGATTGATTAGATTCATGGTGCTATTGATCTTGGTGTGTGCCATACTAGTCTTGTAAGTATCTCTAAGGATAATGAACGATGCTATGAAGGGTGCACAAATGGAGGACCACGTGGAAGAATTTTTCATGGTCACAGTAACCACGGTAAAGGACAAAGTAAATTCCCGTGAGGAACCTATTACAACTTTGGATCTATAGATCATTACAAACGTGAATGTCCTAATCTGTTGTAATGCTTGTGGTGTAGAAAGAAACATAAGTATGAAGAGTTTCTAGAGATTTATGAGCTTATGAACCAGCAGCACTAGAAGGACAAAGGCACTGGGATGGTGAGCATCAAGAAGGCCAATTCACAGTGGATGCCAAGAGTGACGTGTGAGTTAGGGCTAGAACCTATATTGGTGATGACGCAGGAAGAGGCCATGCATGCCAAGGAAATGCCAAGACAAAGGACATTGGTTTCAAGAGAGGAAGTAGTACATGGAAAGTATCCAAACCCTTCTTGTCACAAGGAGTTGTATCAAGAGACTATGGATGTGATTCAGAGTTTACAAGGGGATATCCAATGTTTGAAGGAGAATTAAAGGTAGTTGGAGAAAAGAAAGAATGCAAAAACTCCATAGAAGGCTCTAGATGAGTTTAGGGAAGTATGCAAAATGATAAGGCAAGAGAATATTATTCCCTTGCTAGAAGAATGGCTATAAGAGAAGATACCACGTGTCGAGGTAGAGCATGAGAGGTAGGTTTTGTATGCTAACCTTCCTCCTCACATCCTTGACTATGATAAGGAGATTACACTGAATGTAGTTGTTGATGGGTGGCTTCTAAACAATATATTCATCAACATAGGAGCAGAGCTCAATGTTCTTACCTTGGATGTCTAGCATCAAATGGGAAGACTTGCACTATAACCATCTTCGAATGTGTTGTATATGAAAAATAAGACAAAGGAAATGCCCATTGGAGTCTTGAAGAATGTGGTTATCACTATTCAAGGGGCTAAGTTTACTCAGGACTTTGAATTCTTGGTGCTTGCCGAGGTAGATAATTTCCTAGCATTATTTGGGTGCCCTTGGTGTTATAAGAACAATGTCGACCTGTGGCTTAACAAGGGGTATATCAGCTTTGAGAACAAGGAAGAAATGGTGATTATCCCTTTAACATATGGGAAATCAGCACCCTATATTGAGGCCTTAGGAGAGGAGGACCTCAACAGAATCTATGTGTGCTCCATCAGAGATCCAGATATAATTCATCCCACAGAGGGAGTTATCCAGTTTCAAGATGCTAAGTCCTTGAGTGATACCACTAGCATGGTGTTGGTATCCAAAAATTTTCTCCCTTTCAAGATGAGCAACATCATAGATTGGGCACGGAGCTTAGAGATAGATAGATCAGTGTGTGTGTTATTTTGTAGCTGGGGATGGGATCTAACTGGCCCTTTGTTACTCAGATTTGTGGAGAGATGGATATCACCTTTAAGATTATTTGACCTATCTTCACTACTTTAGGTCATGCCTCTTCAACCAGGGTGAGAGGACCCTTAGTGTAACCTTTGTTTGATGAAGGAGATAGAGATATCCTTCTTTTTCACAAATTCTATGAAGGGAACTTTCGGAAAATACGGTAAATGTACCATGATTTAACTCTTCACATTTGTCACTTTTAAACGATGGAAATATTTTCAACACAAACCTAAGGTTACTGAACACATTAAGAAATCATGTTTGTTCTACATATTTTTACAAGTAGATTTGGTTCCTTTGTTGATACACAAGGAAAATAGGGGTAGTTCATGGTGGATCAATGGTTTTTAAAATATTTTGATGGGAGATGAAGTAAGATAAATTTGATTATACTGGATCTTTGGAGTGACTTCACAATAATGAACAACTTCATAATGGAAAGCTTCAGAACAGTCAACACGTTCCTTCAACCAGAAGGTGTGCTTCAATGGAGGCCTAGATTAGCATGTTTTCACATAATCTTTAAGACTCCAACATGAAGACTCAAATTAGAAGACTCAATTAAACACTAAAGTTTCTGATTAATCACACCTAAGGTACACCTAAAGACTTACAAAAAATATTTATCAAGAAATGATAGTGGTTTGATTTTAAATTTGTTTATCTCATCCAAGATGAAGGCTCTTCTTGAAATGAAATTGCAAATACCATTAGACTATAAGATCCTATGTGATTTCACAAAAAAATTAGTCAAAGATTGCAATAGGAATGAAATAAACTATTTGTAGACGTTCTAAAAATAAAGCAAACATAAAATTGCTAGATATTAGACACAAATTAATTCCAAAATTACTTAGATTCATCAACAGGGGAAAGCTTCCAGAGAAATCTCAGTGCTTCTCAATGGCTATACATCTGCAACTAACTTGACACAACAAAAAATCTAACACAGAAGAAAATAATAGGTAATCTTGGCTTTGGTCTCTTGAGAAGACGGCTTTCTCAAAAAAATTCTCAAGAATTCATACTCCGACCATTTGCAAGAGTATTCTCATTGCATTTATAGATTTTTTCCCACTCAATTTTCCCCCCAAAAGAGAAGAATATTTGAGGGACCTTTGCTTGTTACCAATTTGTTTCAGACAGCAACGACATTTAACAAATTCAGATCTGAAATCTGTTAGGTGGACCAACTGTGAACTAGATCACGTTCCTTGGGCCCCTCGACTACTGACTAGGATGCCATGCCACAACTTTTCGGGAGTCCCTTTAATCATTGTAATTCTGTCATGTGAGAAAACCCCTTTTTAATCATTTTTTCGGAGCCTCTGCATAGCTAGACTCGACATGTCATCTCTTTTTGTTCTCGAGGCACAGGCCTTTTTCACCTTTTGTGCCTACACTTTCATCATTTCATCCTTTTTCCCTCCTTTTCCTCTAAAATTTTACTTTATAATTTTTGGATCTAGCATTTTCCATTTTTGCATGAGTCCTGAGTAAAAAATCCACTTCAAAAGTATTTCAAATTTACAAATTAAGATCCATAATTGATTCAATTAAACTTTGTGGAGCAAAACGACACAAATTTGCCAAAAAATTGATGAAGAATGATGTAAAAAATGCATCTCCAAACATCCTAGAGCTTCAATGGTGGTAGAAATCAAATGAAATGCACAACTACCATTGATCTTGCATTTCAACTTTTAATATGATCCCTCTGCATGGAAAAATGTGATTGGAAACGGGTCTGGGGGCACCTTTTGACATTTTATAATTTTTTGGAAAAAAGTAAAATGTTGAACATTTTTCTCCGCCCCTCCGCCCTAAGAAAAATGGGCTTGACACATGTCCCAATGTGGGTCCCAGTGGAACCTGCTACTTCAACTCTACAAATTTTATCTCCTATTTTCCAAAAAGGAAAAAGCTCCATATTTTCCTTGCAGGGCTATCCTTCCACCTTTAGCTTCTGATGTGGGTCCCCGCCTACCTACGTGTCTCAATGGCGCACTTTATACTTATGGTCCAAAAAGGAAAAAGTTCCAGATTTTCCCCAAGGGCCTGTACCTCTGTTTTTGAATATTCAGTGCGGGCATTACTTTCATGTCAGGGCCACGTTTTGTCCCTTTTTACAAAAGGTAAAAAACCTTAAGTAACCCTGAAGCTCCGTTTCTCCAAGTCCCCGCCTACTACATGTCTCAATGGCACATTTTGAGCTGGTCCTCGAAAAGTAGAGAACTCAAATAAGCACAGGATCCCCAACAAATGTCTTAGTCTGGAAGAGTCCCTCAAAATGTTAAAAGTTCAGTGGAAGGCACCATGTGTCTAAGGTCTGAGACAGTCTCTGTCAGCCATTGAAAATTCTAAGCAATGGGCAGAGCTCGAGTGGAAGCCTCCATGTGTCCTCCTATGGCACAACTTCAAGATGGTCCCCAAGAGTGGAGACCCTGAGCAAGCACGTGGTCTCACCACGTGGACATGTTTTGGGTTAAAGTGAGCCTTAGAATTTTTTAGAGTGCCCCACCAGAGCCACATCCAACTAGAAAGGGCCATGTTTCAACTGATGCTAAGAGATGTGATTTTGACTAGGAAAACTTCACCCGTCAAACCGTAAAAATACAGGAGAACCACCATTTGAGCCCGGGGAGGACAAAAAACATAACAAAGGCCGCAAACTGAAGAATTTGGAGATGACAATATGGGGCAAGACATGATCCTCTGAGCTACATCCAATCATTGATCCTCATGCATATCATAGTCACTTACAAATTCTAGGGCCATCTACGAGCATTACTGATTGTCTTATGTGAAATATATGATCTAACCCAACTTTTGTGATCATTTTTTAGATCCGTCCAATGATGTTCCCATTATAAAATGTCAAATTCCACACCTTTCAAGTGAAAATGCGACCAAGGAAGGAACTGGCCATCTCTAGATCAAATGAGTAGGCATAATTCTTATCATAGTATTTCAACATGGGGAGATTGAAAACATAGCATAGGCCACTAACTTATTAATTTCAATGAGCCAAAACGGGGTCCAAGGCTAATCTAAGCACCAAGTATCAAACTCAAACCTCAGGGATGGGTACACCATTTGAGTGCCACAAGAAATATCAATAGTGGACCATAAAGTGCCAAGAAATATCCATTGGGTTTCAAAAATATTCATCCTTGCACTTCAAGGTCCATTCAAACTTCTTAGCCCTCTTCACTATAGTTAGGTAATCATGTTTGCAATCTTGCAAAACCATTGTCACTCAGGACCAGAACTTCCTATAAAAACTACAAAAGTCCCATTGAAAGTTATGCACTATACACTGTACATTTTTAGAGAGCAAGACTAATCTTGAATGTTTTTAATCTTATGTTGGAATACAATGGAAATGCCTACCATTCTTTGATATGACCATGCTTGAGCAATAGTGATATGTTATTAATTGGAAGTCATATGATTACCTCTCTTGGAAAACTTACCATAGTAGCTTATGTTCCCTTAACATTTCTATAAGAATAAATACAAATTATGCCGCATGTTATTTTTAGTTACTTGAATAAAATAATATGTCGAGGCTACTCAAGATACACTAAATTGATCAATTTCATATTCCTTGAAAGAAGTCGTAAAACACACTATTTATCAATGTTCATGAAATTTTTAGGGGAATTAGTTAGCCCAAGAATGCATAGTTGGTGACCTTGCAATGACCATGATGACATCTCATTTTCAAAAGAAGTAATTGTGTACAAGGTCTCCTTTATCTATAGTTGGCAGTACCCTGGTTCGTAAGACATGTCAATCTTATAATATGATGTCCACCAATACTTGCAACCCACTTTCTTGATAGATAACATGCCCCATTTATCATAGGCAATCAGGATAATGACATCATCAATGGTTACGTTTTTGAGCTTGAGATAAGCATCAATTTGCACAATCACAAACTACTATCATTTTTCTTCCTACAACTGGCACCACTCTGAGTAATTCCTAGGTCAAAACACTTGGTTTAGTAAGATTTTATCACTTGAATGTCCATATTTCATTGTAGGAACACCTTCAAATGCTTAGAGGTCATGCCATGTTTAAGTAGCTCCAAGAAGTCATTAGACAGTAGGATTTTGCAACTAGGCATGACTTTTATCAAGAAATAATTCTCACCAACAAGATGGCATCAACATTTATTTGAGTTCTTATGGAAATATGATCCCAGGTGAACTTTAAAAGAATCACATAGTTTTCCTCCACCATCTTGGGGTATCTCCTTTACACTTTGATAGTTCCATATGTATAGAAAATTAACATTACCTCCCTTGGGTTACTATTTTCTTAAGTTGCATAGTGACACTAGATGATTTGAAATTCTATTCTCCTATTGATACTAGAGATTCTACCCCCTAATTTCAACAATGGGATCAGAAATCTTTATTTGACATCAACATTTGGGCTATCTCACAAGGAACATTCCATTTGGGTCACATGCATTTATTTGTAGGACAATCCATACTTATATTTACATCATAAAAACCACAGGGGGAACTATGTGTACAGTCTGACCTTGGTTTTGAAGGGATCCCAAGTTCTAACTCGATGTTACAACAATATAATATGTTACTAGATGATTCTTTCCTTGGAGTTTCTTTTGGGATACTGGTAAGCGTTGGAATTTTTGGTTTGTCCTGAGGTCTTTAGCATGGTGTTGGTGTCCAAATTTTTCCTCCCTTTCAAGCTACGTAACATCACAGATTGGGCATGGAGCTTAGAGACAAATAGATTATAGTGTGTGTCATTTTGTAGTCGGGGATGGGATCTAACTAGCCCTTTGTTACTCATATTTGTGGAGAGATGGATAGCACCTTTAAGAGTATTTAATCTATCCTCACTACTTTAGGTCGTGCCTCTTCCACCAAGGTGAGAGGACCCTTAGTGTAACCTTTGTTTGATGAAGGATATAGAGATATTCTTCTTTTGCACAAATTCTATGAAGGGAACCTTGGGAAAATACGGTCAATGCTCCTTGATTTAACTTTTAAGAGTTGTCACTTCTAAACGATGGAGATATTTTCAACACAAGGCTAAGGTTACTGAAGACATTAAGAAATCATGACTATTCTACATATTTTTACAAGTAGATTTTGTTCCTTTGTTGATACACAGGGCAAACATGGGTAGTTCAGGGTGGATCAATGGTTTTTAAAATATTTTAGTGGGAGATGAAGCATTAGGCTTGTCAATGGATATACATCTGCAACCAACTTGACATGATAGAAAATCTAACACAGAAGAAAATAACAGGTAATCTTAGCTTTCGTCTCTTGGGTAGACGACTTTATCAAATGTTTTCTCAAGAATTCATACTCCGACCATTTACAAGAGTATTCTCATTGCATTTATAAATTTTTGCCCACTCAATTTTCCCCCCAAAAGACAAGAATATTCGAGGTACCCTTTCTTGTTTCCAATTTGTTTCAAATAGCAATGCTTAACAAATTTAGATCTGAAATCTGCTAGGTGGACCAATTGTGAACTGATCACATTTCTTAGGCCCTCGACTAATGACTAGGATGCCATGCCGCAACTTTTTGAGATTCCCTTTAATCATTATAATTTTTTCATGCATGAAATCCCCTTTTTAATTATATTTCAGAGCCTCTGCATAGCTGGACTTGACAAGTCATCCCTTTTTGCTCTCAAGGCAACGCCTTTTTCACCTTTTATGCTTGCACTTTCATCATTTCATCCTTTTCCCTCCTTTTCCTTTGAAATTTTACTCTGTAACTTCTAGATCTGGAATTTTGCATTTTTTCACGAGCTTGAGAAAAAATCCACTTCAAAAGTACTTCAAATTCACAAATCGAGGTCCAGAATTGATTCAATTAAACTTTGCAGTCCAAAACGACACAAATTTGCCAAAAAATTGATGAAGAATGATTAAAAAAATGCATCTCCAAACATCCTAGAGCTTTAATGGTGGAAAAATCAAATGAAATGCATAGCTACCATTGATCTTGCCTTTCAAATTTTAATATGATCCCTCCACATGGCAAAATGTGATTGGAAACGGGCCTGGGAGAACTTTTTGACATTTTATAACTTTTGGAAAAAAGTAAAATTTTGACATTTTTCTCCACCCCTCCGCCCTTAGAAAATGGGATTAACACTTGTCCCAATGTGGGTCCCAGAGGAACTGTAGCTTGATTATGCTATTTTACCTTGTTTTTGGAAAAAGAAAAATTTTCCAAATTTTCCCTGTAGCTCTGCCCTTTGGCCTTTAGCTTCTGATGTGGGTCCCAACAGACCTACGCTTCATTTTTTCACTTTATACTTATTTTCCAAAAAGGAAAAATTTCCACATTTTCCCCAAGGGCCCACACCTTTGTTTTTTACTATTCAATGGTGGCATTACTTTCACATCATGGCTGCACTTCAACTTACAATTTAATCCCTTTTTACAAAAGGAAAAAAACCTTAAATAACCCTGAAGCTCTGTTTCTCCAATTCCCCACCTACTACGTGTCTCAATGGCACATGTTGAGATGGTCCCAAAAAGTAGAGACCCCAAACAAGTGTGGGCTCAACATGTGTCTCAGTCCGGAAGAGTCTATCAAAAAATTGAAGGTTAAGTTGAAGGCACCATATGTCTAAGGTCTGAGACAGTCTATTTCAGCCATTGAAAAGTCCAAGCAGAAGGCATAGTGAGCAGAAGCCTCCAAGTGTCCTCCTGGTGCTTCTTCAAAATAAAACTCAAGGTTCAGTCCCCAAACATGTGCGGTCCCTCCACGTGGATAATTTTTGGGTTGAAGTGAGCCATAGAGTTTTTAGAGTGCCCCACCGAGCCGCATCCAACCAAAAAGGGCCATGTTTCTGCTGTTGCAGAGATGTTAATTTAATGGGGAAAACTCAACTGTCGAACCATAGAAATGTAGGAAAACCACCATTTGAGCCCGGAGATGAATTTTTCTTCAAGGAAAGAGAATTTGGAGATGTTATAAGTTTCAAACATGATCCACTAAGATACATCCAATCATGTTTCCTAAGGTATTTGGGACAAAAATGACAGAGACAACAATACGTGACTGCGGAAAATGGAAAGAAAGGAGCAACCTGAGTTTTACACCTAATTTACAGACTCCTTCAAATGGATAGAGAAATGAAAAACAAATTCTAGACCTTTAAGTGATTCTCAACCAAGGAAGGCAATGACCATGGAAACCAAATGGAGGATAGAGTCTTCAAGCACCAACACGGGGAGAGAAAAAACATAGCAGAGGCCACAAACTGAGGAATTTCAATGACAAATGGGGTGAGACTAATTTGAGCACCAACACATGGCATGTGACAATTGGGTGCATGGGACTTATGAGTTAATTGGGTGATAGTTGAGAGGATCTGTAACAAGGGTAATGAAGGTGTTCTCATTCAAGCTCCTAGGAGGGAAGAAGTTACCAAGATACTCTGGAGGGGCATAGCTTGAATTATTCTTACAATAAATGGAGGACCAATGGAAGAATGAGAATGAGAGAAGGGGAATGCTTAGTTACAACCTACTCAAAACTGCAGCGCGCTGGTGGGCCACTCATCAGGAGAGCCTCCTAGAATGGTGTGAGGTAAGAATCACATTTTCTGTAAGTTTCTCCAAGAGCAATGCACCCACTGTCATACAAGACTACCATGGTAAAGAGACCGCCTCATTTCATGTCCAAGCATGTGAGAAGGCCTGAATGGGAAGCCCATAAGCGTTACCACCTTCATTATGGGTACATAAGTTGTATTTCACCTTACAAGGTTGTGTTCGTGCATGGTATATTCATTCGAAGATGCATCGTTAAACAGGTAATTGGCAGGAGTTTGCGGTTGATCTCATTCAAGCTTTTGAGTATAGGAGTACCAGGACATCAATGGATAAGGCATTGCAAGTAATCAAATGCCTTACTATGGGAGCTATTGATATGGAAAAATATAGGCTACTGGAATTATTGGATGATCCTTATTTGGAGACATGCCTCATTGAAGAAGAATTAGAGGAATTACAACTTGAGTATGCATGCCTAGAAATGGAAAAAAGAAAAAATGGTCTATGTAGTAGACGGTGAAGAGATGGAAACTGTGGATGTTAACCATTCTGAAGGTACACAAAAATTCATAGATAGCACTAATGAATGAGCATGCACCTACCATGATCCCTTTAAAACAAAGAAGATTAACATTGGGACAGAGACAGAACCTAAGGAAGTTATCATCAGGGACTATTGGTCAAAAAAATAAGTTTCAAAGTTCATTGATCTATTGCACAAGTTCTAGGGTTTGTTCCCTTACGGGTATCATGACCTCAAAGATGTCCACCATTCCTTAAAGGAGATTAAGATCAAGTTAAAGGAAGGTGCACACCCAATTCAGAAGAGGCCTTGCCTGATGAATCTGGATTTATGCGTACGTGTCAAGGAAGAAATAGACAAGATGATAGCATTTGGTGTCATTGAGGTTGTTTAAGAATCAGAATGGATAAGCTCAATGGTCATCAGTTTTAAGAAGGATGGGAGGATAAGGATCTATGTTGAATACAGGGATCTGAATGTAGTACATGTGATCAATCCTTTTCTAACCCCCTTTACTGAAGAAATTTTGAAGGGAGTATCTGGGTGCGATATCTACTCTTTCACGGATGGGTTCTCAAGGTATCACCAAGTAAGGATTGCAAAGGAAGACCAGAAGAAGAAAACTTTCACCACTGAATGGGGAAGTTTTGCCTATATGGTTATGCATTTTGGATTGAAAAATGTGCCTGTTGTGTTCTTGCGCATCATGGTACAAGCATTTCAGGACTTCATCCATAAATTTCTTCAAGTTTACCCGAATTACTGGAATGTGTATGGGTTGGTGAAATACCATTGTGAAAATTTGAGGCTGATGTTTGAGAGATGTCGACAATTAAGGATATCCCTCAACATTAAGAAATGTGCCCTTGTTACTCCATTTGGGACCCTATTAGGAAATATTATATGCAAAGAAGGCTTAGTAGTGGATCCCACAAAATTTGTAGTTATTGTGGTATTACGGGAGCCTACTAGTAAAAGCATAGTGCATGGATTTCTTAAGCATCTGGGGTACTACATGAAATTCATCAAGGGGTATGCCAAGATCGCCACACCCTTGGAGGAATTGCTAAAACAAAAGAGTGCCTTTCATTGGGGAGAGGCGCAATAGAGAACATTTGACACTTTAAAGGATAGGCTTGTCACAGCGCCCATACTACATTTTCCTTCTTGGGATAAGCCTTTCCATGTGCATGTTGATTCCTCATGGACAACTATGGGAGTAGTACTAGCACAACTTGGTGAAGGAATTTTTTAAACCCCTTGTGTTTTATTAGTAGAAAGTTGACACCATCTCAACAAAATTACACAACCACTAAGTGCGAGGCACTATCTATGATCTACGCACTACATAAGTTCAGGTAGTATCTTTTGGCAACACCATTAATATTCTACACAGACCACATGGCATTGAAATAATTTATGAACAATCCCATTTTGAAAGGGCACCTATGTTGGTGGGTCTTATTGTTCCAAGAGTTTTAGTTCACAGTGATTGTAAAACCTAGAAAAATCAATTTAGGACCTGACCACTTACCAAGGATTAACTCAGGGGAGGATGCACAAAGCATTTAGGATACCATGTCAGATGCGTAACTATTTAGGTTGTGATGCACACCCTCAGACTTAGAAGATATCACAGTATTCTTGAAAATAGGTGTAGCACCAGAAGGGATGAAGGCTCTAGAGAGGAAGCAGTTAGCAATACACATCTCACCCTACATGTTGATTAGTGGAGACCTATATAAGTTAGGACATGATGAGGTGTTGCACTGATGTGTATTAGAACATGAGCGCATGGTAATTAAGGAGGAAGCGCATGGTGGGATTACAGGACACTATATAGGAAATTCTACTATACGGAAGATTCTACTTGCAAGGATTTGGTGGAAAACCATCTACCAAGATTTTATTGAGTTTTTCAAGGCCTATGACCATTGCCACCACCTTGGAAAACCTAAGAAGAGGGATGAAATGCCCTTACAACCAATAAATAGCATTGAACCTTTTGAAAAATGGGAAATCGACTTTGTAGGGCCTATTTTTCCAGTCGCACGAAGGACCAATTCACGGTATATCATTACTTGCATTGATTACTTAACACGATGGGTACAAGTAATGCCTAAGAAGGATTACACTACAACAGCTACTAGATTTTTATAGGAGAATATAATCAGCATGTATGGTTGTCCTTTAAGCTTAACTAGTGATAGAGGTGTACATTTCCTCAATGAAGCAGTCAGGATTCTGTTAATAGAATTTGTGGTGGCCCATCACAAGACTACCCCTTATCACCCTGAAGCAAATGGAACTGTTGAGGAATTTAATAAAATACTAAGTCACACATTGACTAAGATCTGTGACGTCAAAAGACAAGATTGGGATGACAAAGTATCAGTCGTTCTATGGGCATATAGGACAACCTACAAGAGTTTGAACAAGGCCACACCATTTCAATTAGTGTTTGGAACGGAGGCTATTTTTCTAGTTGAATTCATGTTACCATCGTTACGTATAGTAAGCACAGGAGGATTGGATGATGAACAATCACTGGAAGAGAGTATTGATAAGTTAATGTAGTTAAACGAAAGGTGATCACTTACTAGATGGATTTAGAAGACAGAAAGGGTAAGACAAAAGGCATGGCATGATCTTCATATCAAGAAAAAATAGTTTGAGGTTGGGAAGATGGTGTTGTTGTATGATTCCAAGTATCTGCACCATCCTGGGAAGTTGAAATCCCATTAGTTGGGACCCTACATCATTTCATACATCCTTGATTCAGGCACTTATCAGCTACATGTGCTAGATGGTATGAGATTACTAGGTCATTTCAATGAGAGTAGGCTAAAGCCCTACTATAAATAAGTCTTCTTGGTGCTTGTAAATAAGGTAGTATTGCTAGTTAGCTTAGAATTTCCCTTTATTACTTTTTCTTTTCTTGCGTTTTGCTTTCTCATTTCTTTTTCCTTTCTTTCGTTCATTTTTTGCCTTGTGTGTCAATAACCACGTTATTTTCCAAAGTTGTGTATGTGTAGAGGACCATGTATTTATTTTAGTGTGGGGTGGAGTAATGCAAAGCAATGTATAAGCTAGTAGAAAAAGTTGAGTGGCCTTGTAGAACGAAGCATGTAAGGTTGAGAAAGCACTTGGGGAAACAGTGGATAATGAATTCATGTGTCAAGAAGGTTATAACAAATATCACGTAAAAAGGATGAAAATCACACGAATAACATGAGGTAGGTGAGAGAAAAAATCAGGTAAAGGACAGAAGAAGTTCCTTCGGCGCTCTAGACGCGTGCGTAAGAGTCTTCCGTCAAATTGGATTTTTATGCGCTAGAAGGTTATAGAGGATTTTTTGTGAAGGATTGGGCATGTGGGTAAGAGCGTTGAATGTATTTCTAGTGGAAAAATTCACATTTAATGTTAAGTACGTTGGTAGGTGATATAGCATTTATTGTTGGAGGGAAGTAAAAACTATAAATATGAGGTCAAGAAAATAATTATTCTACCTTTCTATTACGAAGTTGAAGCGCTCATGCAAACTACGGAATCCAGAGAGATTTGTGCAAAGGAAGAAGAATCCTAGAAATCTAAGTGTGTGACTAGATTGGATCTGCAAACCAGGAGGAAGGAGTACACGGGTGTGAGAAAATCTTGTTTGAAGTGTGTCGTCTTGTGGAAGGTTTTCCTAGTTAGAGTTTGGCAGCCAGGGCACAGAGATAGAAGGATTTATTCTAGGAGTTGGGTTTCGGGATTGAGAAAATTAGTAGGGAAAAGCAAGGAGTTTTATATTTTAAACCCACAAAAATAATGGTACCAAATAAGGTGACTGTTTCACTAAAGAAACAAAAGTGAAAGGGAAAAGTAAAACAAATCATTGTCATCGCAAGCTCTAATGAGGAATGGTACACAGAAATGCAGTACCTAGATGGAGTATTGTTAGGAAAGGAGTGGGTGTCACACTAAAGACAAATGGCCATGAGTGATTATAACAATCACATGAGAAAAACTGAGAAGGAAATGGTGTTAGATTTGGTTTTTCCAACTAACAAAAGGACACCATATGGGATGCCTATATACAGCGACAAGGTGAAATTCAAATTAGACAAAGCATGGTTATTACAACTATATGAGTTGTCTTACTTTGGTAAGCCTGAGTGACTATATATCATTAGTTAATGTCGTGCGTATGTGAGGATTACTTCTATTTTGTAGGGTGCAAGATGCGCATAACACCATAGTTGATATCCAAGTTCACAAGCCTTATTTGCAAAGGAGAAAGTATGGATGATGATCTGAGTGACAAGGAGGCTATGAAAGAGACAGTAGCAACTTATGATAACAAAAAGGGTTTACAATACTTCGACATCACAGAAATTCTAGAACCTGTCATGAATGATGGTTGCACTCTTGGTCACCAAGCTTAATAATCAAGAGAGATGGATGCAAGTGAATAAGGCATGGTTGAATGTATGCCAGAAAATATCAGAAGGGACCATCTATAAATTTTCCACCTTTATTGCGGATGAGATCATAAGTAGGGCACGGGAGGGAGAGAAGATACTATTCGGTATCATCCTCCTCACCATATTATTTTCAAAGATTGGAGTACCAGATGGGCCAAAGAATTTTTTTGGGAGTATCTTGAAGATAATTCCTCACCTGGGAAAAGGTTTGAGAAGTATACTTGTGAAACCATGATGGTCACTCACAAGGCGCACCTAGAGACGTGGTATAAATGAATGTGTGATGCATTCGGTGTAGAGTGGAGGATCCTAAAGTAGTTTCCCATGTGCATAGATGGAGAAGAAAAATTTGTAGTTTACTAACACTTCTGCATTGGTAGGTTCACTTTGACAAATGTGACTAAGAGCCCATGGTACAAGCTATCCTTCTCTTTCACCACGCAATACTTCCAAGGACGGGTCGACAGGTTCAAAGAGGCTAAAAGACTAAGGTTTGACCTTAGTGAAGTTGACCAAGACCACCATGAGCTGCGCAAAAATCATGCCTACCCTAAGAAGTGTGTGTACGTGGAGAATTATGTCTCCCATGAAGTTCAAATGATGAAGCTAATAACATTACCAATTGTTGAAAGGCATACAACAAGGGTATATCTATGCATAAGGCCAAAGTTTGAAAAAGGAACCTATCTGGAGAGTTATGTTTCCATTCCAGAAGACCCAACAGGTCGTAAAAGGCCACACCAAATAAGAGGGAAAGAGAAGAGATCCAATAGAAAATGGCAAAAAGTGTGCAAACCGCACAATCGGTGGGCGCACTGGAAGCAGTCACAAAGTCTAGCACTTACACACGCTGAAAGAAATCCCCAGTCAAGGCAAGGGACCTAGAAGAAGAGGTGCTAGAGCATGAAGAGCTCCCTCACCCATAAAAAATCACCAACGAAGAGGTTGCATGTCAAGGAGAAGGAATAATCTCCTATACTAGAATCACTAGTTAGGAAGAAGCAGAAGGTGGTAGAAGAGGCAGCCTTGGAGGAGATAGAAAGCCTAGATGCCTACATTAGCGACAAGGATGACGATGAGCTTGAAGGAGGTGAAGACTATCTAGTGTATGATATACATGATTCTAAGGAGGAGGGAGATGAAGAGAAGAATGATGAGAAATATGATGAGAATGATGAGGAAGAAGTTGAGGATCAAGGCAAGGGGGTGAGCGAAGAGGTGAGCACCAAAACCCAAGGAGCCCTAAGCCCTTTCCAAGGAACAAGTGGAGAAATCTACGGAGAGAGAAGTGGTGGGCATTGTGAAGGCGTTGGTGGAACAAGAGTTGGATTAGAGTGTGGAAGCAATTTTGAGGGAGATGGAATAAGAAAGCATTGAAAAGGAGTATGGAAGCATGGGTGGAAATCCCAATCTGACAGTAAGCTTCTTAAAAGCTACGTGAATATGTGGGAAAGGCATAATGGTGGAACAAGAGTAGGGAATGGAATACATTAATGATCATAGCAAGATGTTATGTGTGCACTTCCAAAGCACCGTACTAATAGAGAAACTCCTGGCTATGTCATCGTTTGATGAAGAAGGTGCATATCCTCGAACCACAAAGATGTTATCTTGGGAATTTGAGTCTCATGTAGATGAAATTGAGTTCTAAGTGAATCAGAGAGCGCTGATGAAGGTGCAAAAAATAAAAGGATAAAATCCCTTGTTGAATTCTCAGCAACTATTAGATGAATAGTCTGTAACACGCTCAACAAGGTTTCAGTCGAAGTTGAGGCTAGACTGTTTGGGAGAAATGATAGAGTGAGATTCCTGGAAGAGGAATTGGATAAGAAAAATGAGGAACTCATGGAAAAGATCAAGGACCTTAAGCAAGAGGATCTGATCAATGCTCAGTTGAGGCATGAGCTGAAAGAATAAAAAGAAAAGGTACACGAAATCTCCAAGAAGGTGGAGATGATTACGGATGCCATTTTTCTTAAGTATCCTAACTTAGTGCCACCCAAGAAAAATTATGAATCAGCCTTGCAATTTCTAGAGGATTTGACTCGCATTCTCACAATGGAGAGGTGATCACGCACTTTAGATATTGCAAAAGAGGTGCATACATGCCAGGACAAAGAGAAAAAATGAAGTTTGTCGAGATTGTGGCTCGATGCACTAAACTTCTTGCAGAGGTGAAGGTTGTAACACAAATCATTGAAGCTACTTATGAAAACTGTGATAATAGGAATAGAGTGGAGAGCATCTTGGTTTCCACCCATGAAATAGAAATCAAGGATTTCTAAGATAAAAATAAGGGGAATAGATTAGAAAGAGATAAGATCCTAGCTGAGGTGGAGAAGAAGTCAGACGTAATTAAGAACCTGTGAAGCTTGATCAAGAGCCTGCTAAAGGAACTATACCCTCAGATAACCCATGGGATGGATGCGCTTGATGATTTGAACAAGCAGCTAGAGGGAATTGTTGAGACATGAGTACCAAAGGGGAGGAGCTGATTTTTGAGGAGGTAAGCATCATGATGGGTGACCTATTTCAACAAGCTCAGAACTAGGTCGATGTTTGGGAGAAGTTAGAAGCAAAAATAGGGAAGGATTTCCCTCTCCTCCTCCAACAATAAACAAGTTCCCCATTCTTTCTCCCAATTCTTCATTACTTATTATTATTTTTCAACCATTTTAAGATCTCGTCATTCTTTATTTTATTAAAGAGTGTTTTTGAGGATGGAGAACAGGCATAGTGTGGGATGATGTTGGGCCCCATAATATTAGCTAAGTATAAGAAGGCGTGTGGGTGCACATGACCTATTTGAAGAAGGGTGCATGGGGTGAAGCCACACAAGCAAGGGTTCTAGCATGATTTTGTAGAACACACGGCACACATGTAAGGTAAGATGGGTTTTGGGACTTAGCCATATTCGGCGTTCCAGGAAACACATGAGAAAAACATGACCCATCTAGCATGCAGAGTGGATAAGGTTCCAGCCTGATAACTCGATGGTGACGGAAGGAATATTCCATGCATGCGATGGAAGGATCTAGAAAGACATCATTGTAATGAGTAGAGAGCTGGGATCAAAGGAAGAACATTCCTCTGGAGGACCACTTGGATAATTGGAAACCGATATTTTACCTCATAAGGCATGGCGATAAAGGCATAAATCTATATATAGAGGTGCGTGGATACTAGAGAAGAGATGCAGACATAATAGTGCATTGGAAAAGAGGTGAAGATCTGCAGAAACATCATGGAGGATTATATGGGTTGGGATTAGTGAAAATATAGAAGTGATGGCATAC
Source organism: Taxus chinensis (assembly GCA_019776745.2). Taxonomy (NCBI): domain Eukaryota; kingdom Viridiplantae; phylum Streptophyta; class Pinopsida; order Cupressales; family Taxaceae; genus Taxus; species Taxus chinensis. The sequence goes on from CM034151.1 coordinate 705,359,510, forward strand.
TCAGAGGGATGGGTCTGTGTTTATCCTTGTAATGTAAAGGATGTAGTATAGTTTCTGATGCATGGCCTTGCTCTGCATTATTATGGGTATGTTATGACCTCAAGGGATGTAATGTGGTTACTAAACTCATTAATATCAATGAAAGGTTCTATTCTAAAGCATAAATGTGTTCATGACCTTAAGTTTAATGTGTTTCCTTTGTGTTATGATTCATTTCTATATGTTGTCTATTATTTCTCTTTTATGGATGCATTGATATGATAACTCATCCTAGGGTCTCTAGAATGAATGCATGGTTCCTTCCCATTCTTTTTCTCTTAAGTATCTGTCATAGATGATGCACTCTCTCAAGACTCACATAATGGAGGGGCTCGGTGCCCACTTTTTTGATCCTTTTTGCGTACAATCGTAGACTGAAACAGATAAGTGTGTAGGAGGTTTACCTGTTGTTTGGTTTATGGGTGGAATGTGCGTGTGTTAAATTTTGATCTCGGTTGATCATTTAAACTCCTTTTTGGCTAGGAAGGACTACCCTGAAATAAGAAAACAAGACCGCAAGAGAGATTTAAATAGCATATGCAGTGGACTGCCTAGCACATGCTAGATCCAGGAAGTGTAGTACTCCTTAGAGGGCTATCAATCCACTATTTTATAAATAATATTAAATTACAAAATCATGTAAATAAAAGGAATCTAGTGTTAGCGTTCTGATTTGGGTGCCTCAGGCTGCTATCAGTGTCAATTCAATTAAATACTAAACTATGCCAGTAAAAGGGTGGTCGGGTTAGGTTCTGGGTAGGTTAAGTAGTCTACGGGTAACAGATAGGGTTTGGTTAGGGTGGGTTAGGGTACTTGGATGTGTTTGGGTGAAGAGGTAGGTGGCCGGTCTGCTCTGTGTTAGAAGACACAAAGACCGATGTCGATTGATGGTAGACTGATGTTGGTTAAGGTTGGCTAGTATCGATCACTGTAGAAGTGACAGAGGGTTAGAATAGAGGTGTTTTTGGGTTCTCTCAGGTGGGTACAGAGATTTGAGAGTGGTGTTGGTGGGGTTTAGGTGAGGGGTGGGCTTAGGATCAGAGCCAAAAGGTATTTCGAGGATGTTCTTTAGGTGGATTTGGGTAGAAGGTGGGTAGCCAGTAGATGGCAGGATGACCAACGGTGGTCGATGTCGACCGATGGTGGTTAGGGTTAACCAGTGATGGCCACTGGTTTTGGGTCATGGTTTGGAAATGCGGATTGTGGTACTCTCTATGATTGGCTAGAGGGTTGATAAGGAGTGGAATGGGATGAGAGGGGGTCCTAGGTGTAGGTGTGGGTTGAATGGGTGATATTGGGGGGTAGGTTAGAAATAGAGAAGCACAACTAGGGAAAACAATAGTGAGATTTCTACTTACTTGGAGTCCAATGCTTACAGACTCATGAGCAGCTGGAGAAGAGAGATGTTGAGTGTTGGCGATGGTGGTGGTTGGTTGGTTGAAGAGCTCTTACTCAAGCTCAGTCTGGTTCAAGTTCTTTCAATGGCTGCTCTCACAAAAATCTCTTGTGAGAGTCTCCACTACTGGTCTCCGCTAGGAGTTCTGGAGGCCTTTGTTGTCTTCCAACCAATTGCCAAAGATCATGCCAACTTCAATGTTGGATGCCAATCAACCAGTAGCACCCAAAATCGACCAAAATGACCCACCATGAAAATGTGAACCAACCCTTTGGAAAGAGGAGGGACTAGGTATTTGCAAATGACCAACACCCGTCCCACCTGACCGACATCGGTCAGACTGTAACCAACACCGGTTATGTCAGGGGGAATTATTTTTTGAAAAGTGGGGAATATGCCTTCCCCACTTGGTTTTAAGTGGCAAAGCACATGCATCCTCCACCCTTAGAATGGGTAATAGGACAAAGAAGGGTTCTATGAGTGGAGTGGCCACTATTAGGGCTTTCTAGAAGGGTATGGGAAAGGTATGGGCAAGGTAGGGAGTGAAATGCTAAGGTGGAGGTGTAAGTGGGGTAGTGGAAATGTGAGGTGGAGGGGCAAGTGGGGTAGTGGATTGGCGATGTGGTTAGGTGAAGTGGACAATCTAGTGGCAAGGTGAGGTGGATTTGATGAGTGGGTAAAAGGGGGAATTCAATTAATTAATGTTAATTAAATGCTTGGGTATGTGAATGAGGGTCTTTGTGATGTGCAAAATGGGGTTGTGAATGACCAAATTAGGGTTAAATCAATCACCCATGTAGAATGATTATTAGGTTATTTTGGAGGAAGATGATGAACTGTGACGTGTTTTTGGTGTCTACATTTTGCCCCTTTTTGTTGGGCATCCTGTAGTGGTAGGTGGCATGACAAAAACAAAGGTTGGGTTTTTCCCCATTTGAATGTGTGGTGAGAAGGTGGATGTTGGGTGCCCCAAATCGGGGCATGAGTGATCCCCCCCTCAAATCGGACACCGACGATGAAGAGGTGAGAGATTCAGTGGGTGGTTTGATAAATTACGGTGAGAGGTGTGAAAGAGGTGAGGTGTGTGGGATGGTGATGATGATGGTCAAGCTAACCTCCAAGGGCCCCATGCCCTTGAAATGTTTCCTACATAGCCCAAGTAAAAAGGGGCCTCATACCGATGTAGTTCTCCCTTAAGCTAGGGAGGAAAAGAAAATGTGTCAAGAAGGGTTGGTCGGGTGGAGGTTGGTTATGTTCATGGGTATGTAGGTAAGGGTACATGGGTAAGGGTTGAGGGTATGATTGAGTAGGTATGGTTCATTTATACGGGTCATGGATATGGGAAGATAGGTGGGGTTGATGGCTATGGGTAGATAGGTAGGGTGAGAGGGTATCGGTGAGTAGGTAGGGTTAATGGGTATGGGTAGGTGAATGGGTAGATAGGTAGGGTCAATGGGTATGGGTAGTTAGGTTTAATGGGTATGGGTCATGGGTGTGAGTCATGGGTATGGGTAAGGGTGGATGGGTATGGGTGAGTAGGTAGGGTCAGTGGGTATAGGTAAATGGGTAAGAGCAATGGGTATGGGTTAATGGGTAGATAGGTGGAGGTGAACGTGTAAATGGGTAAGGGAAATGGGTATGGGTGAATGGGTAAGGGAAATGGGTAGATAGTTAGGGTTAATGGGTATCGGTAGATAGGTAAGGTGAGCGGGTAAGGTAAAAAGTGATAAGATGTTAGGCCAGCGGTATGGGTGCAGGTGGGTAAGGTGATGAAGATCAGATGTGGTATGAAATAGAGATTAATAGTAGGTGTGGGTGAGAGGTAAGTGGCGGTGAGCTGAAAGTAGGCATTTGGTGTGAAGGAGGTAAATAGTTCGAAAGCTAGGGAACTGTAACAGGGTTGATGATGTGGCTGAATTGGGAAGGACCATCGATGCGCATACCAAGGGTAGGTGTGGTGAATCTCAAGTCCCTAAAAGACCTTACAGGTTGGACTATTCCGAAGGTGAAGTAATGTGCTAGATCATGATAGATCATACTTGTGACATCATCTTGTGGTAGGTTGAAAGAGTACGATAAAGTTGGAAGAGGGTGACATGGTGAAAGGTTGGAAACATGAAGGGGAGTAAAACACCTTTTGTATAAGATGGCCGATATCCCAGATAGACAAGTCCATGGTAAGAAGGGTGTGTTATGTTTAAAGGATAGACTAATCTATGCGGTAATTCTATGTGGGATGATTAGATAATCTCCTTGAGGTCTTCATGAAGTTGATCGATGCGGGAAGCTTTGATAGGGGTCTAGTCTCTTTTTTATTTTTTGTTTTTAGGTAGAGTCTGACTAGTGCAGTATAGTTGTCCTTCGAGGGAGAAGTCTATTTATGAAAGATAGATACAAATTTTAGATGTCCTTTTCAAGGATTCATCTTTATGTTTGGAAATTTAACTCATGTAGGGTGATCCCATTTGTGATAGGTGAATTTGTTTTTACCATTTAAGCCATGCACAAGGATATAAAGGAATACGAATAGCATAATGTAGAAGGTGGAGTGATGGTGGAGGTTGGAGTTGGGTTGTGTGAGGGGTATAGGGAGTGGTATATGACCATAGGATTCCATCCATGAGGGGACAAAAAGTATCCATGAGAATAATGCTATGAGTAGAGCCGCGGTACTCATATTGAAGACAAGGTTGGAAAAAAGTGATGAATAGTCACATGATTCTTGTTTAATCATGGGCATGTGAGGTGGTGATAAGAGGAATGAGTGCTCATAGGATGAGCTGGTAATAGTCAGTGAGTGATGAAGGACTTTGTTCAATAGTAGAATGGTTGAAGATACAAGATGTTAAGGGGCTCAGGTTCAGGCTTACCATCGAGTGAAGATAAACGATAAGCACCTGATCCATAGGTATGGGTAATGATATAGGGCCCAATCCAATTAGGAGTAAATTTACCCCGTAGATGTTTCTCAACTTTGGTGACATGTTGATTTTCCTTCAAGACAAGATCTCTGACTTGGAAGGTGCGTGGGTGGATGCACTTGTCAGAATCACATTTAATGCGTTTTTAGTATATTCGGAGGTGATCTAAAGCATGAATACGTCATTCATCTAATAGATCTAGTTGTACCAAATGATCTTGGTGAAAGTCGTCATTGGTGAGTAGGTCTTTGAATGAAATGTGGAGAGATCTGATCTGGACTTCGAGAGGTAAGACAGCCTCAATATTGTAGACCAGAGAGAAAGGTGTAGCAGCACTCGATGTGCGGATACTAGTGTGGTATGCCCATAGGGAAAAAGGAATTTGTGTATGTCAATCCTTCCCATTATCATTGACCACTTTCATGAGGATTTTGTTTAGGGTTTTGTTGGTTGATTCAGCTTGGCCATTGGTTTGTGGGTAATAAGGTGAAGAGAAACTAAGTTAGATGCCAAAGGTATCACAGAGTTTCTAGAGGGTTTTTTTTAATTGTTTGTCATTATCAGTGATATGGCGATGAGGAACACCGAAGCAATAGATAATGTGATGGTTGATGAACTCACAAATCTTCTTGGATTTTTTAGAGATGAGGGGAATGGCCTCTACCCATTTGTTATAGTATTTCGTAGCAATTATGATCCATTGACGGCGTTGAGAAGAATGAGGGTTGATATTACCAATGAGATTGAGGCCCAATTGAGAGAAGGGCTAGAGGTCTCGTGTAACCTATAAGGCATGATCAGGGGTGTGCTGGACGGTTGAGTTTTGTTGACATTTCAAACATCATTTGACATAGTCATAACAATCATGGTTGAGGGTGGGCTAGTAATAGCCGAGGCGTAGGATATGTTTGGTGACAGCTAGGCCACTGATGTGGCCCCCACAGATGCCATCGTGTATTTCTTTGATGGTATAGGGTATTTCGGAGCTAGTGAGGCATCAGAGTAGGATTTTGTCGAAGCCACATTTGTAGAGGAGACATCCCATGATGACATCGCGGGATACCTTTTGGAGGAAGGCACGTGAGCTATTGTGGGTAAGGTCTGGAGGAAGGATGGAAAGGGAGACGTAGTCAAAATATTATCGGTACCAAAGGTTAGATGGGTCAATGGTAGGTGTCTCAATGAGATTAACAGCATGTGAGAGATAAGAGGGTGATTACAACCTTCACAAAACCATGAAGATTTGTGAATCGGTAGGTGATGAGGGTATTTATGAGGTGAGGCAAGCCATGGTGTTTCGCACGGAATGGTTTCGGCTCTGCAGAATAGACTTGCTTCTATCCTATCATTCATTTGAGAAACAGATAAGGGTTAGGGCTAGGAGGAAAACCTGTTGAATGTTGAGATGGTGTGCGCGTACCATAGAGAAAGATCAGATCAACTACGAAGTACTCCTTTTTGTCTTGGAAGGACTACCTGTAAGTAAGAATACAAGACCACCAGATTTTAATTAGACAATAAATGAGGGAGCTGCCTTAGGCCTAAGAAATATAAAACTTCCTTTCGAAGGTGGTCAGTTCCCCTTTTAATATGATTTAACACAAATTATAATAAAGAAAGCTATTGCAAAATCACGATTTAGGTATCTCGCTACAAAGCAATAGAAACTAAATTATCAATAATAAAGCGTCACGTTGTTTGTTCGGTTACTGGTCGTTGGTACGTTCAGGTTGAGTTATAGGGATAAACCAGACTGGATCTGAGGTTGTTAGGTGGCAAATAGGCAAGAAAAGGGTTTTGAGGTATAAGTCGCAGTGACCGACGCTGGTCACTGGGTAACCGACCACAGTTAGAGAACCGCTAGCCGGTAGGGGATAAACGATACCGGTAGGGTCAGCAATCTAAGTGCTTCTGGATACGAGGTTGGATTGCAAGGTGATTGTGGGGTTATTAAGATTGGGGGATGGCTTAGGGGAATGATGGGAGGATAGGGAAGACTCAGAGTGTGGTAAAATGGCCTTCTGGGCAATATCAGGATGTATGGGTGAAGGTTAAGTGCAGTATGTTGCTGGTAGTAGATCTAGGAATAAAATTATGATTACTATTAATCAACAGTTCAAGAAAATGGTGCTTAGAAACATATATAAAACACTACTCACTAGTCTCTGATGCAGATGCAGGTTTCAGGACTGTGATGATGAAGACAGGACCCAAGTTGGATGATCTGACAATCCAAGATGATTTATCTCCTCTTCTGATGTTCGGATGAGTGTTACTGGGCTCTGGTTATTCAGTTGCAGTCTTGGGCTTGATGTCCTTCTCTGTAAACTCTTCCTGTTTCTTCACTTGTCTCTGCTCGGCCAAGCAAAATCCGGATCCTTTCGATGATTTCTCTTTCTTTTCGATCAAATGAAAAATCCATCCTTTGTTTTTGGTTGGAAGTGGTCATTTACGAGGAACCGATGGCGGTTACGCAACCGACGGTGGTCGAGTAGGAACCGGTATCGGTCAGGTCAAAGTGGGCTATTTTTGGTAAAATAGCCAGCTTTCCCTCCTTTTCTTCCGAGGGATTGGTAGCGGGCTTGGTCAAGTCATTATGAAGTTGGTTTTAGGTGCGGATGAGGAGTAATTAGTCATAGGTGTGGAATTGGACCAAGTTATAGGTCTTAATTAGGTTAGTTTAGGGTTAAGACTAGGTCATGATGAGGTGGCGACATGAGGTGGCAGGTATGGTGATGTGGATTTATTAATTATAAGGTAATTAATAAATAATTGTGTAAGGTTTAGGTGATGAGGTTAGGTTGCGAAATGAGATGCGGGGCACAGGGGGTCGTAAGACACAAATTTGGTGTCTACATTAGCCCCTTATTGTCGTGTAGTTTGTTTTGTAAAGATGCACGAACAATAATAAGAAGTGGTTACCCCTGTTAAGGGTATAGGTAATCCCCCTCAAATCTATCACAGATTGAGGTAGCGTGAAAGCAGGGATAGGGTTGATAAAGGGTAAATGGTGTTGAGATAATGGTAAGAGGGTGGGGTAGGTCCAAGGAAGCAGACGCACGTTGAAATGCAGTAGTGCGACCAGGGTATATGATTTGAAGAGCAAACAAGCAATTCATAGGCAAAGGTCGATAGTTTATCCAAACAAGGGTGATATAATCCTGGTATCCAAGGCATAGGAAGTAGCTCCAGGGGATATAACGGGTAAGGTACAGGAACGTTTAGGCATGTTCGGCAGTACCAAATGGTTGGTTTGGTTGAGATAAACGTCATGGTCTAAGTCTAGGCAAAGTTGGTCGACAGATCAAGTCAAGGACCCTAATCATGCTAAAACACGAACAGGTGAGCTCGATTGAACAAAAAGGTACATGATGGATGGATAAAATAAAAACGTTGATGGTGGGTATGGTATTTAATTGGTGCGGCCTTAGGTCGGGCCAAATGGTTAGGTGCAGCCTTGGGTCGGGCCAAATGGGTTGGTTGTCGGGCCTGCGGCCGTGGGTCGGGCCAAATGGTAGGTTATAGCCTTGGGTTGTGCCAAATAGGTTGGTTGCGGCCGTGGGTCGGGCCAAATAGGTTGGTTGCGGGTGGGTCGGGCCAAAGAGGTTGGTTGCGGCCTTGGGTCGGGCTGAAATGGTAGGTTAGGTTGGTTGCGGCCTTGGGTCGGGCCAAATAGGTTGGTTGCGGCCATGGGTCAGGCCAAATAGGTTGGTTGCGGCCTTGGGTCGGGCTGAATAGGTTGGTTGCGGCCTTGGGTCGGGCCAAATAGGTTGGTTGCGGCCTTGGGTCGGGCCAAATAGGTTGGTTGCGGCCTTGGGTCGGGCCAAATGGTAGGTGACGGCCGTGGGTAGAGCTGAATAGTTTAACAAAGGGTTGTCAACGAAGGTGGATATAGGCGATGTTGGTAAAAGGGCTATTAGTAAATAAGGGGCAAAATTGGGGTAGAAGTTGGAATAAAACCGATGTCGATTATCTATGACCGATATCGGTTAGGGGACCGATACCGGTTCCTTAGGGCATAATAAAACCGATATCGGTTATAGGTCAAAAACCTATAAAAAGAAAAATACGGCCTGTCATTGTCACATTTGCAATTTGAAAACCGATTTGGGTTGTCTGAGGTGGATTATTGAGATTGGAGCATTTGTTGGTTGAGGTGGCGCTATTTGAGTGGAGGAGTGAGTGATTAGTGGGCCCGAGTGAGTAGGAGGCAGCAGTTGATTGGTGGAGGACCCAGCAGAGGAGAGGTGGAGCTATGGCACAGCCAGGAGGAGCAGGAGGGGCTGGACCAGCTGGACCACCACCACCCATCCCACCACGACGACATGTCGTACCGGTAGGTTCGAAACCCCTCATTGTGTGGATTTGAGTATATTAAGCTATTTTTGGGGGTTTGGGTAGGAATCCATGTTTTGGTAAAATAATGAATAAATTGACGTTATTTGAAAAATGAAGAGGATAGATGGGTAAAATAGGGCAAGGCGGCAGGGTGGGTAGATTTTTAGGGTGTTTGGGTGGGTAAATAGGGATAAATAGGGAAAAATGAATTTGGGGGGGCGCGCCGGATTCGGCCCGGACAATTTTTCAGTGACCGATGCCGGTCACTAAGCGACCGGCATCGGTCAGGAAGTTTCGGGGCAAGGGTGGGGTTGTGGTTGACCGGTGTCGGTCGTTTAGTGGACCGGCGCCGGTGAAGAGAGGACCGGTGTCGGTCATAAGTGACCGGTACCAGTCCTTAGGCAGTATTTTTATTTTTGTTGGGTTGGGTTTAGGTTGTGGTGGGGGTATTTGGGTATAGTTGGAGTGTTGGTTTGTTTAGTGTTTTGGTTTGTTGGGGTGTGTTGATTTGTTTAGGTGGTTTGGTATTGTTTGGGTATGTTGATATGGTTTGGGTTGTGGTGGAGGTGTTTTGGTATTGTTTTAGTGTTTTGGTATGGTTTAGGTCGTTGTTTGGGTGTGAAGAGGGAGGGGGATATCAGTAGAGGTTGTTAGGGTAAGATAGGTGGGTGTAGAGGGTATAAGTAGATGTTGTGATAAAGAGTAGGGCTAATGTAGTGAGTTGGTTTTGCAGGCACGTCAGCAGCTGACGATGCGGGACAGGATGCCCCCGCTGTTGAGACGGATGCGGCCACACGTGTCCGCAGCGCAGTGGGGTATCATGCGTGAGGTGGGACTCGGCGGAGTCCAGCAATACAGAGCGATTGACAGGGATCATAGTTTGATGGTCGCCCTCATCGAGAGATGGGATCCGGCGACCAATGTGTTCCATCTCCTGACTGGAGAGATGACCATCACATTGGAGGATGTGTATCGCATCCTTCGATTACCGATTGATGGAGAGGCAGTCTTTCAGGTTGACACTGAGACAAGCCATGGACAGCATCCTACACGTATTCGGGGATGCAGCTGGCGCTACTGACATATCACAGCGCGAGTATCGCGTATGGGGATATGTACCGAGCCCACCGCCATGAGACACCGGCTTGCCGTGCTGATGATGATCGGGATCACCTGCTTCGCCCTCCCAGACTCAGAGGGAGGCCGCTTTCCACGGGTGCTTATGGGGGTGCTACATGAGATGGTGGAGGAGCACACATGTTATGCTTGGGCACCAGTATACCTGGTGCAGTTATACCGAGAGCTGTGGGGCTATCGCTGGATGAGGCGATTCGGGATTTGCTCGACGTTTTTACTACACTGTTGGGCATATGAGCATATCATATGCATTAGACCAGTAGGGCTGCCCCAGCAGCCAGGGCCACAGGTCATCTATAGATACGGCTTTCAGAGGTGGTTGGGGGTCGTGGGCCAGCCACGAGCAGTGCTTGCAGGGTGGGACGTCACTTATTATAGACATATGTTAGAGGGCTTGACAGCGTTAGATATTGTATGGAGACCTTATAGAGGTCATCACCCGCACGGAGGAGCCCGAGCACAGTTGCAGCGGATCCAGTATACATTCTGGATAGCGGGACGGAGGCCGGGAGAGTATGAGAGGATACCCCTGGAGAGGGTACGTAGGCAGATGGGGCTACGACAGGATGAGCCACCGCGCTTCCCTCAGTACCAGAGGGATGATGTAGAGGCTCCACTACCTGCACCACAGCCGTGGACCCAGATTGGGTTACTGAGAGGCCGGCAGATGATACCGTAGATGATGCCGGCTGCACAGGAGCATTTTTGGTTTGGTGGGCCGGAGAGAGAGCTGCGAGGATAGCACAACCCGCACAGCCAGACTTAGCAGCTGTTAGAGCAGAGAGGGACCAGCTCAGAGGGTAGGTACAGTTATTACAGGGGCAGCTTGCTGCCGCACAGGCACAGATAGGTGTCTTACAGGGGCAGCTAGCCCAGGCTCAGGTATAGGTACAGGTACAGGTACAGGCACCAGCAGCAGCACCACCAGCGGCACCGGCACAGCCGTAGGTACAGGTACCACCACAGCCACAGGCACCACCAGCGGCACCAGCACAGGCACAGGGGGCACTGGTAGTAGGAGTCAGGGGACCAGCCCCAGCACCTACGGTGGCTCGTGATCGTTATATGGAGGCTAGAGCGGAGGCCCGGTACTATCAGGATATTCTTGATGGTACCGGGGCTGATTATCAGCCATATGCGGCACATAGAGCAGAGACCTCTCGGAGCCAGAGATCTCAGGGAGGTGCAGCCACAGCCGGTGGGTCTGTGACAGGCAGGAGGCGAGAGGCAGCACAGGGACCAGCAGGCAGACAGGCAGAGGGCGGTGGAGAGAGACTGAGGGGTCCCTGCATAGTTTTGGATTGGTTCATTGGATATGGGCACCGGTCTGCGAACCGGCTATGTTTATAGAGGCCTGCGTGCCTAGATATTATGTATTCATTTATTCATTCATTCATTTATTGTATATACCGGCCTGCGAGCCGAGTATGGGTTGTACAGTGGATACCGGCCTGTGAGCCGAGTATGTTTTTGATATGAGAGACCGGCCTGCAAGTCAAGTCGAGATTATTGACAGTTATGGCGGCCTGCATGCCGGCTTTATTTTATTATGAGATCACAGAGGCCCCGATGCAGGGCACATTGTATATTTGAAACTTTGTATATATATAGATATGATGATTTGATCCATATATTGTGCGTAAAAATGTGTTTAAGTGTTTTGAAAATGGTTTGTGATATTTAATGTATGATGAGTTTGATTTACATGGTGTTATATATTAATGATGTTGATGTCTTTTGTTGATGGGATGTATGTATGTATGTATATATAAATGATGAGTTTAGTTGACGTGTTGTATGATGAAACGTTGTATGTTTTGTCGCTGGTTTTGTGAAATTGAATATATGTAGCTGTTGATTTGGATTCAAATGGTGTTAGATTGATGGTTTTTGATATCGTTTGTTGATGGTGTGGCTGTTTTTGTAAGATAGATAGATGATTTTGATGAAATTGTTGATGAAACAGTGTATCAGGTGTTGCCCAGCGCAGGGCGGGCAGCGATAACAGCATTATTTGGGTCAGCTGCACGAGATTTGACACAGCGAGGTTTATCATTTACGTATGGTACAATGTATGCAACACACCCTGAGGAAACAAGGTTGGCCATGCTATTAATGATAGCGGTGGGGTATTATGCATTGTCGAGCGCGGAAGGTGGAAGATTTCCTAAAGCATTGATGAGTGTTATTTGGGAAATGATAGAAATGAGCGTGACATTCGCATGGGCACCCGCATATCTGGCAGAGTTAATAGGGGTTTATGGGCATGCAAGCAAAAACACAAGACAACACTGGATTGTTCGTACTTATTACATTGTTGGGCCTATGAGCATATTGTTTGTGTGCGTCCAATAGGCCAACCCATTGAGTCGGGAGAGGTAGGAGTGCAAAGGTTGGGATTCAGACGATGGGTCTAGACAGAACAAGAGGCGAGATCCCAGGCCGTGATAGATGACATCGAGTATTATAGACAAGTATGGGCGATGGTGGCGATTGCGGATATTTGTTAGAGGTTGTACGGGAACTATATGGTGACAGAGCACATAGCTGAGGAGTTGAGGGGTGTAGAGCGATTAAGGTGGATTGCAGGGCATAGGCCGGGTGAGTACGAGAGGATTCCTCTAGATCACGTGCGGTGACAATTTGGGTTCGTTCAGGATATACCTATGACATATAGACCATACATGAGGATCGACGCCGAGGCAGCATTCTCACCTCCCTGGCCTACACCTCCAGAAGGGCCAGAAGAGATAGCAGCCGATCGTAGGGTTATGGATGTGGGAACGACAGAGGCGTATAGAGTATGGTGGGTAGCAGAGCTGCGAGGTGCACGTGAGTGCCCTGACATAGCTGTGATTACAGCGGAGAGAGATCATCTGCAGGATTTAGCTCGCCAGCTTCAAACACAGGTGAATGAGACAATGGGATTGTTAGAGGCTTCACAGCTACGAGTGGAGAGACTGGAGGCAAGATTCCTCCACGCGAGAGGACGTATTCGTATGTTACAGGAGATGTTGGCGGATCAATGGGAGGAACCAATGGCAGTGGCACCTTTGAGGATGGAGAGGCCCACTGAGGGGCATCGACGATCACGATCACCACCTGATTCGGGAGGAGGTGCAAGGATCTAAGTGAATTTCATAGGAATATAAGAATAAATAAAGATGCCGACCTGCGAGTCGATGATAGAGAAGATGTATTTGTTTAACATCTAAAATAAAACGAAAGATGTATGTTCTTTTGAGTGATGATAATAATAAGAATGGTTGTGTTTGAATGTTATTTTTGTTTTTTTTGAAAAAGGATAAAGATGAAAGTTGGCAAATAGAAATACACAAAAAATATTTATATTGACAACATATGATAGGGTAAGGTAGGGGATGGTCGAGCTAACCTTGGGAGACCCCATGTCTCCTAAGTGCTGCCTACATAGCCCATTTGCACAAAGCAAGGAAGGGCCTCAGACCGATGTAGTTCTCCCTTAGGATCAGGGAGAGGTGAATTCAGGCAATTGGGTTGTGGTTAGGCAATTTTGTTGGTTGGTAAAAATTTGATGTTGGTAGGGTAATGTTGTTGGTGTTGGTAGGGTAAAGCAAAAGTTAGCATTCCCAAGGAGTAGGGAATCGTGTCCTGATTAAGGTCAACACACAATCTTAGAGCCAAGAAAAAGAGGCAAGAGTGTCCTGTAATTGAGAAGAGCTAAACAAACCACATATTAATGTAGGATGAGCTTGAATCCCTAGGTACCTTGCATAGGCGAGAAGTCGATAGGTGAAAAGAGTGGTATAATCACAATATATCGGATATACGTCACGTCCCTTGAGTTTTGTTATTGTGAAGAATGGCGAGGTGAGGTGGTTGGTATGGCTGGGGCGCAGAGAACTTATTATAAGATGATTATTCTGAAAAAAAGAAAACCAAACCTAAATAGACAAGTCCATGACTCAAAAGTGCTTTGAAGTACTCTGCTTTTATTTTTATTTTATTTTGCTGGATATAGACTGATCGATGCGGGAAGTCTACATGGGATATGTATTTTGTTGTTCTTGAGGTCTTCACGAAGCTGATCAATGCGAGAAGCTTCTGATAAAGGCTGACTGTGTATAGCTGTCCTTCAAGGGAGCAGTCTATTTATAGTAGCAGATGCGGTGTTTATGTATAGCTGTCCTTCGGGGGAGCAGTCTATATATAATAGTAGCAATAGTTTGGCATATAGCTGTCCTTCAAGGGAGCAGTCTATTGTATAATTTAGAGGTCTAGATGTCCGTTGGGCATAAAGCATCTAGTTTTTGTAGGAAGTTTGACTCAAGAAAATCCCATAAGTGTTTTAATTAAGAATGTGTCATTTTGATACTTTGAAGTCATGGACTAGACTAAAAAGGGGAAGGCATCTTTTAAGGGGAGGTGATAATCAAACCATATGAGCTTGATTGGATTTTGAAATGTAAGAAACAAAGTGTATGCGGTGGTAAATGAGCTCAAGGGACGAGCGTAAGGTAGATAAGAAGTGATATAACACTAATTTCAACAGTAGAATGGTCGAAGATGCAAGGCATTAAGGGGCTCAAGCTCAGTTTACCATTAAGCGAAGCTAAACGATAAGTGCCTGATCCATAAGTGTGAGTGATAATGTAAGGCCCAATCCAATTAGGAGAAAAATTTTCCACGTTTGCTCTTTTCTAGTTTGGTTACATGTTGATTCTCTTTGAGGACAAGATCACCAACCTTAAAGGTACGCTCATGAAGTCGCTTATCATAAGCACGCTTGATGCATTTTTGGTAGATTTGAAGGTGATCAAGAGCCGTAAGATGACGCTCGTCAAGAAGCTCTAATTGGGGCTAACCGCTCTTGGCGGAAATCATCATTGGTAAGAATATCCTGAAGAGATATTCGGAGGGAGGGTATTTGTATTTCGAGAGGCAAGACAGCCTCGGTACCATATACCAAAGAAAATGGTGTGGCATTAGTGGAGGTACGAATGCTAGTACGATAAGCCCAAAGGGCAAAGGGAATGTGATCATGCCAGTTTCTTCCGGACTCATTGACAACTTTCATGAGGATTTTGGTTAGGGTTTTATTAGAAGATTCAGCTTGACCATTGGCCTGCGGATAGTAAGGTGATGAGAAACTAAGTTTGATACCAAAGTTGTCACAAAGGTCTTGTAACAACTTATTTTTAAAATATTTACCATTATCTGTTATTAGGCGATGAGGAATACCAAAACGACAGATAATGTGATGGTTAACGAATTCGACAATTTTTTCTTTTTTGATTGAAATGAGTGGAATGGCCTCCACCCATTTTGTGTAGTATTCGGTTGCTGTGATTATCCAATGGTGACGTTGTGAAGAAGGCGGGTGAATCTCACCAATAAGGTCTAAACCCCATTGTGAGAAAGGCCAAAGATCTCGTGCGACCTGTAGCAGATGGCTAGGAGTATGTTGAAGGTTGACATGTTGTTGACACATAACACAACGCTTAACATATTCGTAGCAGTCGTTATTAAGAGTAGGCCAATAATAACCTAGGCGAAGGATTCGTTTGGCCATGGCAAGGCCACTAAAATGTCCACCACAAATGCCATCATGGACTTGTTGGATGGTATAGGTGACCTCCGCGCCGGTTAGACATCGAAGAAGGATGCCATCAAAGCCACGTTTATAGAGGAGTCCCCCCATGACGACATAACGAGAAACACTTTTAAGAAAAGCACGTTTGCCGTTACTAGTAAGGTCAGGTGGGAGAACAGAGGTTATAAGGTAGTCATGAAATTGGTGGTACCAGGTATCCTGCGAATTAGCAGACACATTATTTATCATACAAACAACCGGGGCTGAGTAGGATGGGGCAAAAAGTTGTTGGACCAAGACGAATATGTCAGAGTCAGTTGGTGAGGCAGGAATTTGCGAGGCTAAGCAAGCCATAGTATCCGCAAATTTTTTAGTGGAACGGGGAATGGTCTGGATAGAATAACGAGTAAATGAGGTCAAAAGTGAATCCACGTAATGTTTGTACTTTTGAAGTTCCTCATTCTTACATTGGTAGATGCCCATAACTTGATTGACTACCAATTGAGAGTCGCCAAAAATATTAATGGATTTGACACCTAAGTGTAATGCAACCTGGAGACCCAAAACAAGGGCCTCGTATTCCGCTGTATTATTAGTGCAGGGGAAATCGAGCCAGAATGAAAGAGGCATAGGTTCAGCGTCAAGAGGAATGAGAACAACGCCGGCTCCTCCGTCGTGCTGGCATTTAGATCCATCGAAGAAGAGGGTCATTTGATACGACTCTTCCCTGAGTGAAAGAGTGGCGATGAGTTCGTCGGGGAATTTAAAATTGGTGAATTGTTCCCCAGGTAAAGGGGCCTCCGCAAGTTGGTCCGCAATAGTTTGTCCTTTGATTGACTTCTGTTGTACAAACTCAAGGTCGAGGTCAGCGAGGAGCATAAGCCATCGGGTGATGCATTGGTTTAGATGTGGTTTGGCATACATATAATGAATGGGGTCCGTGTTGGTGATGACAAAAGTTTTGTGATTCAGGAGGTAATGTCGGAGTTTGGTGGCTACGAATGATAGGGCTAGGCACAATTTTTCTACATGTGTATACCTAGTCTCGTAATCCACGAGAGTACGACTTATATAATAAACGGCTTGTTCTCGACGTGCCGAGTCCCGATGTGTGAGCATGGCTCCTATAGCATGGTCAGTGGCAGAAAGGTAAAGGTAGAAAGGGCGATCATCCTGCGGTGGAATAAGCACAGGTGGCTGCAAGAGATAGGATTTGAGAGCTTCAAAGGCTTGGTGACACTCTGTCACTCCATTGAAAGGCAATGTCCTTTTTAAGAAGGTGATGGAAAGGTTGACATCGATCCGAGAGTTGGGAGATGAAACGCCGGATGGATTGAAGTTTACCCTGCAAACTACGCAATTGTTTGAGGTTTTTGGGTGGGGGCATTTCTAGGATAGCTTTTACTTTAGATGGATTGACCTCAATGCCACGCAAAGAGACAATAAAGCCAAGAAGTTTTCCCGAAAGAACACCAAAGACACATTTCTTTGGTTGAAGCCGGACTGAATATTGTAACAGGCGATCGAAAATAATGGTTAAAACATCGAGATGTTCACTGCGATGTTTAGATTTGCCAAGAAGATCATTGACATAATCCTCAAGGATAGTGTGCATAATGTCATGAAAAATGTAAGTCATAGCCCGCTGATAGGTCGCACCAGCATTCTTAAGGCCAAATGGCATGACACGATAACAGAAGGTTCCCCAAGGAGTTATGAAGGCAGTTTTATGTTGATCGGCCGGGGCTACCAAAATTTGATTGTATCCCGAAAAGCCATCCATGAGAGAAAGCATTTCATGGCCCGCAGTGAGATCAACAAGTTGATCAATACTTGGGAGGGGGAAGTCATCCTTGGGGCAAGCGAGGTTAAGGTCTCGGAAATCCGTGCATATCCGAAGTCCCCCCATCACTTTAGTGACAGGTACGATGTTAGAAATCCATTGAGGATAGTCAATAGGCAAGATGAAGGAAACAGAAAGAAGTCGTTGAAGCTCTTCTTTGACCAAGAGGGCAATGCGTGGATGCATTTTTCTCAGTTTTTGTTTGACTGGTTTGGAATCGTGGTTTAGGGTGATGTTATGGACAGCAATGGTAGGATCAATTCCTGGCATGTCAGCGTAGGACCAAGCGAAAGCTTGGTTGTGGGTATGGAGAAAGGTAGTAAAGGTGGCTTGTTCTGATGTGTTAAGGGATTGTCCGATCTTCACAATGTGAGGATCCTCCTCGGTGTGGATGTTGATTTCTATAGTCGACTCATTCAACATGGTTTGTGTTTCAGACGGTAAGGCACGTTGAATATAGGAGTCGTCCGCCCCAAGGTAAGTGAGGATGGAGTCGTCATCCTGGCACTCAACAACATTAATCGAAGGCGAATCCTCTTCGATCATGTCTGGATACAGAAGGGGAAGAGAAAATGGGTCCTCATTATCACGTTGATAAGTGAGAGGACCTATGAAGATAGTATTTATGAAAAAAAAAAGTTAGGAGGGATAGATTCAGGGTCTATCGACTCTGTGGGTGATGATGGCAAAGTGGGTGATGATGGCTTGGTAGGGGTGGCGTCGTCATCCTCCAGGATACAACTGACATGAGGTTTCTCCGGTGTAGGTGTTTCAGGAAAACCGAGACCACTACGATCATTGTGTTTGCGTGTAGTCACGGGAATGAGTGTATGTCGGCCTTGTTCATAAAGACCAAAACCAAAGCCTTTCCAAGCACAACGAGTCAAGAAGGTGAGGGCGAAACGACGATTTGTCAAGTATTGAAAATCGGATTGGAAGGGAACCACACCAAGAGGTGGTTCAGGGGTAACGGAGGATGCGTCAACACCCCCATATGTTAGGTTGGTGCGGCAATGGGGTGGTCCGTAAGAGATTACCTCCCCCACGCGACGGTCGTAGGTGGGATGTGCATGTAACTGTCCGTACTCCTGCGGGGTATGGAAAGAGCTAACGTTATATAGGCGGTACTCCCCCAGCGTAAGGCGTTGAAAAACATCTACTAAGGGGTCAGAGGTTGGGATGTTATCTGCGGGAAAGGAAGTAATATTTGTAACGGCGGTTTCATTGGTTGAAGGTGTAGGTGCATTGGAAGTGGATGGCTGGGTTGGATGAATGGGTGTCTTGACTGGTACAAGCACATCATTAGGGCGATACAACATATTGCAAGTTTTGAAGGGGGGAGGATCAGCTTTTACGGTGTAGGACTTCCCCTCGTACTCAAATTTTATGCATCTATGTAAAGTGGAGGGAACGCATCCCATAGCCCGGATCCAAGGGCGGCCTAACAACATATTGTATTGGAACTCTCCCTCAAGGACATAGAAGAGTTCAGGTAAAGTGTGTGGTCCTACACGAATGTTAAGGATCACGGTGCCTAAGGTAGAAGTAATAGCATCATTGAATGACCGCAACATGATGGGGTTGGCACACATGCAACTAGAAGGGATATTCATTTGTTGGAAGGCTTTTGAAGAGATGATGTTTAGGCTAGTGCCCCCGTCAATCATAACACGACGTACCCGAATATCCCGAACGTACGCTGAGATGAAAAGAGTAGGGTCAGGATCTTTGGCACCGAAGTCAATAATTTCATCTTCGGAGAAACTGACAGCAGCGGCTTGCTGTACAGAGATAGATGTGGTTGGGGAGATAGATTGTTTGGTGAGCGAAGCAACGTGATTGGGTGTTAGAATAGAGGTAACGGGCAAGGTTTCATTAGGTAAAACTTCTATCCCTTGAAGGATTTCAACGAGAGCTTGTCGATGAGATTCAGAAGTCTGAATGAGATCATACAGTGTCATTTTTACAGGCGATTGGTGAAGCTGTTTGATCATAGTTCGGTGGGCAATGCCATTAGAGACGGGATAGGCGGGTCTGCGAATAACCACTTTAGGTGGTGGTGCAATCGGGATGGTGGACGGAGAAAGAGATGCCGCAGGTGTGTTTTCTTTCGCTTTCCCATTGTTTTTCTGCCCTCGAGTAGCAACACTAATCATATTGATCTCGTGAATACGAGAGGAGGAAGATGGTAGGGATAGGTCATGGTTTTCGAGAGGTGGGGCTGTAATAATGATAGATCTTGGTGAGGCGGGGACAGGTGGTATAGGAGAGGGAATTGAAGCTAAAGGTCTCTCTCTTCGGAAGTTGTCTTTCTTAACTTTTCTATCTGAGAGAGGTGACGGACGAAGTATGGCTTTCAACGCTTTGCATCCCTCTACGTCATGTCCTGGTGTGCGGTGGTAAGCGGCAGATTTTAGACTCATTGTAACCTATAGGTCGAGGTTTAGATGGATCATAAGGTCTAAGTGGGGGTAGGGAAATGGTCGCATTCTCTACCAACATAGCAAGGATTTTGGCGTAAGACCCTTTGAGTGGGTCAAAGTCAGAGGAAAATGAGGCTATTGACTGGGTCGATTCTGGTGATGACGTGGTGTGGTTGGTTTGTATGGGGGGTGGTTTAGCCAAGGAGTTTTGATAATGGGTTTTAACTAAACGTGGCTTCTTTGACGCAGAAGCTAGGTTGGATGATGAGGCCACAGATGATGTGGTATCAGAAAACAACCACGGAGAAATAGGAGTGACAGAAAAACAAATCTTTTGATGATGGAATTTGTTTAGGGTTGATAGGTGGACAGGATACGCGGGGTGACGGTGTTGCTATACCTTTGGATTTCTGTATGGGTACAGAAGGCATAGGTCGCTTAAAAGAAAACGCAGGAGGTATGATATATTGATGTAAGGTAGAGGGATGGGGTCCCAATATGGAAGGTAGGTGTGACGACGAGGGTTTTAGTTGTGTTAACGGCCTAGATGGAGGAGATTGAGTCTGTCTCCTAATGGGATGGACGGCTTTATTTTTAGATAAATCAAGCCGCTTAGGTGGATGTGTTAGACTAGGTATGGGTGAGGTCCCAAGCGTAGGGGAAGATTTGGTTAGGTTAATAGAAGTGGATGAGGTATTTGGTAGAGATGAGGGGGGGTGAAGATGAGGACATAGGCATTTTAAGCTTCTGTAAACACTTCGGGTATATGGTAGAGGCATCAGGATCGGTCATTTGCATTTGAGTAGAATATGGCGTACTCAAACGTTCCCATAGGACCTGTCTATCTTCTGGGGAATGACAGTCCTCACGTGTGAATAGGAACTTTTGTATGGAAGAAAGGTGGGTTGTGATTCCGGTCCACTGTGGGTGTGATACAAGGGGTATATGAGGCACTGTATCAATGGGCGTTAAGAGGTCCACCGGTTGCTGAAAAGATTTAGGTGATGAAGGACTAATAGGTAGGAGGGCGTGT
The DNA here is from genome assembly GCA_019776745.2 of Taxus chinensis. Lineage (NCBI taxonomy): Eukaryota > Viridiplantae > Streptophyta > Pinopsida > Cupressales > Taxaceae > Taxus > Taxus chinensis. The sequence continues at coordinate 705,380,212 of CM034151.1, forward strand.
TTGAGAGGATCTGTCATGTTTAAAGAATGTGGTGATGTCGGTTCAAGAGGTTTCTCGTCTAAGGATGACAAAAGAAGTGGCGAGCCTTCCTCTTGTACAGCAAGAATGGTAGAAGGAGACGTTTGGGAAATAGATAAATTAGATAACATCCGCTCACAGTCTTGCAAGGATGTGGTGTAAGAAGGCTCATTTGTGAGCAGGGAACTCTGGGCGGTTAATTCCTTGATGGGTAAAGGAACGGCAAGGATTTCAGTTTGTCTTGATGGCGAGGAAGGGGGTTCGGTTTCCTGCGTTAGTGAAGAGGTTTGATTCAGAATTTGTTCGATAGAGGTCTTTGGCTGGGAATCGAAGACTGCATGGATCTCATGAACACTCTCCTCGGCTAAGATATCTTGGTTTAGATTACTGTTAGAAGAATGATTCGGGAATGGTTTGTTGAATATTTTCAAATTTCGGTTAGCAGGGGCGTTAGGATTATCGAGGGCTATATCCCCCGCATCAACCATTTCCTGCACTATGTTTTTCAACATCTTGCAGTTCTCATGACTGTGTCCCTTCACGCGGTGGAAGTTACAGAAGTCATTTTCTTTGTACCAAGAAGGTATGGCACGAGTGGAATCGAACCCGGAATGAGGTTTAACCGGAGGTAAGGTAATGGCTCCTGCTTTGAGCAATTTTTCCAATATCACACCATATGTTTCTCCCAAGGGAGTGTAGTTGATGGGCTCTGCTTTATACTTATAGGTGGTTTTTGGCGGGGTATTAGACGGCGGTTGGGATTTTACCATCACCGCGTGCACGGCCCCTTTTGATTTCGAAGCAGTCGATGGGTGAGGATTGGTGATGTTAGGTTTGTTGGTGGAATCTTGGGTTCGGAAAGTGGGGTTTTTGTTGCGCAACCGCAATTTCTCTTCCTCTAAGGCTCGAATCTCTAGTTTTCGAGCCATAGTAAAGGCCTCGTCAAATGTACGGAAAGTTTGAATTTGGAGGGTAGGAGAGATGTGCTTAGCGCAGGCCCGCGTAAACAGTTCGATAAGTTCGGTCTGAGGCAAGGCATACGTAAGTTGGTTGATAAGGCCCCCGCCATCGTCCAACGAAATCTGTGATAGATTCGTCTTCAAATTGTCGGATGGCATAGAGGTCGGTGATAGATACTTTCTTGGCAATGTTAATGGAGAAATGATCCAAGAAAGATTGGGCTAGCTGGTTAAAAGAGAAGATTGAGTGCTGGGTTAAAGCACTGTACCACTCCAAGGCGGGTCCTGATAAGGACATGGGAAAGGTGCGGAGTAGTAAAGCGTCGTCGTGAGCAATCAGATAGCAGGCATGTCTAAATGATCGCAAGTGTTGTTGAGGGTCCTCCTTACTGTTAAAGCGGGTAAACTTTGGTAATTCCCATTGAGGAGGATATGAATGAAGGGGGACTGAAGGGTGGATGGGCTCCCGACAAACTTGCTCGTATGTCAAGGCGCTACGACTTCCTGAAACAGAAGCCTCCAGATTTTGCATTTTGTCCATCATTTGTTTAATTAAATCAGTAGTTGGATGAGATGATGGTGTGGTTGTGGTAAACGGAGGCAAGTTGGGCCAAGGGCCACCGCTAGACAATGGTGGGGTTAAATGTTGATAAGGTATGGAGGACGAATGTGTTGAGGCAACCGAATAGGGATGTCCTATATAAGCTGTTGAGGTTACCGGATATGTGTGTGGAAATGAAAAGGTGGGCGGAGCTTGAGAAGGAAAGCTCGTGTGGATAGGTGGCAGAGAGCAAGTCATGAACGGAACAGTCTGCAAGAGAGATGAGGTAGGAGCAGTTGGCGGTAATGACATGTTGGGCCCAAGATTAACCAAAGGAAAGCCAATCTGTGCCGTATGGACCCCTGAAGCTGCTGAGGTAGGCGACGGGGCTAAGGATGCGGAAGGCAAAGCGGAGTTATCAGGCGGAGAAGGGGCTAAATGAGCAGCTATACTGATAGGCATGCCAACAAGGAGTTGACCATCGGGTGTACGGTCAAGGGCATGAGACAAATAGTATTGTACAGCGCTAGGATTAGCATCCAGAAATTTGGCAAATTCTTTATCTCCCACAGGAATTTTAGGAACCTCGCTGGTGTCCGTAGGATTCCCCACAGAATGTGAAGGGGGTGATTCAGGCAAAGGAACAGAGCAAGCATGTGAAACCATGGCGGTGGCTTGCTTTCGAGTGATAACAACCATGGACAGGAGTACACAGTAGGGTTTCAATCTATCAAGAACAGAAACAGACTCAGAATGGTGAAATTGGTAAGTTGCTGGTTTGTCAGGAACTGTAAAAGACAGTAACTGATATCGGTCTGATAACCGATGTCGGTTAGACTATAGCCGACGTCGGTCAGTTAACCGATGTCGGTGTAATAAGACTGGTATAAGAAAATATAAGAAGCTGCTGATTTGATTGTTAACAACGCTCAGTGCATTTATCAAATTGTTCTAAGGTAATCACAGAAGACAGTGTATAACAGAGAAAACAGAACTGAAAACAAGCAAGATGCACACGCAAATCCAGAGACTAACCCTAGGGTTAATTTTAATTATTGTGGGCTTATGCCTTTAGACGCGGAATGATGTCAATCCTAAACAAAAGACTTAGGGGGAATGTCAAGTTTGTTTTGGCTTATAAGGTTACCTCAATCGGGCGGAGGAATACCGCGGAAAAGGGGGGATGTTTTGAGCTGTTGTGTTAATTATGAAGTGATTCGGTATGTGTTGTGTAGTGAAAGTAAGATTAATTTCCTGTCAATACCATGGAAATCACCCCCACGTGTACGACCTGTTACTTAGTCTATGTTCACTAGAATTGAAAACAACAAGCAAGAATGTAATGCACGTGTTTTAAACCCAAATCGAAAATGATATTCGATGAAGCAAAAGATGACTTTCACTAATGCGAAACTAGGAAAGCAAGACAAATTCTTCACTAAATATAACAAAAACAGCAACAGCAAGTATGCTTCCTAAAATGAAAACAAGCAAGAGAAACAGAAACCCGAAATGGGTCCCACCGGGCGTGCCAAAATGTTTCACACGGAATGGTTTCGGCTCTGCAGAATAGACTTGCTTCTATCCTATCATTCCTTTGAGAAACAGATAAGGGTTAGGGCTAGGAGGAATACCTGTTAAATGTTGAGATGGTGTGCGCGTACCGTAGAGAAAGATCAGATCGACTGCGAAGAACTCCTTTTTGTCTTGGAAGGACTACCTGCAAGTAAGAATACAAGACCACCAGATTTTAATTAGACAATAAATGAGGGATCTGCCTTAGGCCCAGGAAATATAAAACTTCCTTTCGAAGGTGGTCAGTTCCCTTTTTAATACGATTTAACACAAATGATAACAAAGAAAGCTATTGCAAAATCACGATTTAGGTATCTCGTTACAAAGCAATAGAAACTAAATTATCAATAATAAAGCGTCACTTTGTTTGTTCGGTTACTGGTCGTTGGTACGTTCAGGTTGAGTTATAGGGATAAACCAGACTGGATCTGAGGTTGTTAGGTGGCAAATAGGCGAGAAAAGGGTTTTGGGGTATAAGTCACAGTGACCGACGCCGGTCACTGGGTAACCGACCGCGGTTAGAGAACCGCTGCCGGTAGGGGATAAACGATACCGGTAGGGTCAGCAATCTAAGTGCTTCTGGATAGAGGTGGGTTGCAAGGTGATTGTGGGGTTATTAAGATTGGGGGATGGCTTAGGGGAATGACGGGAGGATAGGGAAGACTCAGAGTGTGGTAAAATGGCCTTCTGGGCAATATCAGGATGTATGGGTGAAGGTTAAGTGCAGTATGTTGCTGGTAGTAGATCTAGGAATAAACTTATGATTACTATTAATCAACAGTTCAAGAAAATGGTGCTTAGAAACATATATAAAACACTACTCACTAGTCCCTGATGCAGATGCAGGTTTCAGGACTGTGATGATGAAGACAGGACCCAAGTTGGATGATCTGACAATCCAAGATGAGTTATCTCCTCTTCTGATGTTCAGATGAGTGTTACTGGGCTCTGGTTATTCAGTTGCAGTCTTGGGCTTGATGTCCTTCTCTGCAAACTCTTCCTGTTTCTTCACTTGTCTCTGCTCGGCCAAGCAAAATCTGGATCCTTTCGATGATTTCTCTTTCTTCTCGATCAAATGAAAAATCCCCCTTTGTTTTTGGTTGGAAGTGGTCATTTACGGGGAACCGATGGCGGTTACGCAACCGACGGCGGTCGAGTAGGAACCGGTATCGGTCAGGTCAAAGCGGGCTATTTTTGGTAAAATAGCCAGCTTTCCCTCCTTTTCTTCCGAGGGATTGGTAGCGGGCTTGGTCAAGTCATTATGAAGTTGGTTTTAGGTGCGGATGAGGAGTAATTAGTCATAGGTGTGGAATTGGACCAAGTTATAGGTCTTAATTAGGTTAGTTTAGGGTTAAGACTAGGTCATGATGAGGTGGCGACATGAGGTGGCAGGTATGGTGATGTGGATTTATTAATTATAAGGTAATTAATAAATAATTGTGTAAGGTTTAGGTGATGAGGTTAGGTTGCGAAATGAGATGCGGGGCACAGGGGGTCGTAAGACACAAATTTGGTGTCTACAGACACAATTAGATAAGGATCCGTTTTCAAAGCCTTGTAGTTCTCCGCATCATGCCCTGACACACGATGGTATGCATAAATGTAGTATCATCAAACCATTTGGGCTTGGGTTTGAGGGGTCTTAAGGTTGGAGTGGTCGTAATGTGATAACAAGAAGTCTGCAAGGAGGTTGGTTATACCATTTTGGCATAGGACCCTGTTAGTGGATCACAATGGGAAGTGAACGTAGGTTTGGGTGTAGGTGTGGTTGGTTGTCGAGGGATTGTTTTTGCAAGAGTAGGAATGGGTCAAGCAATGGGTTTAGTTGCCGGTGTGGTTTACAGTATCGGTCGGGTTCATTTGGGTAGTAGTACAGTACCTAGTACGGGTAGGAGGCTGTGGGGTTGTTGTGACTACCTTATTGTGGGGTAGTCGGGGTTTTCTTTTTTGGTTACACCTTCTTGGGTAAAGGGTGATGTGGATGTACGAGGTCCCATGGAAGGAAAAACAGATGGAGGAAGAGTGCGAGCTCTACCCCCACGGGGATAACTTAGGGGTGCTATTAAGGTAGATGATGTGGGTCGTACTTGGGGTGTGAGGGACAATGACTGAAGTGTAGTGGATAGTGTTGTTGTAAATCAACAACACCCCTGGATGTTGATCATATTTCTAGTTTGACATTTTGGACATCCAGTGTGATTGCACAACATTGAATCTTTTCCCCAAGTGTGGGACTTGTAAAAATGGGAAAAGAATCTCCAGGTTAGAGGTTGGTTCCTCAACTCCTCTGATCAGGTGTATTACTTGCAAGTTGCAGAGGTTTAAACTCAAAATCCTACTCTAAATTCCAAGGGGACAAGAGATAGAGAATGCAAAAGAAATAAAACTAAGACTAATGAGGTGATACACCAAAGGAGTGGTGAACATTATTTACTTCTGAAAATTGACACAGATCATAGAAATGCAACAAAACATCATGCACAAACTGATAAAATGTAATGAAAGGTCAGAAATGAAGCAAACAACACAAACAGAGGATTGAAACTCATTCACAGAGCTTGCATTGTCATTTCCAATATCAAAAATACATGCATTACAACATCTGAGAGGAAGAAAACATGTTACAGTCTTTGAAGAGGTCTGATATTCCACAAAATCACTTTTCAAGGTGAAAAAGGGAGCCTGCAAAACATAAAAAATTGTCCAACCCTTCAAAAAATGAGCCAAATCTGGCTTTTACAATGCAAAAAACGAGCCCAGGAGAGAGAAACGTGGGAAAACATGAGAGGAGCTTCAACCACCAACCAAAATGCAATAAAACAGCATGGGCATCCTTACAGGTCCATTCCCTGACATTTTTCACCATGCTGGGAGAGAATGCGAGCCATTCTTCATTAAAAATGGTGGTTGAAACGTCATTTCTGTTGATTACCACGTGCCAGAGGCATTTTTCAATTTTCTCTCTCTAAACTCCATCAAAATACAAAATTGACCCAGAATCATGTAGATAATTTCACCATCTTTCTGTTGATATAAAGAACGTGAAAAACCAAGCTCTGGATCGAAAGTTATGGTCGTTTGAAAATTTAGGGCAAAACAGGGCCAAAACAGGTTGGCGGGCCAAAAATTTGAAATTTTCCCACTTTTTTGCATTTGGGAAAATTTCCCCAAAAATCTCCACGCCCCACCAATCCTGGTGCCACATGGCATGATTCTGATTGGTGTGAGCTCTTCTGCTTCATTTTCCATCAGTTTTGGCCATTGGAAAATTTTCCAAAAATTCTCCGCCTGGGGCTGGATGACCTGAGGACACGTGGCGTGATATGATTTTGCACAGGCATCTTTTCTTAAATTTTCCATCACTTTTGACCATTTTCCCTAACGGGACATGTGGCAAAACCCATTAGACGTGGGCCTTCCCTTCCATTTTTCCCTACAGGCCTGTCTTGCATTTTTTGCCGCCACATGGACACGTGGCACGATCTCATTGGCTCGCGTTTTAGGGGGGGTGAGCTTTTCCTTTGAAATTTTCCTTTGATTTTGCTTTGGGAAAAAATCTCCCAATTTCTCCCATGTTCTGCTTGGTTGGGACATGTGGCAAGCTCCCATTGATGTGGGCCTTCGGGGCGAAAACTTTCTTTGCGCTACCTTTGGGAAAAATTCCCAAATCTCTCCCCGCGTTTCAAAGCTCCAGCCCCTTTGGGACACGTGGCCTGTCCTCATTGGCTTCAGGGGGAAAAAATTAACTTCTGCACCCTCGCCAAATCATTTTTTTCCAAATTTCCAATCTTTCCTCCACCCTCCGACACTTCTTGGCCTAAGGACACGTGGCATAACGTGATTGGGCGCAGGGCCTTTCTTGGGGAATATTTTCATTGATCTTGCAAAACACTTAGCCAAATTTTCTATTTTCTCTCCGCCCTCCACCACTCCTTTCCTCTAGAGGACACGTGGCATGATGTGATTGGGTGCGGGGCCTTTTCTGGAAATTTTTCCATGGCGCCAACACTTAGGAAATTTTCCTAATTTCTTCCCCTTGGACACGTGGCACATCCAATTCACTGCGGGCCTTCGGGGGGAGAAAATTCCTTTTGAAAAACTTGCCGAACACTTGGTAAAAATTCCAAGTTTACCTCCGACCCTCCACCCTCTTGAGGACACGTGGCCTCATCTTATTGGCTGCGGGCTTTTCAGGGGAAAATTTCCCACAAAATCTCCACCGAGCCATAACTTCAAAAATACATGGAGTTAGGAGGAAAACTTTACCTTTCTGGAAAGCTGAGAAAAATCTCTATCCAATGGTGCCATTTCCAGAAGGTTTTGAGTGCCTAAAAAGCAAAAAAAATTATGACTGAGGCACAAGAGAGGGAAGAATGAAGGGAGTTAGCCACAAAATGTGCAAGGGGAACATTTTGGATAACAATTTTGGTGACTCAGAGGGGTCATCTGCCTGCTGGATGAAGTTACCAGTTGCCTGAAACAATCCATTGGGCATGGAGTCATTAAATTCTCTGCTTGGTACCCCAACTGATTAGAACACTGCAAGGAGGAAGATGGAAGGTAGAACACCATCTGATTGGAGCAAGGCCTGCAAAACACATTTCCTGGAACAGCAAGCTTGTGCCAAAGCACTTAGGGAAAGCAAAGCTAATCTACAACAAAAAAATGTGCATAAGCACTTGGAGGAATGAAAACCTAAGCTAATATGTACAAGGTGGAGAATTTCCTTCAGTAGCAATGCTTCAGATGGATTCCATTGACTGGAATCTGTAATTCTTCACCATCCAATGTAGACAATTGGAAGGCATTGCTGTCCTTACACTTTGTGACCATGTATGGGCCACTCCAAATGGCATCAAATTTTGAATGCCTCCCCAGTTTTTCTCTGTCTGCATCCCATTTTAACACTAGATCTCCAACTTGGAAAGATCTATCCTTGGCCTTTCTATCAAAGGTCTTCTTGATCAAAGCTTGATCCTTCTCCATTGCTTGGGATGCCTGATTTCTGATTTCTTGGAGCTCCATCAATTCTGCATATCTAACCTCCATGGGCTCAAACTCCAACAACTCCAACTGTTTCATGAGTTCCAATGTTGGCAACTCAAGTGACATGGGAAAAATTGCCTCTCTTCCATAAACAAGCTTGAATGGAGAGTTACCTGTAGATCTCTTGGGAGTTATCCTATCAGCCCATAAGGCTGATTTCAACTTAGTATGCCAAGACCTCTGATTTTCATCAAGAGTCCTCCTAATGATCCTTAACAAGTTCTTGTTTGTAGATTCAGCTTGGCCATTACCCTGAGGGTAATAATTTGATGAAGTGCTTAGGTAGATCCCATTCTTGACAGCCCATTCAGTTACCTTGGACCCAATGAATGCCAATGCATTATCTGATATTATTGTAGCAGGTATGCCAAATCTGGTTGTTATTCCCTCATAGAAGTCCAGGATGCTAGATTCATTTGCTTCCTTGAGTGCTACTGCTTCAGTCCACTTGGTGAAGTAATCTGTTGCTGTTAGAATCCATTTGTGTCCTTGGCTTGAATTTGGATTAATGACTCCAATGAAGTCCAAACCCCATTGCATGAATGGCTGGTCAACTGAAATTGGATGCAATGGAAGGGCAGCTAGTCTCTCCTTACCCGTGAAGAATGCACAATTCTTGCACCTCTTGATCCATGCATAACAATCACTGAAAATCTTGGGCCAATAATAGCCAGCCCTCATGATCTTTAGAGCTATCACTCTCGGTGCAAAATGACCACCAGCTGATCCACCATGGAACTCTTCCAACACCCTGTGAATCTGATTTGTACCAATGCATCTCAGCAACACTCCATTCACATCCCTTTTGAACAAAACACCATCAACAAGGGCATATGGGACAGCCTGCAATCTGAAGTGTCTTCTTTTGGTCTTGTTCATCTCTGGAGGGCATAGACCTATGCTTAGGAAGTGCATTATGTCTTGGGTCCAGCAAGGAGTGAGGACACCATCATTTTCTTCTTGAGTGCTTCCTTGCTCATGGCTGTCTTGCAACGCCAAAACAACCTCCTTCTCATTGCATGCTTCCTTGTGTTTATTCAAGACCAGCTGCTCACACAATCCTTTTCCTCTGACCAACTTGGTGAATTTGATCTCAATGTCATACTCCATGACACGAGTAATCCAACCTGCTCTCTTTTCATTCAGGTCTTTGTTGAGGAGGAAGTCTTTAACTCCCACATGAGAAACCAACAATTGAACCTTGTTGTTTGAAACTAGATGCTTGAATTTCTTCAAGCTCCTGATTACTGCAAGAACATGCTTCTCAATGAAAGAATATCTCACCTCATAGTCCTCCAGGATTTGGCTGAAGAAAGCAATTGGCTGCTCATCATTGTCTTTGTTCTGCTGTACCAAAATTGCAGAAATAGTATCATCACCCCCAAATGCATAGAGGATGAAATCCTTGGAGAAATCTGGGTTAATGAGAGTTGGGGCTTGAGAGATGGCTTCTTTGATTGCTTCAAAACTTTCCTTGCCTTCTGCTGTCCATTTGAAAGCTATGCTTTTCTTTAACATCTTGGTGATAGGCTTGACTAGGGCTGCAAAATTTGGGACAAACCTCCGAACAAAATTTATTCTCCCCAAGAAACTTTGAAGGGCCTTCTTGTGGCTTGGCAATGGTAGTGCTCTTATGGCTTCAACTCTTTCTGGATCAATTGCTAATCCTTCTTTGGAGACAATGTGGCCAAGGAGCTTTCCTTCATGGGCTAGAAAAATACACTTTTTAGGATTCAAGGATACTCCAAATCTTCTGCACCTTTGGAACACTTGTCTCAAATGAAAGAGATGGTCTGCTGCATTTTTTGAAAAAACAGTGATATCATCAAGATATATCAGCACCATGTTGTTAATCAAATCCTTGAACACCATGTCCATTGCCCTTTGGAAAGTAGCTCCAGCGTTGGACAGCCCAAATGGCATTTTCCTGTATGCATAAGTTCCCCATTTGGTTGTAAAGGCTGTCTTGAACTGATCCTCTTCTTTCACCATAATCTGATTGTACCCTGAATAGCCATCAAGTAATGAAAACCTCTCAGAGCCAAACAACTTGTAAAATCTGCTCCATAGAAGGAAGTGGATAATGATCCTTGAGAGATGCTCTATTCAAATCTCTGAAGTCAACACACAATCTGATTTCCCACTCTTCTTTCTAACTGGAACCAAGTTGGCCACCCAACTAGAATGCTTGATAGGGAATATGATTCTTGACTCTATCAACTTATTCAATTCTTTTCTCATGAGAGGCTCCATGTGTGGATTGACTGGCCTTTGTTTTTTCCTGATGGGTTTAGTACTTGGATCCAATTCAATGGTGTGTTGAGCTAACTCAGGATTGAAACCTTTCAAATCTTCATAGCTCCAAGCAAACACATCAGGGAATTCTTGACAAAGCTGTATGAACTCATACCTTTCTTGTTCAGTTGTCACTTTACCAACTTGGAGTGATTTGCCTTCTTCCACCAAGATGGACACTGAATCTTCTCCCTTGACTTGGATGTTTGCTTTCTCCTTCCTAAACTGATCATTAGGATTGAAAATGGACTCCAAAGTAATAAGTCCCTTTGGTAGTTTGTTGGTTCTCAGCTGTACCACTTGGTCACCATACTGTTGTTCCAACTTTTCCTGATTTTTAGCTGAGAACTCAGCCTCTTCTTGCAAGAAATGGATGATTTGTTGATCATTTTCAAACACTTGCCAACTTACATTGTTGTCTGGCACTGAAGGCCTTACAATCACATGAATGTTTGGCTGTACCTTATCCTTTTTGGATGCTTTCAACAACATCAAAGGCTGCTCCAACTGCTGCAAGCCTGTCAGCAGCTTGGTTCTCTTTTCTAGGAATGGATTTGATGCCAAAGCCCTCAAAATATTCAATGAGGTCCCACACCCTATTTTTGTAGCACTTGAGTAGATCATTCTTGACAGCATGCTGCCCCTTAACTTGGTTGACAATCAACTCACTGTCACCAAAGACTTGCAAGTTCTTTATTCCTCTCTTGATTGACCAATGCAATCCTTGTATCAAAGCTTCATATTCAGCAGTGTTATTAGAGCATGCAAACTGAAATCTAAAAGTTGAATAATACTTAACTCCTTGAGGTGAAACAAGCATAGCTCCCCCTCCCACACCTTGTCTACTCCTTGATCCATCAAAAAACAACTGCCATACCTCATTGTCATCCTTGTGGTCTGGCTTGGTGATGCTAGGGATAGGCTGATTTTCTTCATGCATGCAATAGACTCCTAGCTCAGATTCTTCTATTTCTTGATAAGGATCAAAAGCATGCACCTTGCTTGCCCATTCATCAAGAGTCAAATCTGGGATGCTTCCAACCTTGGTGTCAGCTTCATCAGTGCTTGGATAATCCTCTTGATCAAACGTTGAACAATTGGTATTGATTTGGCTTGGAGTGTGAGGCTCAATGTGAAAGTTTGCAATAGGCTCAGACCTGATTGTGGCTTTAGTTCCATATCTTGTTCTGAACAACATGTGTGACCAATCAGCAGATAAGTAACCTCCAATCTTAGCTGTGAAATCCCTTGACAAACATAGGGCAAAGAGTGGTGGAAGATCTATTACCGAGACATCTTGCAAAACAACAACGTTGGGGCATGCATGCAAAGTAAGACTCAAATTTTTAATCACTCCAACTGTTGTTACTGCTATCCCATCCAATTGCACTACCCCTTTGGATATGACTTCATATTGAAGCCCCAACTGATCAGCTATTTGCTTGGGCATTACTGAACTACTTGCCCTGGAATCAATCATGCAATTGTGTACTAATTGGTTTCCAATGATCAATGAAACATAGAATGGAGGGGGCTTCAACATTTTACCTTGCTGTCCTCCATGATTCCCCTCAGGCTGGGTAGCATTTGTGAGTACCTTCTCTTGCATTTGGACCTGCTGATTTGAAGTTGACCAGTCCTTCATGGCAGCTTGTAGCAAATCTCTTTGGCCTGGGATGGATAGTGATTCCCACATTGATATGTTTACATTTGTCTTCTTCATCTGATCAATGATGTTGAATGGAGATGAAGCATCTCTCTACTGTCCCTTGGCCTGCACATTCATTCCTTGCACATGGGCAGCAACAACTGGCATTTGAGTTGGCCTAGGAGCTGTTTTAGGCAGCCCTTGCGTGTTTGGAACTGCATTTTGTTTGCCAATAATTTGTGGAGTGGTAGAAGGTTGTGGATTACTTGGAGCCAATGGTTGTTCTTCACCCAAATTTCTCCTTTTTGACCTTGTGTTGGCTGCAACACTTTGGGAGATTGTTTGATTCATGCCACAAAAATCTTCTGCCTGCCAGTTTACAAGTGTGGTATCATTTGGAGCTGATTATTGCTGGAATGTTTCTTGTTGTTGGTTATTTCCTTGACTCCCTTCACCCTCCACACCAGTAGTTGTCACCATTAATGCTTGATTTAAGGCACCTTTTGAAGCACATAGACTGGTTGTGAGGTTCATTGCATGGGAAACACCAATCATACTCTTGAGCTATGTTGTTTTGCACTGGCACTATTGCTTTAGAGGCAGATGTAGCATTGGGATTATAGGGCTGAAATGGTCTGTTGGCAGGAGGTCTTGCTTGATTTTGATTTGCAACTGGATTGGGTGGTCTTTGAGGCTGGTATGGCTACCTGTTAGGCTGAGCTTGAGGCTAGAAAGAAGGTCTAAAACCTTGGGCTTGCTGCCTCTTGAGTGTAACCAGCTCATTGCCTAAATTTTGCAATTGCTTCATGACTTCTTGAAGTTCATTTGAGGCACTAGAAGATGAAGTAGAAGCTTCACTTGAATTCTGATTTCTAGGAGTGGGAATAGGAGCTAAAATAGGCACTTGACTAGTACTTGGGCTCTCTAAACTTGGATACAATGGCATTGGAGGCCTAGGAGCTAGCTTGCCAGCTTGAATCAAACAATTTTCAGCTCTAATGGCAATGCTATAAGCAACAGGGATAGTTGTGCCCCCCATGGATTGAATTAACATAGAAATATCAGAATTTAGAGCTTTAAGGTAATATAGAAAAGCACCTTCTGCTGTTGGCCTTACTGCCACTGGAATTCTCTCCCAAGTCATTTGAAACCTGAAGTTGAAGTCAGTCAGCTGCTCATTGGGAGCTCTCTTGATGGTTGTCAACTGTTCCAAAAGGGACAAGTTATCTCCCTTTTCTCCAAACTGCTCATGGAGGGCTATACATAGCTGGTTCCAATTTTGGATAGAACCTGAGGCAAGACTCCTGAACCATTGCAAAGCTTTCCCTTTGAATGAAGATGCCAGTAGTTTGACAGCAACTTGCATCTCATTAATCTCATGGATTACACAAATATTAGCAATATCCTTGACATGATCACCAGGAGTGGTTTGATTCTCTCCAGTAAAGTATGGAATGTTCTTCAATGCTGCAACTGGGATTGGATTTTGTGCATTGAGAGCAAGTGGGCTGCTGCCAGTGAAATTGACATAGGGGTTGTGTTGTGCCATTCTGATTGGCCTTAGAACCCTTGTTGATTGAATGAAAGGCCTACCAGGTGGAGGAGTTGATAGAGTTCTGTTTGGTGGAGATGGAGACCTTTGAATTCTCCTCCCTCTTTTCCTTCTTCTTGGAGATAATTGTAGATACTCAAACAACACCTCTTCTTCTCCAACTCTTGACCTTGTGGTGATTCTTCTCATGAGTTTTCAGGTCTGCACTGCTAAAACCAGCTGATTCTTCTTCCTTGGAGTCGCCAGATGTGTAATTTAGGGCTCTTTTAAGCAAGAAACTTGCAACAAATGCACATCAATTTTGTTGCAATGAAGATGAAGACCTCTAAGGTCCCACCGGGCATGCCAAAACTGTTGGTGCAAATCAGCAGCACCCCTGGATGTTGATCAGATTTCTAGTTTGACATTTTGGACATCCAGTGTGATTGCACAACATTGAATCTTTTCCCCAAGTGTGGGACTTGTAAAAATGGGAAAAGAATCTCCAGGTTAGAGGTTGGTTCCTCAACTCCTCTGATCAGGTGTATTACTTGCAAGTTGCAGAGGTTTTAAATTCAAAATCCTACTCTAAATTCCAAGGGGACAGAGATAGAGAATGCAAAAGAACTAAAACTAATGCTAATAAGGTGATGCACCAAAGGAGTGGTGAACATTATTTACTTCTGCAAATTGACACAGATCATAGAAATGCAACAAAACATCATGCACAAACTAATAAAATGTAATGAAAGGTCAGAAATGAAGCAAACAACACAAACAGAGGATTGAAACTCATTCACAGAGCTTGCATTGTCATTTCCAATATCAAAAATACATGCATTACAACATCTGAGAGGCAGAAAACATGTTACAGTCTTGGAAGAGGTCTGATATTCCACAAAATCACTTTTCAAGGTGAAAAAGGGAGCCTGCAAAACATAAAAAATGTCCAACCCTTCAAAAATGAGCCAAAACTGGCTTTTACAATGTAAAAAATGAGCCCAGGAGAGAGAAACATGGGAAAACGTGAGAGGAGCTTCAACCACCAACCAAAATGTAATAAAATAGCATGGCATCCTTACAGGTCCATTCCCTGACATTTTTCACCATGCTGGGAGAGAATGCGAGCCATTCTTCATTAAAAATGGTGGTTGAAATGTCATTTCTGTTCATTACCACGTGCCAGAGGTGTTTTTCAATTTTATCTCTCAAACTCCATCAAAATACAAAATTGAGCCCAGAATCATGTAGATAATTTCACCAGCTTTCCGTTGATATAAAGAACGTGAAAAACTGAGCTCTGGATCGAAAGTTATGGTCGTTTGAAAATTTAGGGCAAAACAGGGCCAAAACGGGTTGGCGGGCCAAAAATTTGAAATTTTCCCACTTTTTTGCATTTGGGAAAATTTCCCAAAAAATCTCCTGCACCCACCACTACTCCTGGTGCCACGTGGCATGATTCCATTGTTTGCGGGCCTTCTGATGCTTCATTTTCCATCGTTTTGGCCATTGGAAAATTTTCCAAAAATTCTCCGCCGGTCGATGACCTGAGGACACATGGCACGATGTGATTCTGCACGGGCATTTTCTCTTCAATTTTTCCATCACTTTTGACCATATTTTTCTGACTTGGACATGTGGCAAAACCCTATTGGATGTGGGCTTTCCCTTCCATTTTTTCCCTGCGGGCCTGTCTTGCATTTTTTGCCGCCACATGGACACGTGGCACGATCCCATTGGCTCGCGTTTGGGGGGCGACTTTTCCTTTGAAATTTTTCTTTGATTTTGCTTTGGGAAAAATCTTCCAATTTTCCCCATGCTTCCATCAGTTGAAGACATGTGGTGGGCTTCCATTGGACGCGGGCCTTGGGGGGAAAATTTCTCCTTTGCTTCTAACCTTTGGGAAAAATTCCCAATTTCTCCCCCCGAAGCTTCCACCATTCCTGGTGCCAGGTGGCCTGATGGGACGTTGGACGCGGGCCTTGGGAAAATATTTCCCTTTGCCCTCTTTTTTCACCAAATTCCCAATTTCTCCCCTCCGCCGGCTCTTGACACCCCTTGGGCGTGGCATCATCTTATTAGGTGGGCATCAAAAAAATTAACTTTTCACCCTCGCCAAACACTTAACCAAATTTTCAATTTTATCTCCTGCCCTCCGCCACTCCTTTGGCCTAAGGACACGTGGCATAATGTGATTGGGTGTGGGCCTTTCCTGGAGATTTTTTCCATGCACCAACACTTAGTCAAATTTTCTAATTTCTTCCCCTTGGACACGTGGCAGCATCCAATTCGTCGGTGGGCCTTCGGGGTGAAAAATTCCTTCCTGAAAATCTTGCCAAACACTTGGTAAAAATTCCAAGTTTACCTCCACCCTCCGCCCTCCGAGGACACGTAGCCTCATCTTATTGGCTGCGGGCCTTTCAGGGGAAAATTTCCCACAAAATCTCTGCCGAGCCATAACTTCAAAAATACATGGAGTTAGGAGGAAAACTTTACCTTTCTGGAAAGCTGAGAAAAATCTCTATCCAATGGTGCCATTTCCAGAAGGTCTTGAGTGCCTGAAAAGTAAAAAATTATGACTGAGGCACAAGAGAGGGAAGAATGAAGGGAGTTAGCCACAAAATGTGCAAGGGGAACATTTTGGATAAAAAGAGTGGGGCATCAGCCAGTTAATCGATGATAGCCTAGCCCTTAATTGATTTTTTTTGAAGAAATTTGATATCCAGATTAGCAATTAGCATGAGCCATCGTGAAATTTATTAGTTGTGGAATGGTTTAGAGTACATATAATGCAAGGGATTAGTTTTGGTTATGACAAAGGTAGTGTGGTTGAGTAGGTAGTGACAAATTTTGGTGGCCACGAAGACTGAAGTAAGGCACAAATTTTCGGTGTGTGCATACCTAGTCTCATAATCTACAAGGGTATGGCTGATATAGTAGGTTGTTTGTTCCCTGTGTCGGTCATCTCAGTTAGTGAGCATGGTGCCCAAGGAATTGTCAATGGCAGAAATGTAGAGTTAGAATGATTGGTCATCCTTAGGAGGAGTAAGCACAGCTGGCTATAATAGATACACTTTCAAGGCTTTGAAAGCTTTATGACAGTCCTCATTCCAATGGAAGGTGATATCCTTATTAAGGAGGTGGTGAAAGGGTTTGCAACTATCTAATAATTGAGAAATGAAGTGATAGATAGATTTCAGTTTGTCCTGCAAGCTACGAAGTTGGCAGAGGTTAGTGGTTGGAGACATCTCGAGGATGGCCTTGATTTTGGCCAGATCAACTTCAATGCCTCGCAAGGAAACAATGAAGCCCAAGAGTTTACCGGAGAGGACAAAAAAAATGCACTTCTTAGGTTGAAGGTGTACGCAATATTGGATGAGATGATCAAATATGATTTTGAGAATGGGTAAATGTTCAGTGTGACTTTTGGACTTTCCCAAAAGATCATCAACGTAGTCTTCCAAGATGTGATGCATGATGTCATGGAAGATGTAGGTCATGGCACATTGGTAGGTGGCTCCTACGTTCTTCAGTCAGAAGGGCATGATGTGATAACAAAAGGTCCCCCAAGGGGTAATGAAGGTGGTTTTGTGTTGATCCTCAGGGGCGAGTAAGATTTGATTATAACCTGAGAACCCATCCATGAGAGATAGCATTTCATGTCTGATGGTGAGGTTAACCAATTGATCAATGCTGGGTAGAGGAAAGTCATCCTTAAGACAAGCCAGGTTGAGTTCTCGGAAGTCAGTGCATATGTAGAGTCCCCCTATTGCTTTGGTAATGGGAATGATGTTGGAAATCCATTGGGGGTAGTCGATTGGTAGAATGAAGGAGACAGAGAGGAGGTGCTGGAGTTCTTCATTGATGAGAAGGGCAATGTGTGGGTGCATTTTTCATAGCTTTTGTTTTATGGGTTTAGCATCAGGTAAGGTGATGATGTTGTGGACCATGATATTTGGTTCAATACTGGGCATATCGGCGTATGTCCAAGAAAAAGTGTTGCTATAGTCACAAGGAAAGAAGTGTATGCTTCTTGTTCAGTGGAGTCCAAATATTGGCGTATCTTTAGAATGTGGGGGTCATCCGATGTGTGGATTTTTATGTCGATGGTGGATTCTTTCAGCATGTTTTGGGTCTCGAAAGGTAGTGTGCGGTGAAAATAGGAGTCTTCTGCACCTAAGTACATGAGAATGCAATCATTGTTTTGACATTGGATGACATGAATACAAGGGGTGTCGTCATCAATCATATCCAGATAGAGGACGGGAAAAGAAGTAGGAGCTTCGTTGTTTAGTTGAATGGTGAGGGGTGTTATGTTTGTGGAGCCTATTTTCATGTTAGAGTGTGGTATACCTTCTATGTGTTACACTCAGGTATTTTTACGGTGGTCCTGCTCGTCGGTGAGTGGGTCATAGGGGTTCGGGGGGGTGAAGCCCCCCCGATCGAAGGGGGTTCAGGGGTGAAGCCCCCAAAGCAAATTTTCATGGGTGGTTTATTAACCCATGGGTAATGGGTAACCGTTATGGGTTTTTTTTTTGGCCCATGGTTTTTCGGTACCCATTGTTTTGTAAAACCACCTCTTCGGCTACCCATAGGTTTATGGGATGGTTTTTCTTTTTTCCCATTGTTTGATACCCATGGTTTTATAAAACTGCTTAATCAGTTGTCTATTTATATGGTCTTATGCATATGATAGAAATAAAAACAAATGTATTGCAGATGTGTTTTGAATTTTGGTGTGAATTTTGTACATTCTGTTGAGCATAGCTCCAAATAGATCTGGGTATTGTATTGAGAAAGTGGAGGCTTGTAATAAAATCTGAGCAAGTGATTCTTGGTGGACGTAGCCCAAATTGGGTGAACCACGTTAAATCTTGTCTCTCTGTTTTGTGCTATTTATTTTGCACTTTTATTTGAGATCTGTAATATTTTCTGCATATTAGTTTCTACTATTGCGATTCTATAAGGGATTATTCCACATATTTTATCTCTTATTTCCTAACAATTGGTATCAAAGCCTAGTTTGGTTTGCTAAAGTGTTGAATCTTAGGGAAAGTTTTTAGCTTGAGTGGGAGCTATGGAAAATGATGGAAGATCTAAGGTTGATAAATTCAACGCGCATAATTTCAATCTTTGGAAGATGCAGATGGAAGATTACCTTTATCGGAAGGATATTTATACTCCGTTGTTTAATAAGGTGAACAAACCCTCAAGTATGACAGATGTGGAATGGGATTTTTTGGATCAGAAGGCATTTGGAAAGATCCGGTAATGTCTTGCATCTTTGGTATTATTTAATGTTTCAAAGGAAAAGATGACAAAAGATCTAATGGATGCATTAGGGAAGTTATATGAAAAACCCTCTGCCTCTAACAAGATATTTTTAATGAAAAAGTTGTTTAATATGAAGATGTCTGAGAATAGTTCAGTAGCAGATCATTTAAATGATTTCAATACGGTTGTGAATATGTTAGCTTTGGTTACAATAGAATTTGATGAAGAAGTTAGGGCTTTATTAACTCTGTGCTCTTTACCTGAAAGTTGGAATAGCCTGGTAATGGCGGTAAGCAACTCGGTTCCAACTAACTCAAAGTTAAAGTTTGAGGATGTTGTAGGGGTGATTCTAAGAAAAGAAATGCGAAGAAAAAGCTTCGGGGAATCTTCTACTTCAAGGAATGCTTTGACAATGGAAACTCGAGGGAGATAGAAGAATAGAGGAAATCATGGAAAATCGAAAGATCTGGCAAGGTCAAAATCCAAGAGAAAAATTATATGTTGGAACTATGGAAATTTTGGGCATGCAAAGAAGGACTATTGGGAGCTTCGAGACAAGAAGAAACAACAGGAAGAAAACAAGGAGGAAAATGTGCCATCGGGTAATGTATGTCAGGATGCTTTGATTCTTTCTTTGCATAATATTACTGAATCTTGGGTTTTAGATTCAGGGGCTTCTTTTCATGCTACTCCACATAGGCATTATTTTGTTGATTATGTTCAAGGGGATTTTGGGCATGTTTTTCTTGGTGATGATGAGCCTTGCAGTATAGTTGGAAAAGGTTCTGTTCAGGTTAAGATTCAGAATGGGAATACATGGCTATTGAAGGATGTCAGACATGTGCCTACATTAAGGAGAAATTTGATATCGATGGGGCAATTGGGAAGTGATGGTTATATTGTGATATTTACAGCTGACTCTTGGAAGGTTACCAAGGGTGCTCTTGTGGTGGCAAGAGGTAAGAAGGTTGGAACCTTGTATTTATCCATTGATAGTACTAATGATTGTAATCTTGTGGCTTCAGATGCAGATACAACATTATGGCACTATAGGCTCAGTCATATGAGCCATAAGGGCATGGACATCATAAAGAAGAATTTTCCTAGATATATATAAACAGGTTTGGATTTCTATGAGAACTGCATATATAGGAAATAGAAGCGAGTAAGGTTTCTCAAGGTTAGACCTATGAAGAAAGAGAGTAAGTTAGAGCTGGTACATTCTGATGTGTGGGGGCTAGCTTAGGTATCATCTCTTAGGGGTTCAAGTTATTATGTTACTTTTATTGATGATGCAACAAGGAAAGTTTGGGTTTATTGTATTAGAAACAAATCTAATGTATTTGATACTTTTGTTAAATGGAAATCCTTAGTAGAGAATGAAACAGGTCTTAAGTTAAAATGTCTCAATTCAAATAATGGAGGGGAGTATTGCATTAATGAATTTGATGATTATTGTTCTAAGAATGGAATCCACAAGCAAAAGACGGTTCCAGAAACTCTGCAGCAGAATGGGGTATCAGAAAGGATGAATAGAACAATAATGGAACGTGCTAGGAGCATGAGGATACATGTAGGACTGTCTCTTTCTTTCTGGGCAGAAGCGGTGAGCACAGCTATGTACTTGATAAACAGAGGACCCTCAAGTGCCTTGGATGGAGGCATACCTGAGGAGGCTTGGTATGGTAAGAAAGTTGATTATTCATTTCTTAGAGTCTTTGGATGTGAGGTGTTTTTTCATATAGACAAGGATGATATGACCAAGCTAGAGGCTAAATCAGAAAAATGTACTTTCATTGGTTATGGTGGTGATGAATTTGGATATAAATGTTGGAGTATTAAGGACAAGAAAATCATTCGATCTAGGGATGTGGTCTTTAATGAGAAAGTCATGTATAAGCAGCAGTTGCAGGAAAATAGGGAATAATCCAAGAAAGAATATGCAATGGTAGAGGATCTTCCGGATGGGAAAGTGACACATGAATCAGTTCAAGAACCCCCTCAACAGGAACCCCAAAATCCTATATTGAGGAGGTCTTCTAGGGTAACAAGAGAACCTGAACATTTTTCTCCTTCTCTTTATTATTTATTAATCACTGATAGTGGAGAGCAAGAGAGCTTTGATGAAGAAATGTAGGTAGATACTAGGAAGAAGTGGGAGAAAGCCATGGATGAGGAGCTTAAGTCTCTCATGGAGAACCATACTTGGGATTTTGTGAAGCTACTGGAAGGAAAAAGGGCATTGCAGAACAAGTGGGTGTATAGAGTTAAAGATGAAGAAGGAGGAAAGAAAAGATATAAGTCCTGGTTGGTGGTCAAGGGGTTTGCATAGAAACAAGGTATAGATTTTGCTGAGATTTTTTCTCCTGTACTAAAAATGACTTCTATCAGAACTGTTCTTGGAATAGTGGCAGCAGAAGACTTGCACTTAGAAAATTTAGATGTAAAGACTGCATTTCTCCATGGTGATTTGGAGGAGGAGCTACACATGCAGCATCCAGAAGGATATGAAGTCAAAGGTAAAGAGGAGATGGTGTGCAAACTGAAGAAGAGCTTATATGGCCTGAAACAAGCTCCATGTCAATGGTATAGGAAGTTTAATAGCTTCATGATGGAGCAAGGTTATATTAGATGTCATTCTGACCATTACGTGTATACAAAGAAATTTGTGGATGGAAGTTATATTATCCTATGTTTGTATGTTGATGACATGTTGGTTGCAGGTAAAAACATGTAAGAAATAAAAGTACTCAAGAAACAACTAAGTGAATCCTTTGATATGAAGGATTTGGGGGTAGCCAAACAAATCCTTGGTATGAGGATAACTCAGAATAGGAAGGAATGGAAGCTAACTTTATCTTAGGAAGAGTACATTAAGAAGGTATTAGATAGGTTTAACATGCAGGATGTTAAACCAGTTGGGACTTCTTTGGCAGGCCATTTTAAGTTATCAAAGGAGCAGTGTCCCAAGACAGAGCAGGAAAGAAACCAGATGTCCATGGTACCTTACTCGTTGGCAGTTGGCAATTTGATGTATGCTATGGTGTACACTAGGCCTAATATTGCCCATCCAGTGGGAGTTGTGAGTAGATTTATGAGTGATCCAGGTAAAGAGCATTGGCAAGCAGTAAAATGGATCCTTCGGTATTTGAGAGGGGCCATGGGGATAGTTTTGTGCTACAGTGGATCAGACACCACTTTACGTGGTTATGTAGATTCAGATATGGCTGGAGATGTAGACAGCATGAGGAGCACGACAGGTTATATTTATACTATAGGTGGGATAGCAGTGAGATGGATTTCACGACTACAGAAGCTGGTGGCTTTGTCAACCACAGAGGCTGAGTATGTTTCTGCCAAAGAGGTAAGCAAAGAGATGATTTGGTTACAACAATTACTTGAGGAGTTGGGGCATAAGCAGGAGGAATGTAAGCTGCATAGTGATAGTCAGAGTGCTATAAACCTAGCTAAGAACTCTGCTTTCCACTCTAGGATGAAGCATATACAGTTGAGATATCACTTCATCAGGACAGCTTTGGAGGAAGATAAGTTGAAGTTGGAGAAGATTCATACTAGTCAGAATCCTACAGACATGATGACCAAGGTGGTCACAAGGGATAAACTAAAGCTATGTTCAGCTTTGGTTGGCCTTCGCGGATGATAGTGAAGGGTTGAGAAGCTTGCTCAATGGAAATCAGTCTCCAAGTGGGAGATTGTTATGTTTGTGGAGCCTATTTTCATGTTAGAGTGTGGTACACCTTCTATGTGTTACACTCGGGTATTTTTACGGTGGTCCTACTTGCCAGTGAGTGGGTTAGGGGGGTTCAGGGGGGTGAAGCCCCCCGATCGAAGGGGGTTCAGGAGTGAAGCCCCTGAAGAAAATTTTCATGGGTGGTTTATTAACCCATGGGTAATGGGTAACCGTTAAGGGTTGTTTTTGGGCCCATGGTTTTTACCATTGTTTTGTAAAACCACCTCTTCGGCTACCTATAGGTTTATGGGACAGTTTTGTTTTTTGCCCATTGTTTGATACCCATGGTTTTGTAAAACTATTTAAGTAGTTGTCTATTTATATGGTCTTATGCATATGATAGAAATAAAAACAAATGTATTACAGATGTGTTTTGAATTTGGGTGTGAATTCTGTACAGTTTGTTGAGCATAGCTTCAAACAGATCTAGGTATTGTATTGAGAGAGTGGAGGCTTGTAATAAAATCTGAGTAAGTGATTCTTAGTGTACGTAGCCCAAATTGGGTGAACCATGTTAAATCTTCTCTCTGTGTTGTGTTATTTACTCTGCACTTTTATTTGAGATCTGTAATATTTTTTGCATATTAGTTTCTACTGTTGTGATTCTGTAAGGGATTATTCCGCATATTTTATCTCTTATTTCCTAACAAGGAGTCCCAAGGAAATGGTGTTTGTGGAAAAAAAAAGGTAGGAGGAATGGACTCTGGGTCTATAGACTCTGCGGGTGAAATGAGTGAATTGGGTGAGGGGTCGTGAGGTTGAGGTGTCTCCGTAATGAGGTTGACACGAGATTTTTTAAGTGTCGACTCAAAAAATTCCACCCCACTACGGTCCTTGTGTTTGTGAGAGGTGAAAGGAATGACAGTGTGATGGCCTTATTCATAAAGACCAAAGCCAAAACCCTTCCAAGCACAGCGATGTAGGAAGGTATGGGCAAAATGTTGGTTGGTTAACGAGGGAAGGGTGGTGGTAAATGGTAAGGTTTGGGTAGGTGGTTCAGGTGTGTAAGTGGGAGTGTCAATGCCTCCATAAGTCAAATTGGTATGGAGATTAGAGGGTCCATAGGCAATAACTTCGCCGATGTGGGGATCATAATGGGGGTGTTGGTGAAGGTTTCCATGTTCTTGCGGGGTACGAAGGGTATCAACATTGTAGAGGCGGTATTCCCCTACTGTCAGGCATTAAAAAACACCCTCTAGTGGGTTAGTATTTGGGATATGAGTGGGGGGGATGGATGTTTCCATAGGATTTTTAGATGAGGAGGTTGTGGTTTGTGGAGCAGTAGATGGTTCTGCAGAGGCAGAGGGGGGAGTGGTGATAGGTATGAGGATGTTGTTGGGTCAATATAACATGTTACAAGTTTTGAATGGTGAAGGGTTGGCTCGTATGGTGTAGGTTTTTACCTCGTGTTCAAATTTGAGAAAATAATGAAGGGTGGAAGGGATGCATCCCATGGCACGAATCCAAGGTCGACCAAGTAACATGTTATATTAGAACTCTCCTTCTAGGATGTAGAATAGTTTGGGGATCCTACGGGGACCAACATATGTGTAGGATTATTGTCCCCAAGGTGGTGGTTATGGCATCATTAAAAGAACGCAGCATAATTGGATCATTATGCATGCAATTGGTGGGAATGTGCATTTGATTAAACACATGAGAGGAGATGATGTTGATGCTAGCTCTGACATCTATCATAATACGTTGACCATGTACATTATCAATGTAGGCAGAGATGAACAGGGCGGGATCCAGATCTTCCATTTGGTGAGGTGTGATCTCATTATCAAAGAAAGTGAGGGCCGCCACCTGAGATGAGGTGATAGGTGTCGAGGTGGAAGGTGAAGAAATAAGGGAGGCCATATGGTGTGGTGTGATAATGGATGCAACCGGTGTGGGGTCATTAGAACCTCAATGGATTACAGGACCTCAATGAGGTCCTGGCAATGAGATTCAAAAGTTTAGATTATGCCATATAAGGACATTTTTAGTGATGATTAATGGAGTTGTTTGATCATGGCGCGATGGGCTCTCCCATTGGAAATCGAGAAGGCGGGTCCTCGGATGGTGATTTTAAGTGTGGGCACGAGTGTGATGTGAGGTATAGTTAAGGTAGTAGGTTCATCTACCCTAGTTTTCCCTTTATCACGTTGATCCCAAGTGGCTATTTAAACCATATTGATTTCAAATATTGGTGGTGGGTAAGAAGGGTATGATGTGTGGGATGATGATGGTTGAATGGGTAATGGTATAGGTGGGGTAATTATGGTGGTGGGAGGAGCGGGGTATTTTTCTAAAAGATCATTCTCAATGAAGAGATGTGGAAGTAGTGCTTTAAGAGCTTGGAAATCCTCCACATTATGTCTTGGTGTATGATGATAGGTGCAGATTTGGGCGCTGTCAAACCACTCTGGTTTTGGTTTGAGTGGGTCATAGGGTCAGATGGGTTGTAAGGTGATGTGGGAGGAGGTAAGTAGGTTAGCTAGGATAGTCACATAGGATCCTACCATTGGGTCGCATTGTGAGGTGGGTATGGTTCTGGGTGAGGAACTCGGTAGTGACCTAGTAGTAGGTACCACAAGTCCCGGTATAGGGGTGGTCTGGGTGGTTTTGGTATGTTTAGTTTTGGGTTAGGGTGTGGGTCGTACCTTGGTAGGTAAGGGTGCGGTGGATGATTTGGTTATGGGTTTAGGTGTTGTTTTGGAAGGTGGGATGGTCAGCAAAGCCGATCGGTGGTGTGATGAAGAGGGTCATGCCGAAGCTGGGAGAGGATGGGTTATCCAAGGTTAGAGGGGTGAGACTATGGGGGTAGGGCTGATAAATGGTAGTGGTAATTGGCATTGTCTACCAGGTAAAGGAAACTTCGTAAGGTTAGGTAGAAGTGGAGGTAGTGTTAGGTGGGATGGTTTCTAACTCTTGGCTATACTATTTACAGTCAAATTGGTCATAAAGGTTGACAGGTGAGGGCCCAAGAGAGATGGTAGTGGTGAAGGAAATGAAGAGGTGATAGGTGATGCTAGTATCAATTTCTGAGGTGGTTGGTGTTTTTGTTTTGGTAGGGGTGTGTTTTTGGTGAAGGGGTGAGAGGGGGTAGTCAAATCAAGCTTGATTGTTGGATGAGTAAGGTTTGATGTGGGCCATACCCCCAGGATACAAAAGATTGTGGAGGTCGATGGGGGGTTGGGAAGTGAGGATGTAGATGATGGAGGTATGTGGATGGTCAGAGGTAATGTGGGAGGTGTTGCAATCTTCTCTGTGGGTGGTATGGGTGTAGATGTTGCCACTACCATAGGGTAAATAGTGGGTGAGTCAATGGGTAAGGTCTGCATCTGGGTGGAGATGAGGATCTGAAGGCGTTCCCGAAGTAACGAATGGTCAACATATTCTGGAGGATCCATCGAATGAGGCGATGAAGAGAGGAATGGGATGAGGGTTAACTTGGTGGTAATCCCTATAAATGGAATGGTTAGCTATGAAACAGGGAAGCCTTCTACATCTAATTATGTAGGAAGGAGAGAGGAGAAAATATCACTTAAGGTTGTAGGAGAGGGTAGTAGGTTTGTTGTTCTCATAATGGATTCTTCTTTGTGGTGAAGTGTGGGTGAGGTAGATGAAGAGGGATCTTCCCCGATGTGTGGTGAGGTGGGGGAAGGGGAAATTACTTCTAACTCTTCAGTGAGTATGGAATCATGTGTTGATGTTGATTCATCGAATATGAGGGTAGGGGGTCCAAGACAGGGCCAGATATGGTAGGTACAGTACCCGAAGAATATGTGTCTGTTTGCACTAGATTAACTTCTGGGGGCAATGGTGAAGAGGGTGAAGATGCTAGTATGGGTAAAGGTGTATGTTCAAGAAGTTCTTCTATAGGCACGGTCTGAGGGTATGGTACAATCGGTACAGGTATGATACCAAAGATGGCATGAACCTCCCAAGTATTGTCACTATTAACGGCAGAATGGTTGTGTTAGGTGGGCAATGTATGATTAGGAAATGGTTTTTGGAAGATGTGTATGTTTTAGTTTATGGGTGCATTATGATTATCCAGAACGAGATCTCCTCTATCTAACATTTCTTGGACAACGGTTTTGAAGGTGATGTAGTTGTTGGTGTTGTGCCCGCAAACACAATGGTAGTTAAAGATTTCATTTTCCCTATACCATGAGGGTATCGGGTGGGCAAGATCAAAACTAGGGTGTGGTTTGATAGCCAGAAGAGTGATAGCCCCTACATTTAGGAGTTTTTCTAGAACAGCAGGGTATGGTTCAGTGATGGGGGTATATTTCTTTTGTTCATTTTTGAAGAGGAATGTTTACACTGGCGAGAGTTAGGTGGAGGTTTTGGTAGATTTGATGGGTAAGATGGGCTAGCCTTTAGGACCACTACATCGGTGGAGCCTTTGGCTCTAGGAGGGTTGAGAGGAGCGGTTGGGGGTGTCTTAATGGTGGAAGAGTGTTCTTGTGGTTTAAAAGGAGCACCTTTGTTGCGTAATTGAATCCTTTTCTCCTCAAGGGCCTGGATTTCGAGCTTTCAGGCCATGGTGAATGCCTCATCAAATGTATGAAACATTTGGATTTGTAAGGTGGATGGAATATGGTGAAAACAAGCCCATGTAAACAACTCTATTAGTTTTTCCTGTGGTAGGGGGAATGTGAATTGATTGACAAGGCAACGCCAATGAGCAAAAACATCTATGATCGACTCAACATCGTATTGATGCATGGTATACAAGTCGGTCATGGTGACTTTCTTGAACACATTGATGGAGAAGTGATTCAGGAAGGCTTAGGCCACCTAATTGAAGGAGAAGATAGAGTGCTTAGGTAGAGCACTATACCAATCTAGGGTTGGCCCATTGAGGGACATAGGAAATGTTTGCAATAGCAAAGCATCATCATGAGAGGTAAGATAGCACATGTGTCTAAAAGACCTTAGATGTTGTTGTGGGTCTTTCTTGTTATTAAATTAGTTAAATTTTGGCATTTCCCAGTGTGGGGGGTATAGATGAATAAGGATATAGAAGTGAATAGGATCATTACAAATCTCCTCGTAGGTGAGAGACATGCGTGAACCGAAAAGAGATGCTTCTAGTGTGTGCATCCTATCCATCATCATCTTAATAATATTAGGGGTAGGTTGTGATGAATGTTGACTTCCTATAGGAGGGGGAGGAAGGTATGAAGAATACGAGGTGTTAGGAATCACATTATGTGAAGGAGCCGTGTATGATAAACTGTGGAGGTGTATGCGAGGAGAAGGACAAAGAGGGGTAATATGTGGAATAAGAAGTAGAAGCTACGGGTGGAGGTTGAAAGTGTGTGTATATAAAAGGGGTCAAGGTGACCACCCAAGTAGTGACAGGAGGAATTGATTGGGGAATAGACAGGACTAGACTCTGAAGGGGGTATAGTTTACCGATAGTGGCGGTGGTTGAGGTGGAACAGGTATGTAGGTAGTGGATGGCATGGGCCCACTTGGAATAATGGTCATGGAGATGGGCATGGTAGATGCCATAGGGGGTGATGACATCAAAGGTGTGGTAAACATTGTATAGGGGGTGGATATCGTTGTTGTAGGGTTGAGATGCAACACTACTAGTGATGAGGGAGAAACGGGGACAGATGAGCTAGAAACAGCCAACATGGAGGTAGGTGCAAGAGCGGGAGGAATGGACACAAGCATACCATAGATAGGCTGGCCCGAAGAATCCTGAGTGGATGAGTGGGCTAGATAGTGTTGTAAGGCAGAAGGTTTCTTATCTAAGAACCACACAAAGTTCGTGTCGCTCATACCAACAACGGCGGGGAAACTGGGGTCCATAGGGGATAGCACGGAGGGTGGTGATGAGCTGGGTGGAAGAGGTTGACAGCTAGCATGGAACACAAGTGCGTTGGTCTGGTTATGCGTCAACACCATGTGAAGGGGTGTAGATCAGGTAATACTGTATTCTACAAATAACACAGAAAATAGCAGGGATGAGGAGGATGGGTATTTGTGGGTAGATTGGTTGGATGTGCTAGTTAAGAACCAACACAGGATGACCGATGCTAGTTAGATGTGACCGCTGCTGATTTAGATTAACCGATGCCGGTTACTAAGAGATAAGAGTAATTTATCAAACTTAGATAGCAGAGTGAAGATCATCATGTGGGAAGGGTCTGTGACCGCTTTGTGGTAGAAAATAGAGTATTCATAATGTTTTAAGAACTCTGACAGAAAAGAAACTGAGAGAGGGTCCTTTTGGATAAGTTAACCCAAAAGAAAAGAGACATACGTCGGTAGGGTATAACCGATGTCGGTTACTATGTAGATTGAAAAATGGTAGAAAATTGTATTATGATAAATTTGAATCAATAGAATGATCAAACTAGATATTTATGGATGATAAAATGAAGCCTCTACACCCTCAAAAAAGCTGGAATACACCAACCATGAGTGGGGAATGCAAAAGAGGCAAAAGAGAACAAAAATGGAGAAAACGTACTCTCACACCTCAAAGCACACTTCAATCAAAACACTAAAAGAAGACGTTACCTAACAAGTGATTTTTTATTTATTTTTAAATGTGTTAAGCTTATGTTATTTAGAAGGACTGACACATGAACTGTAGAACATATTTTTTGGTGAGGAAGGCTTCCTACGAAGAAGGAGATCTAAAAGGTGAGGTTTCAGGTTTGTTATGGTGGGGGCAACCTTTTCTCTAAAGTATGACTCGACAGATGTATGCAATGGAAAGGTTTGTAAAGATATGGGATGAGGTTAAAAAACCTCAAGCTTGACTAAACTCAACCATGCACAATAAGATTAGAGCTAAACAACAGAATCTAACATGCAAGTATTATAACTTTTATGAAAACATCAAAAACTAACATGTATACTACTCTCTACTCTATGAAAGCTTAATGAAAGTGAACCTAGTTAGATTCTAAGCAATCAAATTGTGTGTTGTTTACTCCATGAGGGTGAATGAATCTCACTAAATGGCTACACGGACAAGTTTAGATATTTCATTACTAACCTAACATGGGTGCAAGATGAAGCTATTTTAATGGTGGATGACCCAAAGATCAAATGCCTTATTAGCTTGGCTAATGCAAATGAGCTCTTAAGCTTTCTTAGGCTTGTTTTGGCTTTAGCTTATCTAAAGTTATAGTTTGAATGGGTAGGCTTAGCCTTGTATTTATAGTTTTCCAATTGGAAGAATTTGGAATTTGGGTGCATGTGGGACTAAAGCTCAAAAAGAACTTTTAGATTAGATTAGGATAAACATGCTTTAGGCTTAGTTAAGCTAGGAATAGGCTAGTTAAACTTGATTAGCAAGTGATTAGAGACTCATTGAGAGTTGGGAGGGGTCTGGATAACCAATTGTGACTGATAGATAGCCTACGAAGCTAATAGAAGTGGTCTAGAGAGAACTAGGGAGGTTCTGAATGGTCGAAAGGAGGAATGTTTAGCTAATAAGAGAGATATTAGCCAAATAAGCTGATTATAGGAGGAATATGATCGAAAGAGTGTCGTGAATGGGCATTCGAGAATGGAGCGAAGTATAGGGATTTAACAAAGTGTCGTTAATTGATTGGCTTGGATGAAATGATAAGTGTAAGCATATTTTAGGTGTCTACATTTTCCCCTCTTTGGGGTGACGTAAGCAACGTCACTTCAAAGAAAGTAGACAAGCATAAACAAGTAGAAAATCTTGAAGGGATAGAAGAAAAATGAGTAGAATGGAGGATGCCCCCTCGATTGTCGATGGGGTGATAGAAGAACTCGATTGACGATCAAAAAGATGACAAAAAGAGAACAAAAGAAAGAATAGTATGGAGAAGAAGAAAGGAGATATAGAAGAAAAGGAGTATGAGGAAGAGGGAATGAGCTAACATCCATCCAGTGCCTTTTAAACAACTTTATTTTTCATCATATTGCTAAGGATCTTCATCATCGGTTCTTATTAAAATATAAGCATATGACAAAGGTAGAATGACATGAAAAGCCATACTATGAACAATTGTCCATTGCTAAAAATACCAACTCCACGCAACATACAACAATACAATGCAATATGAGAAAATGAAATATGCCTAACTCCATGCAACATAAAAAAAAGTAATGCAATACGAGAAAGTAAACAATCTAAACTAACAGAGAAACATAATATAATGTTTTTATTATTGAACTTCAGTTATGACCTGTGAAAAATAATTACAAGGGTTGATGATGGTGCCCCAAGCAAGGATACATGTGAGGGGAATAACGGAGGACACTTAGGTCCGATGGAAAAGCAATGTGCACTACGAAACAGTACCAAGCAACATGTTGTGCCCTAGAGTACAGATGAAGTAAGAAACCTAGCTTTTATTGATGGAGGTAGATCAAGATGATCCACAAGTCACACACATGAACAAGTGAGAATCAAAGAATGATGTTTTGTAGGATGATTTTCAATTTTTAGAAGTTTTCTTAAACATATTTGAATGTTTTGATTTTTCTAGCATATTTGAATGTTTTTTTTTGTTTTTGAAAGTTTTCTAAAACTATTTACAGGAAGATGAGGAAGTGTTGATGCCCCTAGTGATAGATGGGAAGTACAAGGGCATAAGGCCACGTGCATACCAGAAAGGTGAATATGCAAAAATGCACCAACGATTAGGTGGAAGTATTCAAAGGTAAACTCTTCACAAGTAGAAGCGGGACCCAAGGCCATTACGGATAGGTTCAACATCATGATTAACATAAACCAATGAAATTTTGGGAAGAAGCAAGGATGCCCCCAGTGTAAGTTGGCCTAAAATCACATGTTAGAAAGGAAGGAGAATATTGTTTTTGTGAAAGGTGAAAAACATGTCCGCAAACATGGAAAACAAGTAATATTATACACATGGATGTTCTGAATGAAGTATAAGAATGATATGAATGTAGCCTATAATCCTCGCAATGAAGAAGTGATTAACCAAAGGCAAAAATCATAAGACAAGAGTAAGAGTCTGAACAAGATCCAAAATGAGACACTTGGTAACATACTAATCCTACCTACTCATAGATATCTAGTGTGTGCACGTGGATTTTATTACCTCTTGAAGTGAAGATTTAATAGACAACAAGTGAAGAGACCCTAGCCAACGTGTAGGAATGATTTATTGTGAAATGTGATTTTGTGAATGGATGGTGAAAGGATAGTCGTACATTGCTCCATTGCCAGCCAGGTGTCCATAGCCCCGATGGAGATGTATTTGATTTTAATTGCAACATTGCTCTACTGTTAGTCAGGAATCCATATCCCCCATAGAGATTATTGGAAATACCCCAAGAGAGATTAATATATCAATTTTCTTTTCCTTTGTAGCTTTTAACTTTTGATTTTTGATTGATTTTGATTCTTTTACTTTCTGAAAACTTATTTCAGCTCTCTTGTTTCACAAGGGGTTAAGATCCACTAATGGCTTGATGGAAAGAGGTGGAAATGCTTACGATAACAACATTGGCTAGTGTCAACAAATATGTCCAAAATTTCTTTGCAACAAGTTTATTAGATGTTGAATGTGATAGGATGTCAAAGAGGTGAGTCATTCTGTAATTTACCAAGGTCAAACGGATACCATAGAGATAAATGTCACAGAATGCATGTGAATAAGATAACCAAAATATCACCGAAGGGATGAAAATGGCAGGAAGACTTGCAAAAGAATAGCAAGGAAGGGAAGAAAGAAATATCCATGTGTACGCAACACCTGATTACAATGTTTGATCTTTGTACCTTTGATTTTTGTTGTGTTTTCTCAATGTTTTTTTTTGTATTTTTGAATTGTTTTCTATTTTTAGATTTTTGACAGTTTTAAGAGGTTGGGACTAACAAAGTCACTATATGTGGTAAGATCCAACAACAATGTTTGTGACTTCCTTGATAAGGGATACTAGGCGTGTTTGTTTATCAAGATTCATGTTTTCCCCGATCTCAATGATCGTGTTGATTTCACACTCAACAAAGGACTGTGATTTATCCTGAAACATGGATTTTGTATGCGGGAGCTTGAGTTTCCTATCCAGAGGTTTATGCACTTTGCACCTTACTTGATGGTTACGTTGATGTGTGTTCTTGAATCACGCTTTATTTACAACTTTGAGATTGTTCAAGTTGTTGGGGGATTTTGAGCTCTTGGAAGTTTTGTCCTAAGCTTGATAATGAACCTGTTTGGGTTTCTTATAAGCTGACTTATGAATTTTCTGACCTCGAGAAGGAGAAGAAAGTGAACATTTATGATTGATGATCGGAATGAGAGAAATGATGGTGGGATTTCCCTAGTCATTTGTAGAAGGATGATGTGATTGATGAAAAGGATACGGTCCTAGGATTGAAGAATATGGGCTACTGGGAGGTGAGCCATAGATAGAAGACAAAGGGATGTTAAGATGTGGCCCAAGAATAGAAGAAGAAGGGCTACTAGTATGTGAACCAATAAATATAAGATGAAGGGCTACTAGGATGTGGCCCAAGAATGGAAGAAGAAATGTAAGATGATGGGCTACTAGGATGTGGCCCAAGAATAGAATATGATGGACTACCCGGGGGTGATCCATACCTAGAAGACAAGGGGCTAGTTGGACATGCCCCAAGAATAGAAGATAGTGGACTACTCAAAAATGTCCCACAAATAGCAGAGGGAGGGCTAATAAAAGGTGACCCACACCAAGAGGAAGATGAAGGGCTACTTGGCATTGACCCCATAAGAGATTGTGATCGAGGAATTATGATAGACAAAGAGTTATTGGGTGATGAGAAGATAGGCCATGGATCAATGCAAGACCAAGGAGTTTCATCACATAATGAAGAATGCGAAGATGGAAGAATAAGAGGATCAAGCTACATGATCTGAGGCTCTTCCTCCATTTCTTAATAAAAGGAATCAACCTTTTCCTCACAATATGTAGACGTATCAAAGTCTAAAGATAATCCTTTCTCGTAATCTGCTAAAGGAATATCTTCATGTGCCCCTATAAATGCCCTAATGTTTTCTTCATTCTAAAAGAGATCAATCGATATGAGTTGTTGATCGATCACCAGGGGTTGATTGGAAGAAAGAGGTCCACTTGGTGTGGAAGACTTAGAATATGTTTGGTTATTATTGATAGAAGAAGATGATGTGGGGGATGAAGAATATGTGTAGCTAGATGTCTCAGGAGTAGAAGAAGGTGGTGTGGACCTACCTATATGATGGCATATCATCCGTAAACTAGTAGGATTAAGTCCAAAGTCTGTAGATTGTAATGTATGGGTCTATTTAGACGTTTGACTCAAAGGACTTTGAGTCACATGAATCTTCAAAGAAGCAAGACTTATTGGGGTGATTGACAAAGAAGGTCTTGTGAAGAAGGGGAGGACCATGATTCAAGAATCACATTGGATGAATAATAACAAGGGTCCTGCAAAGAAAGAGAGGACTGTGATTCGAGAATTGTATTAGATGTTTGATTGGAGGGACTTGGAGTCACACGTATCTTCAAATGAAGAAGACGTCATTGAGGCGATCGATAAAAGGGGTCCTGTGAAGAAAGGGAGGACTGCGACGTAGGAGTCATATTAAATGTATAATGAAGAGGTTCCTGCAAAGATAGGGAGGACCATGACATAGGAGTCACATTAAATGACTTAGGATTCAAATTAGATGAATCTGAATAGTAGTTTGGATCCGAATCATCAGAAGAATCAGAATAAATTTTTGGATTGGAATCAGAAGAAATGTTTGGATTGGAATCCTTAGAAGAAGAGGAAATGTTTGGATTAGAATTAGAAGAAGAGTGGGGGGAAACCAAATAATAATTTGGATCAAACGTGTCCAAATCATACCACCGACTATGAGATGAAGGTGGGGAACGAGTTACCCGTGTGGGCTCTCTAGCACGAAGAACCAAACAAGGTTTAGTTGTAATGGGAATCTTTTGATTTGAATTGCTAAACCTAGGTTCCATATTTTTGTAAGTATGGGGAACCGTGCAATAGTCAATCATTTTTGGTATTGTTTTAAGCACAAATATCTAGATCTAGATAGTATGATGGAACTCCTTCAAAGGTAAGGAAGTGACATGTTGATTTTGGTAGCATAAGGACAACCAGCTAGACATTTTGTAAGTATTGATATTCATGCGTGATTTTCTGAAGAAGGTCTAAGGAAAATAAACATCGTGATGACACAACATTGATGAGATAAAAAAAGGGATTGTCCTAGAAAATAAGTTTTCTGAATGAATAATCACAAGGAATGATCATGGAAGTGTGAAACACAAAGCCAATCAACAAGGAAATACACCATCTGAAAATGCATATGCAAAGTGACAGTTCGATGCAAAGGTGATCAACACAATGTCAATATTTACGTCAAGATCGAAATGAACAAGGCGTAAATATTAACAAAGGGTAGATGTGACTCCCAATCAAAGGATATCACGACAAGTTCAAAAACCAACAAGACCAAAATGTTAAAGGATGAGGATTACAAACATAAGCCATGTAACCACACCAATTAGACACATTAATCAAGCTTCGTGGAGAAGTGAGATATTAGTGTCAAAGTGGTATCAAAACGATGCAAACAAAGTAAGTGACACCTTTCAAAATTTGGCACAATGCTTAAAATAAAACCAAGTCAAGGTATACTGAGGATGTGTTAAAATGTGTGCAGCGTAATGCCAAAATGTGGATACTTAGATCACATTTACAAAAAACACGACATAAGTATCTTAATTGTGTCGAGACAATGCAAACAAGGTAACACGTCAAAGGGAGATAAAATGATGAATTAATCTGAACTATGATGATGATATTGGTGTGGGTATCAAGATCACAATGGCCACTAATGATATGAATACGTTTCCAAGAACTTTAGACATTTAACTTACCCATCCACAAACATGGATGGGCATAAATGGACAAAAAAGTGGCAGAGACAATCGATTGGTAACAAAAAGGTAGTCACTCTCCTTCTGATCAACAAAGTGTCAAAAGAATGTGAAGGAAGTAAAACAAAAATGGGATGAAAAATTCTAGCTTCACTTCGATAGAGTTTCACCTCACCCTAAGGCAAGTAAAGACTAAGAAAAAGTAACGTGTCACACATTTTGCAATAAAAAGATGGTTCACAACTTGACATTGTTTTAGAATGGTCAAAGTGGGCTACTAGCCAAAGTATATTTTCCTAGGTGGTTCTCTCGCCCTAGGTGTTACAAATCTATCCACGAGTGGGGTGATTTACCCAAAAATTCACACTAACTAGTTTGGGAGTATCTCGGCTTTGCCCCCTTCAAGCACAGTGGGCAGTAAATGCATCCATCATGTACTTAAAAGGGTTGCATAGGGACAACGTGTAACGCTATCTCACAAAGGAATCACTACTCAAGTAGGTAGTGCGGAGCACTTCTCGTTTCATCCACAAGGTTCCCTCTTGTGTGGACTAATTTGGGGTTCCTGGAACCACCCCCATTGTTGTAGCTTAAGGTGTCATGCCAAAGGGGTTATGTTCTAGTTGATCAGAGAGGGACGTACCCTTTTCCAAAACCTATAATACAGTGTTTTGAATATGTTGTTCTTTTTATCTTGTTTAATTAGGTGTGATTTTCTTGAAACACCTTTTGGCAACCTATATAACAACTGTATTAGTAGTTTTTGACGTTGTTTTGATTCCTTTGTTCTTTAACAAGTGTGGTATTTTGGTCCTATACGATGTTTTTTAGTAGTTTTCCATCAAAAGAGAAAACACCATTTCTAATTCTCCAAATCGTCCAAGGACGTAAAAGAAGAGCATACGTGATGTTTCCAAAATCTAAAAAGATATCAAATGGGAAAACACTTTAATTCAAATACACCAAGTTAACCAATTCAAACTCAAATATTCCCAACAACCTCAAAGCATCAAAAAGGACTTAAGAATCATTTCTGATTCCCAAGATCGCCCCAAGGGACGTGAGGGAAGAGCATACGTGATCTTATTCCTATAAGTAAACATGAAAAGTTTATTTAATAAGTAAAAGCATGTAAAAACATCTTGCAAAAATGAGTATGTGATTAGATAAAACCTGCAAGAATTAGAAAACTAAGAAAATCAAAAAATTCTAGAAATCTAATTTTTTTGCACTTTTTTAACAGCTTTTAGTAATTTATATTTTTAGAGGTCTCCGGGGAATTTTTGGAGTTTTGTGATAGAAGATAGTATACCAAAGGTATCTAACTTTTGGAATTTCCATCACCAAGTACACTCCGTTATCTTTCCAACACTTATTCAAATTCTGAAAACGGGTTAATGAGTCAAAAGTTATGATCAAAATAAGGAGCACTAAAAAGTTGTAACCAAAACCGGATTAAACAGATATACCTGCGCCCCCTTTTATGTGTGTACGCCCCCCTTACAGAGACACCTGTGCCACCCAAAAGGTGTGTGTGCCACCAAAAAGATGTGTGTTCCACTCTATGTATTTCCGATTTACAGTGCACCTGCACCACCCAAGAGACATGTGCGCCACCAAAAAGACATGTGTGCCACTCTGTGTAATTTCAACTTACCATGCACCTGTGCCACCCGAGAGGCATGTGCGCCATGAAAAGAGTGTATGCGCTACCTATGATAAAAATAGGTGAAATTTTAGACAGAATGCTTGTGCCACCAAAAATGTGTCTGCGCCACTAAAACAGTGTGTGCACTTGGGTTAGGGTGTACGCACCGATCTGACAGGTTTTGAGTTGCATTGAAGGTACAGTACAAAAATGTGTCTGCGTCCAGGTTAGTGCATCTGTGTGCTTGTTAGGGTATGTGTGTCAGGGTTAGTGCATATGTGCCAGGGTCGATAAACAAAGAGCCAGGTTTTGACAGTGCGCCTATGCCACCTGAGAGGCATGTGCGCTCCTAAAAATGTTCCTGCATCACACCTGCAACAAAATACAGTAAAAAGCACAAGAAAGCTCACAATATCTCAAATTTTGACAAGTTAGTTTTAAAATGGAAACAACCCATTAAAATAATGGCTATGAACAAGAAGTTACACATATCAAATTAGTAAAAATTCCAAGAAAATTGACATTAATTACTACATGTGCATATCAAAAGTTAGCCAAAACAATGAAACTTAAACTAAAATGCCATGAGACTAAGTTTCCCACCGGGCGTGCCAAATGTATGCAATGCAAAGGTTTGTAAAGCTATGGGATGAGGTTAAAGAACCTCAAGCTTGACTAAACTCAACCATGCACAATAAGATTAGAGCTAAACAAGAGAAACTAACATGCAAGCATTATAACTTTAACAAAAACATCAAAAACTAACATTTATACTACTCTCTACTCTATGAAAGCTTAATGAAAGTGCACCTAGTTAGATTTTAAGTAATCAAATTGTGTGTTATTTACTCCATGAGGATGAATGAATCTCACTAAATGGCTACATGGTCAAGTTTAGCTATTTCATTACTAACCTAACATTGGTGCAAGATGAAGCTATTTTAATGGTGGATGACCCAAGATCAAATGCCTTATTAGCTTGGCTAATGCAAATGAGCCCTTAAGCTTTCTTAGGCTTGTTTTGGCTTTATCCTATGTAAAGTTGTAGTTTGAATGGGTAGGCTTAGCCTTGTATTTATAGTTTTCCACTTGGGAGAATTTGGAATTTGGGTGCATGTGGGACTAAAGCTCAAAAAGCACTTTTAGATTAGATTAGGATAAACATGTTTTAGGCTTAGTTAAGCTAGGATTAGGCTAGTTAAACTTGATTAGCAAGTGATTAGAGACTCATTGAGAGTTGGGAGAGGTCTGGATAACCAATTATGACTGATAGATAGCCTACAAAGCTAATAGGAGTGGTCTAGAGAGAACTAGGGAGGTTTTGAATGGTCAAAAGGAGGAATGTTTAGCTAATGAGGGATATATTAGCCAAATAAGCTAATTATAGGAGGAATACAACCGAAAGAGTGTTGTGAATGAGCATTCGAGAATGGAGTAAAGTATAGGGATTTAATGAAGTGTCATTAATTGATTGGATTAGATGAAATGCTAAGTGTAAGCATATTTTAGGTGTCTACAACAGAAGCAACAAGATGGGTGCCCACTATGCCACAATTGTGTGATCGCCTATAGCTTCTTCCAGGTAAGATGTTGTTTAAGAATGTTTGTATTTTGAATTTTTGTGTAGTTTGGTAAGACTCTGAGAGAGAGAAATAGAAAGAGAGTGCTTTTATATGATTCGTTTGTCAACCATTACTTGGTCATGACCTCCAGCATATAGGTTGCCCTCATTTAATGTGAGCTAATGCAGTAAAGCAGAATGAAATGCGAGTGTTTTAAACTCAATTCAAAAAGATGATATTCGATGTCACAACTGATTAAAAGGATAAGGGATGCTCTTTCACTAATGAGATACTAATGAAAGGGAAGAAATGTTCATTTTAAAGCACCAAAAGATGATTGTTTTTAGACAATAGAAGAAGGAGAAGATTCTAGAGAAGGAGATTAATGTAAAATCCTTTTAGAAAGGGAAATAGAAATACAACTTTCACCTAGAAATGAAGAAATGCAAGGAACCTCGAATGGGTCCCACTGGGTGTGCCAAAATGGTTCGATACTTTTTGCGTACAATCAGAGACTCAAATAGATAAGGGTGTAGGAGGTTTACCTGTTGTTTGGTTGATGGGTGGAATGTGTGCATATTGACTTCTGATCTTGGTCGATCATGTGAACTCCTTTTTAGCTAGGAAGGACTACCCTAAAATAAGAAAACAAGACCATGAGAGAGAGTTAAATAGTATATTCAGTGGACTGCCTAGCATATGCTAGATCCAGGAAGTGCGGTACTCCCTAGAGGGCTGTCAATCCACTATTTTATAAATTAATATTAAATGAAAAAATCATGTAAATAAAAGTAATCTAGTGTTAACATTCTGATTTGGGTGGCTCGGGCTGCTATCAGCATCAATTCAATTAAATACTAAACTATTCCAGTAAAAGGGTGTTCAGGTCAGGTTCTGGGTAGGTTAGGTATTCTGCGGATCACATACAGGGTTTGGTTAGGGTGGGTTAGGGTACTTGGTTGTGTTTTGGTGAAGAGGTAGGTGGTTGGTCTGCTCTGTGTTAGCATACATAGAGACCAATGGTAATTGATGGTAGACCGATGCCAGTTAAGGTTAACCGGTATCGGTCACTGTAGAAGTGACAGAGGGTCAGAACAGAGGTGTTTTTGGGTTCTCTCAGGTGGGTACAGAGAGTTGAGAGTGGTGTTGGTGGGGTTTAGGTGAGGGGTGGGCTCAAGATCAAAGCCAAGAGGTCTTTAGAGGGTGGTCTTTAGGTGGATTTGGGTAGAAGGTGGGTAGCTGGCAGATGGCAGGGTGATCGACGGCGGTCGGTGTCGACTGATGGTGGTTAGGGTTAACTGTGACGGTCACTAGTTTTGGGTCATAGTTTGGAAATGGGGATTGGGGTAATCTTTGTGATTGGCCAGAGGTTTGATAAGGAGTGGAATGGGGTGAGAGGGGGTCCTAAGTGTAGGTGTGGGTTGAATGGGTGATATTGGGGGGTAGGTTAGAAATAGAGAAGCATAAGTAGGGAAAACACAAGTGAGAGTTCTACTTACTTGGAGTCCAATGCTTGCAGAATCATGAGCAGCTGGAGAAGAGGGATGTTGAGTGTTGGTAAGGTTGGTTGGTTGGGTAAAGAGATCTTTCTCGAGCTCAGTCTGGTTCAAGTTCTTTTGATCGCTGGTCTCACCTTGTGAGAGCCTCCACTACTGGTCTCCGCTGGGAGTTATGGAGGCATTTGTTATCTTCCAACCAGTTTCCAATGATCATGCCAGCTTCAATGTTAGATTCCAATCAACCAAAATGACCCACCATGAAAATGTGAACCAACCCTTTAGAAAGAGGTGGGACTGGGTATTTGCAAGTGACTGATGCTGGTCTAACCTGACCGACATTGGTCAAACTATAACTGACACCGGTTATGTTGAGGGGAATTGTTTTTTGAAAAGTGGGGAATATACCTTCCCCACTTGGTTTTAAGTGGCGAAGCACATGTGTCCTCCACCCTTATAATGGGTAATAGGACAAAGAAGGGTCCTATGAGTGGAGTGGCCACTATTAGGGCTTTCTAGAAGGGTATGGGCAAGGTAGGGAGTGGAATGGTGAGGTGGAGGTGTAAGTGGGGTAGTGGAAATGTGAGGTGAAGGGGAAAGTGGGGTAGTGGACTAGCGAGGTGGTTAGGTGAGGTGGACAGTCCAGTGGCAAGGTGAGGTGGATTTGATGAGTGGGTAAAAGGGGGAATTTAATTAATTGATGTTAATTAAATGCTTGGGTATGTGAATGAGGTTCTTTTTGATGTGTGAAAGGGGGTTGCGAGTGACCAAATTAGGGTTAAATTTATTTCCCGTGTAGAATGTGGTTATTAGGTTATTTTGGAGGAATATGATGAACTGTGACGTGTTTTTGGTGTCTACAGCCATACATACCTCGGGTGAGTGCACAGTGTCTGCTGGATGATAGGTCAGTGTGTATGGGATTAGACTATTGTTCTAAGGATATAAAATGACTACACCACAAGATTTGAAGTTCATTGATAGGTCACTATTACATAACATTGTCATCGAGGACCTCATGTATCACACCAGAAGTCACATCTTGCACTAGCTAGATGACATTATTACTGATACCTTGTGTTATTTCACCCTCATGGCTAGATTCTTATAGTACCTTAATGACAATTTATTTCCATTAGTTGGCTTGAGATCTCTCCTTTGTTTTGGATCTTGGCCCCCCACTTTGGTTTTTCACACATCTCCTTTTATCTTATGATAGCCTCACTTGGGTCAACTACCATGCGTGGTTCCTTTACCTTATACACCCTAGTTCCTCCTACCGTAGAAGTGCCTCGGTCTTGATTTCATCTATTTTGGTATTTGTACACCTCAGTTTTTCCTATTGGATTGTCGTGATATTATGGACATCCTCACTTAGGCTTATGGCCTTGCTTGAATTTATTTACAAGACAATGCCCTGACATCCTATCATTGTATGTCATTCTCATTTTCCACCCCTTAGCTTCTTCACATCTATTGGGTTGAGTTATCCAATTGATTCCCCATCCCATCGTTTTTACCTATCTAATTACATTATCATTATTCCTAAGTGTAGACACCCATAATTACGCCCAAGCAATTTAAATACTTAAATTACACTAATTATCCCCTTTCTCGCAAATCAACGACATATCGTCAAAAGTGCTCGTATTTCCTCTTGTTGTCATCAATTAATTACAATACGCTAATTGATTAGGTCACCGTATCTAACTAACAACCTAATTAACGACCTTCCTATTAATTATTTACCCCTTCTATCTAGACTAATTAATTATCATTAATTAATTAGCATTTTACTTCATTTACCTAATAAATCAATATTTAATTGATTTAATCCCCTCCTAATAGTCTAAATCGTACTAATATTCCTCT
This sequence comes from Taxus chinensis, assembly GCA_019776745.2. Lineage (NCBI taxonomy): Eukaryota > Viridiplantae > Streptophyta > Pinopsida > Cupressales > Taxaceae > Taxus > Taxus chinensis. Next base: position 705,422,316 of record CM034151.1, read on the forward strand.
AATTAGCTTCTATAAGCTTACGTCTACCCATTAGTTAATCACCTTTGATTAATTAAAATAGCCCCCAACTCCCATGACTTGTTAAGCATAAATTAAACCCTTCTAAAGTAAGGTTACCTTTAATAAAGCAACCTTATCCATTCCTAATCATGTTTTACCTTTATCCCACATGCAAAGGGATGAAGTTTTTCCCTTATCCATTGGGCTATATAAGGGAGCCCTCCTTCTACCTTTATACCTACATCCTAAACTTCTTAAGAGAGCAATTGCAAGGCATATAGCAAAGAGACTAAGAGCTTGCATTTCTGTCTTCTTGAGAGTTCATCATCTGTGAAGAGTCTAAGCCTCCTATTCTTAAAGTGCTTAGGTCATATAGGAGGTGTCAAAAGGGTCTTGTAGCCCAAATTTGACTATCCCTCATTGCCATAGGTTCTTTGAACACTAAGGAAAACCATGCATTTTGATAGACATGGAGCCTAACCTAGGTTCCTTCATTTATATGTTGTTAGAGAATAACATGGATAGTTTTAGATGTTTTAACATGTATTAGGTTCAAAGTTTTGTATTAATGAATAGTTTAGCATCTAACCCTTTGTTTAATTCTCTATCATGATGGTGCTTAGTATGCTTTAATTCTTAGCTAAATTTTAGAACTATTTTAGGTGTTATTGTTTTATTCACATTTAGGATTTAGCATTAAGCAAAGTAACACATGCACACATTTGGAATGCCCGGCGCGACACTTAGTCCCATTGCATTTTAGTTTAAGTTTCATTGTTTTGGCTAATTTTTTATATGCACATGTAGTAATTAATGTCCATTTTCTTGGAATTTTTGCTAATGTGATAGGTGTAACTTCAAGTTCATAGCCATTATTTTAATGGGTTATTGTCATTCTTAAGATAACTTGTCAACATTTGAGATATTATGAGTTTTGTTTTGTTTTTTGCCGTATTATTGGTTGCAGGTATGACGCAGGAACATTTTTAGGAGTGCACAGTACATAGTTTTTTTGGCACACACACCTCTTTGGTGGTGTAGGCACACTGTCAAAAACTGGTTACTCTATTTACCGATCCTGATGCATAGTGCACACTTAGCCTGGCACGTACACACCCTAACCAGTGCGCAAATACACTAACCCGGGTGCAGACACAATTTCATACTATACCTTCAGTACATTCTGAAACCTATTAGATCAGCACACACACCCTAACTAGAGTGCGCGCATGTTGTTTTAGTGGTGCAAACACATTTTTGGTGACGCAAACGTTTTATTCAGAATCAGGAGATGTTTGCATAAAAGTGGTGGCGCACACGTTTTCTAAGTAGCGTAGACGCTTTTCCAGTAGGCGCATGTGACACATGTTTCTGGTGACATGTAGGTTTTCTATCTATTTTTCTCGAACGTAGTGCATACATATGTTTTTTTTCATGGCGCACATGCCTCTCTGCTGTCGCAAATGCACATGGTAAGAAAAAAAATACATGCAGAGTGGCACATGCATTGTTTTTTTGGCACACACGCCTCTTGGGTGGCACAAGTGCACTGTGATCCAAAAAACATCATAGAGTGGCGTATATGCCCTAACCCACACATGCATGCGCACTAAAAAAGGGGTGCACAAGTGTCCTTTTTATATTTTTGAAATTAGTGAATGTTGAGGTTCTATCATTCTTGCAAGTTTATCTAATCATATATTTATCTTTACATGTTGTTTTTACATGTTTGTACTTGATTAGAAAATATTTTTCATTGTTTACTTATAGGATTAAGATTCACGTATGCTCTTCCCTCACATCCCTTGGGGTGATCTTCGGAATCAGAAACGATTATTACATTCCTTTTCATGCTTTGAGGTTGTTAGGAATATTTGAGTGGGAATTGGTTAAATTTGGCGTAGTTAAATTAAAGTGTTTTTCCATTTTAAATATATTTCTGGATTTTGAAGATATCACGTATTCTCTTCTCTTACGTCCTTGGAAAATATGGAGAATCATAAATGGTGCCTTCTCTCTTTTTTATGGAAAACTACTAAAAATCGTCATACAGGACCAAAATGCCATCGCTTGTCAAAGAATGAAGGAATTAAAACAAAAATAAAAAAACTACTAATACAGGTGTTATACAGGTTGTCAAAAATGTGTTCGATCAACCCACACATAATTTAAAAAGATAAAAATGAACAACATATTCAAAATGTTGTATTACAGGTTTCAGAAAAGGGTACATCCCTCTCCACTCAACTGGAACATAACCCCTTTGGCATAACTGCCTTAGGCTACAACAATGGGAGTGGTTCCAGGAACCCCAAAGTAGTCTACACAAGAGGGAACCTTGTGGATGAAATGGGAAGTGCTCCACACTACCTATTTAACTAGTGATTCCTTTGTGAGATAGAGTTACAAGTTATCCCTATGCAACCCTTTTTAAGTACATGATGGATGCATTTAATGCCCACTGTGCTTGAGGGGGGAAAATTTGAGATAATCCCAAGATAGTCAGGATTATTTGGGTAAATCATCCCTGCTCGTGGATAATCTTCGTGACACCTAGGACGAGAGAAACACCTAGGAAGATATACTTTGGCCAAGCACCCCACTATTGACTATTATAAAATAGTGTTGAGTTGTGAACCGTATTTTCATTTTGAAACGTGTGAGGCGTTACTTTCGCTTAGTGTTTACTTGCCGTAGGGCGAGGTGAAACTCTGCCGAAATGAAGCTAGACATTTTTCATCTCATTTTTTATTTTCTTCCTTCACATTATTTTGACACTTTGTTAATTATAATGCAGGGTGACTACCTTTGTGTTACCAATCAACTGTTTCTGTCACTTTTATATTCGTTTATGTCCATCCATGTTTGCAGCTGGGTAAGTTAAACATATAAAGTGTACGAAGACATGCTCATGTCATTGCTAGTCATTGTGATCTTGATATCCATGTCAAGGTCAGTCATTGTATTTAGGCATGGTTTATCATCTTGGACTTCCTTAGAAGAGTTAGCTTGTTTGTAATCGTATCACTACAATTTTGATATTTGCGTCTTGTTTCTTGTAAACCCGACATAAATATCTATGTTATAAGGTTACATTGCACAGATTTTTAACTATTCCTAGCAATACTTTGAGCTTTTTAGTTTAGTTCTAATATTACCTCGATTTTTGAAGAGTGTTGGGGTGTTACCATTTTTGCATGTTATATCAATAGCACCTTGATATCAATACCTTACTTTCTCACAAAGTTTGGTTAACATATCTTGGTCATATTGTTGTGTCATTTGCGAATTGTATTTGGCACTTTTTGAGATATAGGTCTTAATCGAGTTTAAGCTCGCTCTTAGTGTATCTTGTTAGGAGGTCACATTGAATTTTTGTATTTACTTACGTTTTGTTCATTCCCTTGAACTTGGCATAAGTGAAAACATCTTGTTAATCATCTTGCGATGTGAAACTACTTTTTGAAGCGTAGTCTAGGAGGTACTTCATTTAACAGGTTTAGATACCAAACGCTTGTGTCACTGGTGATTTATCACTCTATCACATTGGTATTCTCACATTGTTGATTCACTCATATTCTTAACAATACATCTTGCATTTCACTTAGGGGTGGTCACAAAGTTTTGAACACATTTACAACTTACCCTAGTGAAACTGTCACAAAAACATGGCTCCTAAAACATGATTAGGACTCAAGAAATAGACATACGAGGAACAACAAGCGCAAGCTTGGGAAGCCTCTAACAGACAAGGGTCAAACCCCTTCATTGGACATGATCTAGGACCTCTGTTTTTTGGTGGAAAAAGAGATAGAAGATATGGTTGATCATAGTGGAAATGAATTAGAATCCCCACACGCAAGAATTCAATTTTGACCCTACTTTATTAGATGAGTTTCTTTTCAGAAACAAAGATAGAGTGTTAGCATGGGTCGTAGAATTAGGGGCCAAACTACCCACTGAAAATGAAACAATCCCACCTAAAAATAACGCTACTGAGGAAGAATGCCCCCTTATCAATATGGAGGATATTCTGACGCATGGACATGCTTCTACCTCTAATGCAGGGAATGATAAAGTGGTGGGGCATAGAATACCCTTTATCAAAGTGCCACGTAGAAACAAGACATAACATGAGATGGGTGAAGAACCTCCACAATATGAGGAGGAAGAACCTTTAGAAGAAGAAACCACAATTCAACAACAAATTAGTAACCTAAGCGAAAAAATACCTTTGCTAACCTCCCATGTACAAAAGGAAGAAAACAAAAATGTTCAAAATTCGAAGCCTAAGGTTAAGATCAATGAACTCCATAGAGAAAACCAAGGAGAAGAAGACACAGGGTATCATCACGTATACATCCCTGCTTCTCCCACTAGAGAAAAATTGCTCACACAAGAGGTACAGTCTATGAAAGTGACACTCATGAGCCTACAAGAGAGAAATATAGGGAGCATTAGGAAATATCAATATAAAGAATTATGCCCCTATCCTTTTGACAATACAATGACCCTTCAACCCTTTCCGAAGAAATTTGATATGCCAAAGTTTGACAAATATAAAGGGAAAGGAGATCCACGGGATCATGTTAAAGATTTCTACATGACATGTCAAGAGGTGTCTTATAGTGACAATTATCTCATCAAAATTTTCCCCAAGAGTCTCAGAGGCCAAGCCTTGGAGTGGTTTACACGCTTACCACGAGGATCAATTTTCACCTGGCCAGAATTGGCAGAAAGGTTCGTGCAGTCACTTCTCGTACAACATAGAGAGTGATGTCACCATGGCAGATTTATGTGGCACCAAGCAATGCCCTAATGAGACTTTTTCCAGCTTCCTCCAATGGTGGAGAGGGATAGCTAGTCGCTTCCCTTGTGCTTTCCCTAGAAAAACAGCTTGTTAGTATTTTCATCCCCAACCTCCCGGATATATAACCTCAACCTGGATACCTCAAGATATATATTTCCACCTCCAAATGCATTGTGTTTTCACTTTTGAGGATGTTATCGAAAAAGGGGTTCAGATAGAGAAATCTCTCATTGCTAAAGGCACCCTCAAAACCCAATCTAGAGACAATCAAAATGTCAAACCCACGGAAAATGCCTAAGATCTTTAACAAAAACAAAAATGTGGTGGGAGATGGAATCACTGATTCCAAACGTGTTCAAACGGTCCAAACTGGTCAACCTTTTAAACTGACCAAGGGACCAATTCAACCTCCACCAAAGTGAAGAACGTTCACCTCTCTTAATGAACCTTTGTCAGTTATACTAAAACAATTGGATGTGGCCCACATGATGACCTATCCTACAACATAACCATTTGATGACAATTCTCTAAAACCTTCATGGTACAAGGAGCATGAATATTGCGAAATGCATCGTGTCAAAGGACATAAGACAGACAAATTTCTACGAATTCATCATTATATTCAGGACCTCATTGACAACGGGGAGATAGAGGTGGATAACCCAGGCAAAACACAAACACCTAATGAGAAAATGGGGATATATAAAGAACCATTCCCCAACCATGATAAGTTAAGAGAAGTCAAAGCCGGATCAAGGAGAGTCATCCCAAGGTTATAAAGTAGCGAATTATTTATACACCAAAAGAGACAACAATCATTATGATTCACTTATTGGATGTATTCGCTCTCCTACTGACCATGTCAACACCATCTGAATTAAGGGAAAGGACTGTGCTGCGGTAACAAGGCGTGCCCGCCTCGTAATTCCATAACCTTCTCCATTAACCCCATAAACTGGTAAATATAACCTTTTAGAACAACTTGAGAAGATGTCTGCTAATATTTTGATCTTAGATCTTCTCAAGATATCCAATGTGCATAAAGGCATTCTATACCAAACTCTTCAGGGGTCGGGAGTGCCTTTAGAAGTTGATCCTACACACCTTCAAGCCATGTAGTGGCAAACATCATACCAAATGAACATATTGCCTTCAACCATAGGGAGATCCCTACTGAGAATCCAACACATAATCTTCTTTATATATTGAGGTAGTTGTCACCCATAGGAAGATCAAACGGGTGCTTGTGGATAACGGATCTGGGTTGAACATTTACACACTCAAGTTGGTTAAACAGTTAGGACATACTAAGGAAGATCTTGAGTCCAATATCATCACTATCACCACATATGACAATGTGGAAAGGGAGTCAGTAGGCACAATCATGCTACCTATGGAGGTGGGTCCCACTTGCCATCAGACAAAGTTTCATGTCCTAGACTTGGAACTTCTGTATAATATGCTTCTAGGCTGACCATGGATTCATGCCATGTAGCCGTACCATCAACATTTCATCAATGCATTAAATTGAAGCATGAGGGACACACCATTACAATATAAGGAGATTCAGATCCCTTCACTCATTGTAGAGCTCTCAATAGCTTTACACGAAAGGGTACATACTCATGTCCCTCCACAGATATAGCTGTCCCTCTCCAATATGAGGCCATGGAATCCCGGGTGGATTCAGATTCTCTCAGTTCTTGCACTCATGGTGTGTCTACTTCAACATCTCCTGTTTGATTCATGGGAGATGAAAATCCTTGAATATGGCTGCGGGGAGTATAATGTACAACAAGCGCTCTTGGTTTAAGACCTCTCATTATCACCCAAGACTAGAGGTCGACCCAACTATTGCTTCAGAAGACCTAGAAAGGAACACACTATTGGGTCATTCTTACCTGGAGGCTTGTTAGCTGAGGAAAAATTACTTGATCCACCTACAACTTGGGTCCCAGAGGATACTCAACCATCCTGTTATCGAACCCTGGAATATGAAAAATCTAGTAAAATGATGTACTCCATGGGCTACAATGGCCTAGGATGTGGTAGAAATGAACAAGGACAGAGGAAGCCAGTCCCTCTGTCACATTTCAAAATAGAAAGATATGGCATTGGGATTCGCCCTTATGGAGCACACCCCAATGACCGAGACGCTACTTGTTCTAAACGTGAGGATAGCTCTGACTATCTAGACAGTGATACGGATTCCCATTGTAGCCAATATGAGGATCTGGCCTCCACAAACCTTTTCATGAACAACACTGTCCTAACCATAACCCACATGGAACCAACCCTTGACCTTTGTATACCCTTCCCTTGTTGAATGGGACCAACAACGTCACATGTCGCTAGATTTATTCGAGAATGATGAAGCTATCACAGAGTTCATGGGCATAAGGGATACAATTCCCATTGGAGATCACAAGAAGGGTTTCTTTATTGACTTAGATACCTGTTCCTACTTCGGCGAGGAGGCTAAGCTTCGTGGTCAACAAAACTTAAAGAAAAGTGAGGGAAAAAGTTCCAACGTAAAGCCTCAGCAAAAAATCAAAGTCCAAGTCACACAGTGAAAACCTCTTTGAGGCACTGGCTGACAAACAAATAAAAAAATAAAAGGATAAAAAAAGTGACCACGCCAAGGATGAAAATCTCATGGAGACATCCTTGGATGAAGATCTCAACCTACCTCCTGATCCTACGTGCATATGGAGGACTTATCAAAATTACTATTCAGAAGAAACCATTGATGTGAATATTGGTACAGAAGAAGATCCCAAGATAGTAAAATTGGGAGCATCACTCTCGGCTAGAGAAAAAAAGACATTCACTATGTTACTGCGAGAGTTTATATATGTGTTCGCATGGTCTTACAAAGACATGCCCAGCTTAGATCCATAACTTTGGTCATGCACAACCTAGTTATGAATGCAGATGCTAAGCCTATCAAACAAAAACTCTGAAAGATGCACCCAAGAGTGGCCTTACTAGTTAAAGAAGAGTTGGAAATATTGCTTGTGGCAGGATTCATCAGGCCTATTGATTATTCTGAATGGATATCGAACATTGTTCATATTCAGAAAAATCCTGTCGGTATCTGAATCTGCATGGATTTTAGGGACATTAATAAGGCTTGTCCTAAAGATGATTTTCCACTGCCAAATATTGACATGATTTTTGACTCAACAATAGGGTACGAGATGCTATCTCTCATGGATGGTTTTTCAGGATACAACCAAATCAAGATAGCTGAAGAAGACCAGCACAAAATAAATTTTATGACTCCTTGGGGCACCTTCTATTATCAAGTGATGCCATTTGGCCTCAAAAATGCCAGGAGCTACTTATCAGCGGGCCATGACAGTAATTTTTCATGATATGATTCATGATATCATGGAGGACTACGTGGATGACATCTTGGGAAAGTCTAAAACAAGAGAGGATCACCCTGTCATTTTGCGGCATATATTTGAATGCCTATGAGAATACAAAGTCAGGTTGAATCCAAAGAAGTGTGTCTTCGGTGTGCTATCAGGAAAACTATTAGGCTTCATTGTATCAAGACGAGGTATTGAGGTAGACCCTGCTAAAGTGTCTGCTATTACTGAAATTCCTCCACCTAAGAATATCAAGCAACTGCGCAGCTTACAAGGGAAAATTCAAGCCATTCACTGCTTCATCTCCCAGCTTGCAGATAAGTGTCACTCATTCACCCACTTGCTTAAAAAGGATGTCGCTTTCATCTGGGGACCTGAGCAACAACAAGCCTTTGCTTTTCTTAAACAATACTTGGCTAATCCGCCTGTCCTCATGCCACCAACTCTTGGAGAACCTGCTCTTGCTCTATATTTCCACTACGTAATTTTCTATTGGAGCACTGCTCACCCCAATACGACCTTGGTCATAAGGAAAAAGTGGTGTATTATTTGAGTCACACCCTCATTGCCTATGAGCTCAATTATCCTCAAATTGAGAAAGCTTGCTTGGCTGTTGTTTTTACTTTTCAAAAACTTCACCATTACCTATTGAATACTAAAACCAAGCTAATATCCAAGGTTGACCCACTCAAGTATTTAATGTCTAAACCCACCCTCACAGGTAGAATGGCTAATTGGATCATTCTACTTAGTGAGTTTGACATAGAATTTGTACATCAGAAATCAGTTAAAGGACAAGTACTTGCTGACCAGCTAGCGAAAGCACCTTTGCAAGGCACTGAAACCTTTGAATATGGATTTTCTAGATGCCTCCTTTCTCTACATTGAATAATCTGTTGTATGGCAGATACATTTTGATAGATCCTTTACGTTTCATGGTTCAAGTGCAGGAGTAGTCCTTATTACTCCTTCTGGCGATCCTATACCGCAGGATTTTCGCCTAGGCTTCCCTTGCATGAACAATATTGCAGAGTATGAGGCACTTATTGCAGGAATGAAGCTAGCTATCAAGTGGAATATTCATCATGTCAAGGTTGTGGGTGATTCACAGTTAATTATCAAACAGGTTAATGATGAATATAAGGTCAAGGATGACAAGCTCATACCTTACAAAAAGCTAGTGGAAACTCTAAAGGAATACTTTTGTGCACATTACATTTGAGAAAATCCCTAGAGCACAGAATAGATTGGTAGATGCCATGGTGACAGTGGGTTCTATGCTTCGTATTCCACCAGGGAATAATGACATGCCGTTCTTTGTAGAAAATCTACGCCAGCCCACGTATGACATGCCAAGAATCTTTCCTGGCTTGTGATGTTGTTGGTCCCAATTCCCCATGGTATGAACCCATCTTTACCTATCTTAAGGACAACACGTTCCCTCCCGATATCTCCCATTCTGAAAAGCAAATCCTGATTCACCAAATAGCCCATTACACCCTTTTAGGAGGTACACTTTATCATCATGGCTACGATGGGAATCTGTTACGTTGTCTGGATGTGACGGAGTCAATCCAAGCAATCAAAGAAGTACACGAAGGGGTGTGTGGAGCACATACAAATGGAATGGTCTTAGCTAAGAAATTGTTAAGAGTAGGCTACTATTGGCCTACCATGGAAACTGATTGTTGCAATTATGTCAAGAAATGTGTACTTTGCCAAAAGTATGGAAACTTCATTCATGCTCCATCGCAACCATTGCAACCTATCACTACCCCATGGCCATTCTCTAAGTGGGGGACTTGACTTGATAGGAAAACTTACTCCTACCTCATCTGATGGTCATACACATATCATCATGGCTACGATAATACTTTACAAAATGGGTGGAGGTTGTCCCTTTAACCTATGTAACAGGAGCCCAGATTTCTAAATTTATCATGAATCATATCATTTGTCGATATGGCATTCCCGCAGCCATCGTTACAGATAATGGGAAGTCATTTAAGAACAAAAATGTAAAAGGTCTTTGTCAACGGTTCCAAATCAGGTTAAAATGGTCCACGCCATATTACCCTCAAGGTAATGGATAGGCTGAAGCCACAAACAAGACTTTGGTGAGGATAATGGAGAAGATGGTTAGTACAAACAGGTCGTAATTGGCACTTACAAATCCATCCAGCCCTCTGGGCTTACAGAACCTCCATTCGCACTCCTACGGGTGTGACACCATATTCTCTAGTATTTGGGAAATAATCTATCATCCCATTAGAAATTGAACTTCCTTCCTTGAGAATCTCTCTTAGGGACTATCTGGATAAAGATGAGGATTACCGGGTAGCAAGATTGGCTGAATTGGAGCTCCTAGATGAGAGGTGCATTCACACTCTTAATCACCTAAAAGTGTATCAAAACAGAGTCTCCAGAAACTACAACAAGAGAATCATCCCTCGTCAGTTTGAGGTTGGTGATTTAGTCATGAAGGAGAACCAAGTTCAACACCAGAGTGGAATGAGAAAAGAAAGGGAAGTTCGAACCACATTGGTTGGGACCCTATGTTATAGTCGCCAAGTATGGCACAGGGGCATACAAACTTTCTCACCCCAATGGTGATGAGCTCCTGGAGCCCATGAATGCCATGCATCTTAAGTGGTTCTATGCTTAAACATGGTGCACTGAAGGTCAAAAAAGAAAAAAAATAAAAAAAACATGGTAAAACAATCAAAAAATACAATTTTAAAAAAAAAGGTAAAAAGAGAAAACAAGGTCATCCACAAGTGAAAACCACGCAATTGTGGCACTTTGGATAAGTCCTTGGGTGAAAACCAGTTTCCGACACCTTGGGAGGATTCGTTGTTCACAAGCATCTTACATTTGGAGGGTAGTTTTCATTGGCCTAGCCCTAGTTCTACCTTCGAGATTCCCTGTGAGCCCCATCCTGTCAAGCCTTGATCCGGCTTTGCCTTCTTTTATTCGTCTGTGAGGGGTATGGTCTTTCGCTATTTCCCATCTTACGCTGGGGGAAATTCAACGACTTCACCTTCTTGTTCATAAGCACGTGGCTTCTGCCCTTGTATATTCCCCATCTAACGCTGGGGGGCATCCATGCTTTCTTGGTTACCTGTGCATAACTCTGGAAAACTGTTAGAAAACAACACAAAAACAATAGAAAATTGTTTTCACAAAAACTGCAAAAACAATAGAAAATTGTTTCCACAGAAAAACACAAAAACAATAGAAAATTGTTTCATCAAAAACTGTAAAAACAATAGAAAATTGTTTCACAAAAACACAAAAACAATATAAAATTGTTTCACAAAAACCAAAAACAATAGAAAATTGTTGCATGAAAACAAATCTTACAAAAGCATTTACTTACATTTACTTGCATTGTCTTGTTTCTTGCTTTGCTTGTTGCTTGTATAGTTGTTTTGTTGTTTTACTTTTGGGTTGTTTGTTGCTTGGGCATACTTTGTTAGGATTCATCTCTTCTTGCTTAGATTAGATTTATTCTTTCTTGTGCATGTGGATCATGGTGTATTGTGTTAATTCATTGTGTTCTTTCTTAGCATTTGGTTGTGTTTATTGCATGCTAGTGAAGCATAGGGAATCATGGTGTATTATGTTATTCCTTGTGTTCTTTGTTAGCATTTGATTGTGTTTATTGCATGTGCATTGTTTTGTTATCATAACATCACATTACCATCATTATCATCACATCTAACATCATCTATACATCATATATCAAGAAAAAGCTAAGTATACATCATACATGAATGCTAAGCTAATCATCACATATCGTATCATCAAATGGGGGCAAGAGGGATTGCAAATATCAAAATCTATCCCCCCCACACCCTTATCATCATATCATCCCATCCATATACATCTACAATAACACATGAGAAATGCATTTGATATCATCTAAGGATCTATCATCTAACATCTACAACACATGTATACATCAAACATCAAGATAACATACATGCAAGTACAAAATCAGACAACATCATAACACATCCATAAGTGCTGAATCAAAACACGCAACATGCAATGGGATTCAACATAGAGTAATTTTTGATAAAGGGTATTTTACATCATAGAATTATGCCCACTCGTGTCACATGCATCAGGACACAAAACAATAAAGTGCATCATCTCATAAACATGTGTATCTGAGCCCAAAAAGTAATCCTCTATATACATGTGTGTCATATACATCTATATCAACAAAAATGGATATACATCGGTACTCTATATCAAAAATGCCTTCAGCTGAGGCATACAAAGATGATACATCAAAAATGTCCACATATCTATACAAGTATAAACTGTCCAGATCGGTACTCAAAATGATACATCATAGATACAAAGTGCCATAAAAAAGGGGCATGTATCAGAAAGAATAAAGCCTTCATCACGAGGCATCATAAAAAATACAAGTATACAAAGCTATACATCAACATCAGCCTTCATACAGAGGCATGTATACAAATAATTTGTACAACAAAAATATAGGGCTCAACCACAGCTCTCGCCCTCGCCGGGGCTCCCAGGTCTATCACCTGGTCGACGGAACAATGGAGGCTGAGATGGTCCTGGTCTGGCCAGCTGCTCTGGTATGGGCTGTCTCACTGATCTCGTAGACTGGCCTGATCTCCATGACTCGAGAGCCTGTCATGCTCGACCCTGACTGTCAAGGTAGTACCACTCGCTGCTCTGGGGGGACTACCCTATAATAGGCAGTCCTGTAAAATAGAGCCTCACCACCAAGCCTCATGGCATCATGTATCAAGTCAGCATCTTTGGAGGTGAGGGCTACCTAAAGGGCAACATCACGCTCCTATCACTCAGCCTAAATCAGCCTCAGCCTATCTCGCACGGAGGTAGCCTCTCGATCTCTCTCAGCAGTCACAGTCTGTAACTCAGCTCGTGCCTGATCTCTCTGTGTAAGAAGGCCCTGTGACCATGCATATATGTGATCCCTCTGAGCTATGACCATCCACACCTGAGTCTGTGACTGATGAAGAAGGCTCAATATCTGAGCCCCCTTGTGCCACTGTCTCTCGAATCTGACTCCACCATGCCGCTCTGTCATCTCCTGGGCCAGCCTGGGCCCGAGCCTGATCTCGCTCTGAAAGTAATGTGACAATGTGGTGCCTGGGCCTCATCACGCTCCGCTGTGGTGGTCACACACCAGCCTCAGGCCTCATCCCTCTCTGCTCTCACTGTATCTCTCTCAGCTAGGGCTTGTTGTAACTACTATTATACTGTGGCTATCTATGCCACTGGCTGGGAGGTTGTCTGTGCCTCAGGGACTAGTCCCTGCAGGTGCTCTAGAGGACTGGCCCTACTCTAGGACCCTCGCTCTGGCTGGTTGAATTGGTGCCTGTACTGGGCCTGCGGCCTTGGTCCCTGTGCCTGTGTGACACCCTGCCCATCATGAGGAATGCCATCAAAAGGATCCTCTGGATCTGGCCCCACTGCTCTCACTCTATGTGCTCTGAACCATGCCATATCTCTATAGGTGGATGAGCACCTGCTACCCAGGCCTCCTCTGGAATGGTGAGACGACTGGGGTAATACAGTGGCATACCAAGCTATGTACTCCACTGTGGTCCCTGGATCCTGCACCTATCATGTTGGGTCCCATGCCTGGGGGACCACCTGTGTAAAACTCACTTGAGCTTAAGCCACTGGTATGTGAGGCCCCATAGTCTGCCTCTCTGAATCTCTGCGTGCATACCAAATGTCTGGCTGTGGGACCCCCTGTACTCTACCAAGCTGCTGTTGGCACTTGTCAACTTGATACAGCTCTATAATGTAGCTGCGACTTCCAATGATATAGTGCTCTACTAAGCACACGTTGAGCTCTGTGGCATCCTCTGGCCACTGGAAATGTCTGTATGGCTGCCAGATAACATCTATCCCTGGAAGCTCGTCAAACTCTCACCTATATCTGAATAGGATGCCAAGGTGGCTGCGTATATCACCACCTGCTGCTACCCATGCCATGTATGATGGCTCCTCTAGGTCTCAGACACATAAAGTGCCCACGGGGCATCCGATGGCAATATGGTCCCATGACCAGATCTGAAGTAATGAAGCTAGACCCACGGTCTTCTGACCGTGGTATGTAATCAAATGTAAGTCCCAATACAAGTGGGCCAAAATGCACTGTCCCTAGCAGTATCTCTCGCCGCTGAAGATGCCATGAACAAGAGGTAACATTCCTCTGGGGAATGACATCCCTGTCTTATCAGTGAGTAAAAACCCACTGATAAGAGACATAATATAAAGAGGCCCCAATGCAATGTGGGGTCAGAGATGCACTCATGCAGGGCTATAGTCATCCCGTCATGTGGAATATCATCTATATCAAAAAGGTCACTGCAGGCTGCTCTAATCAGTCCTGCATCTGTGTTGTACTCAATCAAGGTGCCTATGATCGGCATGCGGAGGATCTACCATACATCCTCGAGAGTCATGGTCATCTCCCCTATGGGTAATCTGAAACACTGACTCTTGCTATGCCATCGCTCGGCTAGCGCAATAAGTAAACCATGATCTAGTGTAATGGAAGGCATCCGAGACACGAGGCCTAGCCCCACCGCCTCGAGAAGTATTGCCATGGCTCGCCGGTCAGTCGCCGACGCATACTCCCCTCTAGCTCTGCTATCTGGGTGTGGCACTCCCACGTCTGTAAAACTAGCAATCGTCTCTACAAAATATCAAATCACTCATTAGTTACTAACATTTCTTCTAAAAAACTATCTAACATTTTAGGGTTAACCAAAAAATCCTAAAAATTCTTCTAAGTGTCATCTTTTTGACATTTTCTTATCTTTTCTACCACGGTTTGAGGATGCCTGCGGGCCCTTTTAGGCATGCTTGCCCTTTTGGATGCGTGTGCACCCCCTTTTTGGCATGTGTGTGTGCGCGCATTTGTCTTCTGGCGCTTGTGCCCTCTTTCGAGGCGTGCCTGTGTGCCCTTTTTGGCATGTGCGCCACACAATTGGTGCATGCGCTTGCGTGTGTATACCTGCATACGCGGTGTGTGTGTGCCCCCTTTTGTGCATGCGCCATGTTTTTCACATGTGCGCCTCTTTTCAGTGTGTGTGTGCGTATGATGCATGCACATGTGATTGTGTGTGCGTGTGTGCGTGGGTGTGTGCACTTCATGCTTGCACATGTGCGTGTGCGTGTGTGTTTATAGCGCGATGTGCCCCCAAAGGGATGCCTGTGCACCCCTAACCTGACACCTACGCCTGCGCGCATACACGCCGACGTGACTTCCTAGGGCTAAAAGCATGGAATTTAGAGCATTAATGACCAAAATTAATGAGCAAGGGTTCGATACTCATGAAGGGGCCATCGTCTCGCATGTCGTTGGTACCCTCGAACTGCATCTGCGTGCCTCACTCGGTCTCGTGCGATCACCATTGTCCTCGTCACTATCAGAGCCTCATAGTAAAAATTCTAAACAACTCGGTTAAAATGAATTGGTCGTGATGCTTTTACCCCCCCTGGGTGGGGTATATTAACCCATTTTTCACCATCGGGAGGGCCTGGAGGCCCGTTTTGATTGCCGTTTTCTCCTCTGTTCACCGTGGAATAATTATTTTTATTAAATAATTATTTTTCTCTTATTTTTCACTGTATTAGGGCATTTTTTGTTGGATGATACCCCCTTCTTCTCCCTCGGACAATTTTATTTCTCCTTGGTGATTTTTCTTCTTATCCACACTCTCACAAATAAAAATTATTTTTTATTAATTTTTCCACTAAACACGGACATTATTTGTCACTTGTTTCTTCTTTCTTCCACCTAGGGAACTTTCTATTGCCCCTAGGCCCTTCATTCTCTTTCTTATATTTTCTTCTACTGTTCACCACAATTTGGAAAACAAAGAAAATAAAAACAATATATATGTCAAAAATCCAAAAAAAAAAAAATAGGACAAAATTTTTCACAAAATCCTAAAAAGTAAAAAACCTACAAAAATGGTAACTTGCTTATTACGGCTGAAACTTGTGTCTTGCGCATGGTATTTTCTCCTTATCCTACTAGTTTGTCTCACATCTTCCCCGATTAATACGACTCGCAGATCACTAGATTCACAACCATTCACAAATCTAGCTGCTTACTTCTGTCTGTACTCTAGGGCACGTTTGTTGCCTGGTGCTGTTTCGTTGCGCACAACACTTTTCTTGGACCCTGTGTCCATTATCATTCCCCCTTGCATGTATCCTTGCTTGGGGCATCATTTTTAACCCTTGTCGTTAAATCACAAACTTGTGGATCTCTTCAGCACTGATAACAAAACATTTGTACAACTATCTTGACCATTGTTGGGTTGGGTATGTGCGTTCATACTTGTTTTCCCTGTTAGATGAGCTTGTTTCCTTCTCTTATTGCATTTCATTGTTGTATGTTGCATGGAGTTGGTATTTTCAGCAATGGGAAATTATTTTGTAGTATGGCTTTTCATGTCATTCTACCTTTGTTCGTATGCTTATATTTTTCATAAGGACCGATGACGTAGCTCCTATGGTAATATGATGACATCAAAATTGTTCCAATACACCACAGCTAGAGGCTAAGCTATTCTCTCCCCTCCTCCATATTCTTCTACATCACCTTCTTCTCACCCCTAATCTTCTCTCTCAATAGAGGCATCCTGCCCCTTCCCATTCTTCTGTCTATCTCTCATCTTTTTCGATCGTCGATCAACTTCTTTTATCACCCCATCGACACTCGAGGGGGGTATCTCTCCCTCCGATTAATTTTTCTTCCATCCCTTCAAAATTTTCTTCCATCTCCTATCTTTAAAGTGACGTCACTTAAGCCACCCCAAAGAGGGGCAAATGTAAATACCTATAATTATGCCGAAGTAACTTAAATACTTAAATTGCACTAATTATCTCCTTTCTCAAAAATCAAGGACATATCATCAAAAGTGCTCATATTCCCTCTTGTTGTCATTAATTAATTACAATACGCTAATTGATTAGGTCACCTACCTAACTAACAACCTAGTTAACGACCTTCTGTTAATTATTTACCCCTTCTATCGAGACTAATTAATTATTATTAAATAATTAGCCTTCCACTTCATTTAACTAATAAATCAATATTTAATTGATTTAATCCCCTTCTAATAGTCTAAATCATACTAATATTCCTCTAATTAGCTTCTATAAGCTTACATTCTACCTATTAGTTAATCATCTTTGATTAATTAAAACACCCCCCAACTCCCATGACTTGCTAAGCATAAATTAAACCCTTCTAAAGTAAGGTTACCTTTAATAAAGCAACCTTATCCATTCCTAATCATGTTTTACCTTTATTCCACATGTAAAGGGGATGAAGTGTTTCCTTTATCCATTGGGCCATATAAGGAGCCCTCCTTCTACCTTTATACCTACACCTAAACTTCTTAAGAGAGCAAATGCAAAGCATATAGCAAAGAGACTAAGAGCTTGTTTTTTGTCTTCTTGAGAGGTCACCATTGTTGAGAGCTAAGCTTCCTATTCTCACATTCTTTAAAGATCAAATAAGCAATTTTTTATTGCCATTGGAGCTAAATAGGTCCGTGCATTTTGTTGGTAATCTAGGAGAGTAGAGATGTTTAAATAACATGCATAGTTTTGATCTTATGTTTTCAAATCTATAATATTAGTTTAGATCTTGCTTAGTTCTCTATCTTGATGGTGCTTATGCTTTGTTTTAGCTAGATTGTAGAACTATTTTAGGTAGTAGTTCTTGCTCCATTTGATTTAGCATTAAGCGAAGTATACATGCACACACTGAGCACCATGAGTATCATCACATACATGCATGCGAAAACATGAAAGTGATAAGCAACATACATATAAACATCTAATGAACAAAACTACCATAATCATTGCATCAATAATATATATAATATTATATATATATATATATATATATATATATTATATAGTATTGATGTAGCCTAGAATTTACCAGATAACACCCTAGACATGCTAGCACATCACTCAGCCTAGACTGAGCACTCACCTGAAGCACGCAAAGGTACTAGGCCCCTCTTTAGGGTTGTTGTAGCAAGATGTTAGTGTGATGAAGGAATAAACATATAGAACCATAACTAATCCATCATTCTACAATGCATGACATATTTAGATTTATAAAAGAACAAGCTTAAACAATAATCATGATTGAATCAAGAACATGCACTACTCAATTACACACATGAATGACACTTAGATCCAGTCAATAACTTCCATCTATTAATAAACATAGAAGCTCCTTAAAATAATGGCATTCTATATTAATGTGTGCATGGGTCTGATATAGTAATCCATCCATACACCTATATATATATCTCTCTTCTCTTTCTCAGTATATAACTTAACTACTATGTGCTTCACATCATATATATAGGGTGTGTATTTTCCCTTCACCGCTTATCTATTCCAAAAATAGGTCGCATACTATTAATAGCCACACGTTGTTTACAGGCATAGCCACACATGCAAGTGTTTTATCTATAGACTTCTTATAGTTAACTAAAGTGATAATCCTATTCTTAGCTCATCTCCATGCAAAACACTTCAATTTGATCCTCTAAAGATAGACAATGTGTGGCACGCACGTCTCTGCATCGTTGGTGTGTTTTGCATGCCATCTTCTAAAAATAGGTTTTCATGCTCAAAATCAGCTAAGTCCTAAATTCTAAACTTGCCCTCCACGCGTGGGTTGTTCCTGTCCATTTGTGCCCTTAAACCTGGCCTAATTTCCTGTGCAAACTTCTTGACTGAGTTATGTCAAGTGTTCTCTGATCAAAAATTGTGTGTGTGTGTATTATATATATATCGAATCTGTATTATAAATCAATTAAAAGCTACAAAAACAAGTACATGACTCTGGCCCATCTACAGTAATGCTCAAGCACCCTCACCCTCTAGGGGTCTCTGGATGCTTTGAACCTATAGGGTTGTGCTAGTAGCTTAGGTTTTGTGAGCTAAAGAATCTGCCCTAAATCAGGCTTTGAAGACCTCTCCATGTGCTCTCACCAGCTATGTCTACAATGATGTAATCTTCTCAGCCTCTTTCTGGCCACCTAATAAGTGGGAAGCATGCTCTTATATCAAGGTTGCATGTGCCTGTAATGGAATTTGTAACAAAAAATGTACGTTTTCTATGACCACCAATGCATGTGCAGCCATATATCTCTACAAGGCTCAAGATGCCTCTCCAACCAGATAGAAGGCACCCACCAAGTCTCCCGATGACGGTGTCACTATATCTTCAATACTAAAGTATCTTAAACATCTAGCATGGGATCCAAAATCTCATGGTGGGAACTCTCTATCAAGGAGTGTCACTCCTCCACCACCCTCTTTGTAATACCAAACATAAAGGCACGAGTCACTCACAATACAAACATAACACACTAATTATGATTAGCACGTCTAAAATAACCTCATGATACACATACCCGGATTCTCAAGCCTCTCCACAACTATCTCGTTATCTCCTTGTCCTCTTAGTACCTCCCCCTCCTCATCACCATGATGAGGTATAGCACCCATGAACTATGCCTACCTACCTTGAGGCACCACTATTATGTCCCCTGCGTTGTGGTATGGGACTCTCGCTAAGATACATTACCATCTCAACTTCAACGAGTGTTAGGTAGCTCCTCCTTTCATGTGCTGCCATCATTCCCTCAGCCACCCTGCTAGCTATCCCCCTGCTACTCTATTAGTGCTAGGGTCAACTCCCCTTGTGCCTCCACCCAATATACCCATTTCATTAGATCCTCTATCAGATCCCTCCTCTAAACCACTATTTGATATAATGTATGGTGGACCGTGAGAGTCCCCACCATGCCTGAACATCCTTTGACCATGGCCTCCTATCACCCATACCCTACGAGGACATAGTGTTAATACCCTCACCTTTTCTCCTACGACCTCTCTAACATGTCGACATCAGTAAGGTGGTAATGGCGGTACCACCACAAGCATTGGTCGTCTAAAATACCTCAGGACCCTACTCGTTGAGTGGGTCTCGACCCAATATAAGTAATGCCCTATCATCTCAATGATGACCTCTAAGTGCTCCACTCTTTGCCAATTGGGCCACTGATACACATTCTTGTTGATTAGAGAATACTTGTTAGAAATCACACAAGAGGTCCACACGAGAGAGAAAGTCAGGATTAAGGGCATGAAGAGACAGGAAGAACCTACGTGCGGAGGGAAAGTTTAGTATTCAAGACTTAGCCAATTTTGAGCATGAAGACCTATTTTTAGAAGATAGTGTGTGGAACACACTAATGATGTAGAGATGTGTGCGCCACACATTTTCTATCTTTAGATGATTAGATCGAAGCATTTTACCTAGAGACGAGCTAAGAATAGGATTGTCACTTTAGCTAACTGTAAGAGGTTTATAGATAGCACACTTGCATGTGTGGCTATACTTGTAAATGGTGTGTGGTTATTAATAGCATGCGGCCTATTTCTAGAATAGATAAATGGTGAAAGGAAATTCCCCACCCTATATATATGATGTGAAGCACATAGTAGAAGATATAGATACATAAAGGAGGTGAGATATGTAGAGAGTGTAGAAGAGAGATGGATTTATGGAGATATGGAGATATGCGTATATTATTGGATTACTATATCAAATCCATGCACACATTGGTATAGATTGACATTATTGTAAGGAGCTTCTGTGTTTATTAATAAATGGAAGATATTGGATGAATCTAGGTTGTCATTCCCGTGTGTAATTGAGTAGTGCATGTTATTGATTCAATCATGATTACTATTTAAATCTTGTTCTTTCATAGATCTGATTATGGTATACATTGTAGAATGATGTTTTAGTTATGGATCTTTATGTTTATTCCTTCATCATGTTAACATCCTACTACAACAACCCTAAAGAGGGACCTGGTACCTTTGCGCGCTTCAGGTGAGCACTCAGTCTCGGCTGAGTGATGTGCCAGCATGACTAGGGTGTTATCTGGTAAATTCTAGGTTGCATCATTAGTTCCGTTGTCAGGACCTCTTTCTCATTTATTTTTAGGATGGTTCACGATGAAGACCTACCACTTAACTCTAGCAAGTATTGAGGAGTGGATACACAATCTGGATGAAGAATATGCACGACGCTTCAGTAGTGGATCTGAGTTTAACACAGGCACTTGGGTAGAATAGAATCTGTATGACAACTTATATGAGAGATTTTTCATCATCTTTCCAGTATAACTATACGAGTGGCTTACTGCTTATGCATCTCAGTAGAATTGGAGGTATCACGCACTTGTCTAGACATAAGAATAATTTCAAGCCCTTTATGATGCTGATCTGATCTGGAATCGGGCCATGGATACATGGTTTTCTGGTGTTCTAAATAGTTATATTCTGGAATATTCAATTTTGACATATTCTTGCCTGGAGGTAGCTAAATTCCAATTTTTGCGGTATCCAAGAGGAGTATATCTATAAGGCATTCCCCTGGAAATCAAGATCTTGATGGTAAATTTGAACCTGGAGAGTAAACCTATGGCTAACTAAACTTCACCACGTGTGAGGGCAGGAACAGGTTTGGTGAAAGATGAAATACCTAGTGGCAAAGAGGAAAAGAGAGGAAAGGTGGCTTAAGTATAATGAGGTACGTGAGAGGGAGATAGAGAAGCAACGTACCATTGCAAAAAGTATGGCGTTGAGGAGAGAGATGGCTCATGAAGGATTTGAATCTCACGTAGAAGACGTGAAGCCAGAGCATTAGGAACTCCCCCATCTTGGAAAACATGACAGAGATCCCCCTTGGCCTCACACAGAAGTGCGCCAGTAGAGACTAATTGGGCCATGGGCACACATCTTAATCCACCTGGTGACCTAGCCCTTGCACTTGGTTTTCTAGTATCTGGTATGACAAGTAATCAGCAAGCAAGTTTGGGAAGTAAGAGAGAAAGTACATCAATGGTAGTACAGATGACTTCAATGTTATTTGGATATGTGTTTTTCAAGTGCATCTTCCACATAAACATAAGTGCACTGAATGTTGGGTTCACCTCTGGAAGTGGAACTACCTCATAGACTATAGGGGTTCATTATAATACTATTATTAGAGCATAGGGGAGTACATCTACAATTCCTAGTCTAGCTACATGTGGAGGATCAGGAGGTATAGGTGGTTCTAGTTTTGGTAGATCTAGTGGTTCTGGAGGTAGAGGAAACACAAGAGGTTCTAGATTGGGCGGTCAAGGCCTGCAGCAACCACAAAATATTTATATGGAGATGTCTCTTCATCTTCCAGAGTATAGAGGCATAGAGGATGCTACTGATCATGTGCACATGTGTGAAATCTTGTGGCACACTAAGGGGATCATAGCTATTGAGCGTAAGAAAAGTCAATTTGCTACTACCTTATAAGGATGATCATATAGCTACTAAAGGAATTTTGACCCTAATCAAACTTAAGTGGATTATGTATCATTAAAGGTTGTTTTCCTGAAAGAATTTCATATCCCTGAGTTTGAGAAGAAAAGTATTAGTGCGCTCAAGGATATCAAGAAAGGAACTACTGAGAGTGTACGTGAGTATAATGCTCATTTTAAGACACTTCTAACTAAGCTATCTTATGATATTCATGCCAACTAGCATGCATAATGGTTCATTGGAGGATTGATAACACCATTCAAAAGAGCATTGTCACATAAGACATACACTGATCTATGCGAAGCACTGGAAGTAAATTTACATGTTGAGGTAGTTGGGAGAATTGACACTAGCATTAGTCCATTCTTAGAGGCAAAAATTGCAGCTATGGCCAAAGTAGTTGGAGAAGCTATCAAAAAATTTAGCCCATGACACGTGCTCAGGAATTTTGTGTACATATTGTGAAGTGGAAGGTCACACCATAGGATAGTTTTCCTCGCACCGATTGGTATGCTCATTATTGTTGGATTGTGAGATCTGTCATTTGAATCATGATGCTAGTCACTAGTCCTTTGTTACAACACATGATAAAGAAGAATGTATCTAACTTTTGTAAAATTTACAGGTCCAGGACCCATGATATTGAGGATTGTCTGATTGATTGGTTAGATCCTAGGATGCCTATAAACATTGGGGTACAACAGACAAGTGTAAAATATAATTCTAAGGGGTAAGAATAGAGCACCATTATCTAGGATCATAATCAAACGTGCTATGAAAGGAATAAGGGGCGTTTTGAAGGAGATCGTGGAATGGGGACATGGATATCAAGGTGGATATGGAGGATGAGGTCCTGGTGCAGGAAGAAGTGAATTTCCTTGAGGAACGTGCTATACATGTGAAGATCCCCTGATCATTATAAGTGCATGAATGTCCTTAGGATACTGACATGTTCTTTTTGTGCGAAAAGAACCATAGGTATGAAGAATGCCTAGACTTATATGAGCATCTGAGTAAGCAGCATAAGCAAATAAAATAAATGCATTGGGATGGTTAGAATCTAGTGTGTGGTAAAAGAGTCAGTGGATGCCCAAGATAACACCAAGGAACTTGAGGCATTGACACAGTGAGGATAACTACATGAGCTGAAGTGGCACGCGCAAGAGAGGACATTACACTAGAAGCCTACAATCACCGAGGAGGATGTTTTGCATGCAAGTTACCTAGATCCTAGCTCATCAGAAGGAAGTTTTACCAGGATACTATGGAAGTGTTAAGGAATATTTAAGGTGAAATATAGTACTTAAAGGAGAAAAAGCAAGCATCAGAGACAGTCAAAACTGATATTGATGATCTGAGAGAAGTGTGCAAAATGTTACGCCATGAGAACATTATTCCACTATTAGGAAGTTGGTTGAAAGGGAACACTTCATGCATAAGTATTGATACCGGATGGCAGATTCTACATGCAAACATTCCCCCTGATAGCATTGACTATGAAAAGGAAATTACTCTAAATGCTATTGTGGATGGATGGTTGTTGAGCAACATATTTATTGATATAGGTGCAAAAGTAAATGTTCTTACATTAGACACATGGGTACAAATGGGGAGGCCTCCATTGCAAGCCATCATCTAATGTATTGTTTATGGCAAACCAAACTAAGGCCACTCCCATAGGACTTTCGAAGGATGTATATATAACCATACAAGGGGCCAAGTTCACTGGGGATTTTGAGGTATTAGCACTTACAAAAGTCGACAATTTTCTAGCCTTACTTAGAAGCCCTTGGAGTTATGTGAATAATGCTAACTTGAGATCCAATAAGGGGTATATCAGCTTTGAGAAAAAGGAGGAAAGAGTTGTGATACCTCTAATAGATGGGAAGTCTGACACCATATGTCAAGCCTCTAAGTGAGAAGAACTTAAAAAAAATTTATGTACACGATATCCAAGACCCATAGGTCAATGAGCCATCAAAAGAAGGCATCCTATAGTGGGAATATTCACATTCTATTAGTGATAGTATGAGTATTTCTTGTGATAATTTGGCTCATAGTACATATGAACTAGTAGGGCACAAGGTGAAAAGCACGGTTGCGCATAAGAATGGAATTTGTTCGGTTCGATGGATAAGTAGCATAGTACCTTGGTATATAGGGGAAGAATATCTTCCTGTATTTTTTAAATCCATGGAAACATAGTGGATAGAAAAATTAAGAGAAGAGATATGTTAGTATATACCTTACGCAGGATAGTAGCGCGTTGGTGGGTAGTCCATAGAGATGATTTTATAGAATGGGAAGAGATTGGGATCACCCTATCTATTAGGTGTGTAAGGAACAATACACCTATGTAGATTTGCACTTATCATGGTGATCAACCTATTCAGCATCACATTCAGCAGTGTGAGAGAATCTAGATAATAAGATAGGAAGCATTACCACCTTCACTCTGTGTGCATGGATTGTACTCTACGCTACAAGGATGCGCATGTGCCTAGTATGTATACACAGAACTACATCGAGAGACTAGAAACTAGAAAAATTTGACTTTAGGAATGATTCAGACCTTTGACTACTTTTCTTCCCAACCTTCAATAGAAGAGGCATTAAAATTTGTCAAGTCCTTAACTATGGGAGATAGTGTAAAAGCCAAAGAGCATATTCAGGAATTATTTGGTTAGGTAGAGTCTGGAGCGTGTTTTGAAAAGGAATAAGACATGGACTCCATACTACTTGAACGCGCTTGCCTTAAGAAAGAGAAAGGAAAGATGGTTTACATCGTGGATGTTGTGGAAGTTAAGAGCCTAGATATTGAACATTCACAAGGGGTGCATGAGGTCTTGGATAGTGCAGCCAAGGATACGCTTGCCTATCATGAACCCATGAAGACAAAGAAGGTGAATATAGGTTTAGAGGCTGAGCCTAAAGAGGCCATCATTGGAGACTACTAATCATACTTGGAGGTAGAAAATATCATTGAGTTACTCAAGGATTGCAAGATATGGATGTCCTTTAAGCTTGACAAGTGATAGGGGTACACAATTTTTGAATGAGACAATCAAGATCTTATTAGATGAATTTATGGTTGCACACCATAAAACTACACCCTATCATCCTCAAGAAAATGTAACTACTGAGGCCTTCAACAAGATTTTGAGCCAAAATTTGACAAAAATTTGTGATGTTGGAAGAAAGGATTGGGATGATAAAGTGTCAACTGTTCTTTAGGCATATATAAAACAACTTATAAGAGAATGAACAAATCCACACCATTTTAGTTGGTGTTTGGCACAAAATCCGTTCTCCTTATAGAATTTATGTTACCTGCTTTGCACATTGCACGCGCTGGAGGTCTAGCTAATGAGTAGGCTTTAGAAGAGCGTATTGAGAAGATGATTCAACTAGATGACTGACGAACCATAGCACGATGGAGACACAAGTAGGAAAAATCCAGGTAGAAAGCATGACATGATAGAAACATAAGGGATAAGAAGTTTGGGATTGGACAAATGGTACTTCTTTACAACTCTAAGTTCTTGCACCATCCAGGAAATCTCAAAGTAAATTAGTTGGGGCCATATGTCATCACCTACATACTTGAATCAGGTGCTTTCCAGTTAGAAGCACTTAAAGGAACATAGTTACCCAGTTACTTTAACGGGAGTAGGCTAAAGCCCTACTATAAATAAGTCTTCTTGGTGTTTACAATAAGGCAGTGTTACAATTTAGATTAGGTTTTCAATTATGTATTTCCTTCATTTTTGTTATGCTTTGTTAATTTAGTTATTGTTTTTGTGTAATAAGCGCACTTGCGCACATGAAGCTAATTACTGTGTGAATAATTTTTATGCACATAGGACTGCACATACTTTTAGTGTGGGGTGGTTGTAGTTATCCAAGTAAAATATTGTGGGAATCGAAAGGTGAAAGGAATAAGCTGCTACAGGTGTGCTTTAATTCAAAAGAAGATTGCTTCTCAAAAGTGACCAAGGATGGAGATGAAAGAAGGAACATTATAACGCAAAGTAAGTGGAGGCCATGATAACTACTGGGAGAAGGTACAGTGACGAGGTACTTGGGTGTAAGGGCTCTGTGACCTGAGGGTAGGAAGGTGCGCGAGAATGTTATAGCTGGGGCGTGAAGATGTACCGCATAAAATGAATGAATTTGGTCAATGAATGAGAGGATATTTGGTAGGTGAAGGATTAATCAATACATCAAAATTTGAAATATATATATATATATATATATAAGGATGGGATGCAAATACATTTTTACCATTACAATTAAGAGAAATTGAGAAAAGAGCTAAGTGCGAAGAGCCAAGTGATCAGGTTAAGGTGCGAAGGATGTGAAACCAAGCATGACAAAAAGATCTTTGCAAAAATAAGCTTGCGTCCCAAGTGGTGAAGGGTTTGAGAAAATCAGGGAGACAGAGAGGATTTAGGGCACAAAGTTTCCACCTAGGGCACGATTGAATTAAGCTAGGGTTTGATTCGCAAATTGCAGCGTTAAAAAGAGAAAAAATGGTAGACCTTGGAGGCCAGGATAAAAGAGGAGTATCCATAGTTGCTCATTCAAACTTATACAAACGACGTTGCCTCTTAAAACATTCTTTATTTGTCTACATTCTTCTTATTATTTTCATTCACTATTCTTGACTTCAATTTTTGGAGATAACCATTGTCGGGATGACAATGAAATTAGTGTGGGGTAATGTTGATCAAAGAATACTTGTTAGAAATCACATAAGAGGTCTGCACAGGAGAGAAAGCCAGGATCAAGGGTGCGGAGGGACAGGAGGAACCCATGTGCGGAGGGAAAGTTCAGTATTCAAGACTCAGCCGATTTTGAGCATGAAGACCTATTTTTAGAAGATAGCATGCGGAACACACCAATGATGCAAAGACGTGTGTGCCACGCATTGTCTATCTTTAGAGGATCGGATCGAAGTGTTTTTCATGGAGATGAGCTAAGAATAGGATTGTCACTTCAGTTAACTATAAGAGGATTATAGATAGCACACTTGCATGTGTGGCTATGCCTGTAAATGACGCGTGGCTATTAATAGCATGTGGCCTATTTCTGGAATAGATAAGTGGTGAAGGGCAAGTCCCCACCCTATATATATGATGTGAAGCACATAGTAGAAGATATAGATACACAGAGGAGGTGAGATATGTAGAGAGTGTAGAAGAGAGATGGATGTATGGAGATATAGAGATATGCACATATTATTGGATTATTGTATCATATCCATGTACGCATTGGTATAGATTTACATGCTCACATGTAATATTGTCAACATGCTCTAGTATCCCTCCACATAGCACATCATTTGGCACATTTAACGTCAATGTGTGGATCAATGTGTCAACTATCAACAACCAATAGGCATCCCCTACATACACAACATACAACCTCATGTTATTCAAATGCGTACAACACAACATAGACAATTCATTAACCATAATATAAGCATAAACAAATATTTACATTCTGCCACATCTACCGCTACAGGGTCAGGTACACCTCCCTCACTTGCTCCTCCTGGTGGCAACTCCATATCACGCACAAATACTAGATATAGTAGTACCCACTGATGCACTTCCCACCATGCTCGATCATCCTTTGTACACCCTGCATCATTCCCATCCACCACTACTATCGTTGGTTCTATCTCATACAGCCCTGGTGATATCAATTACTCTATCATGGGCCTTGGCCTAGTACCCACCCTCCTAGGAGCCCTAACAGCTCGTAACCATATGTATGGCTCTAGGGGCACATCTTGTGCCATACCAAACTATTGTGATACCCTCTCCACCTAAAATAACTCTGCCACACTAGAAATCAGTCCTCTAGCCACATGGTCCTCCAAATACATCACAACTTTGTAGCATCCTCAGGACATCCCCCATAATCCCGATATGGCCTCCATATCACTGACTCTAGTCCTATCCTAGTTATCAGGGATTTAAAACCATATGTTTCTATCTTCCTACTGTGGATATCAACCCAGCATTGAGAAAATATCTTAGGACATACCCACTCTTCTCGTGGCCCTGCAACTAGTCTCAATACAACTATATGCTCATATGCCCATACATGTAGAAGTGTGGTGGCCCCTATACCCCCACTATGCTCATATTTTGTAAACTAATACAAGTCCCTATACAAGTGGTCCAACACACACCATGCCCATGCATATCTCGTCTCATCCTCCTCTATATGCTGATATATGGAATGTCTCTTATACAAGATGTTGACACCTCCTCCTTCCATGGCTATACATGATGAAATCACCACTGTGATAAATTTTTGCAACCGTTGAACCCTAGACTACAATATCGCATCCAAACTTATATGGGCCTTGACAACTACCTAGGCCCCTGTAAAATATCATCTAGTTGAGTGCATATGGTGCTCCATAACCACTACCACCATAACTCATACTCTCTCTCCAACCACTAGCAATTGCACTATGAAATATACATCCTCCTGTGACACCATCATCTCCCCTGTAGGCAACCAAAATGTGCATGTATTAGCACACCATCTCTCACACAATGCAGTTAACATGGGCATATTATGGGGCACATCCCCCATCCGTGCTATATGTCGCAGGCTGGCACAGTCCATCACATCCCACTCGTCATCTGACAATCCCAATCCTAGTAATGTACTCAAGTGAAGGCCACTTGAGTGAATATCCCTCTACACAACACCAAACAACAACAAAAACAACATTAGAAAACCTCCCACAAACGAATAAAACTTGTCAACATCTTAGAAACACATTCCTTAGCAATATCTATAAGATAAAAAAGTTGGACCAGGGTGCCCAAATGCAGGACTGGGGCACCCCAGAGCAAGAAACTAGCACCTAGTTCTGGGAACTCTAGTCCCAGGGGTCACTAGTGCCCTCATCGCTCTTGTCTGGGTCCCAAATGTCAATAAAATCAAAAACCCTAAATTTTTAAAAATTCAACTAAAATGCCTAGTACACCCTACATTTTTGTGAAAATA
This sequence comes from Taxus chinensis, assembly GCA_019776745.2. Classification (NCBI taxonomy): domain Eukaryota; kingdom Viridiplantae; phylum Streptophyta; class Pinopsida; order Cupressales; family Taxaceae; genus Taxus; species Taxus chinensis. Next base: position 705,451,989 of record CM034151.1, read on the forward strand.
ATGCACTTACCAACTCTTTCATAGTACATGATGCTATAGTTGTTAGTCCCTAGAATATTTAGCTAAGTATAAGAAGGTGCATGGGTGTGCAGGAACTAATTGAAGAAGGGCGAGCAGGTTAAAGGCGTGCAGGGTTGAACAGAACACATGGCGCATGCGTGTAAGACAAGACGAGTTTTGGGACTTAGCCATACTTGGAGTTCCAGATGGCACATGAGGAAAGTGTGACCCGTCTAGCATGCAGGGTGGAGAAGGTGCCAGCCTGGTGATGAGGCCACAAATTGGCCATAAATTACCATTATTTTGTCCTTTCAAGTTACCTTTGAAAGTGGATTTAAATGTAATCTAGAAACTTATAGTTTTCTTAAGATATAATATAGGATATATATCTTGTTCATTATTTAGAAATCTTTTGTTATCTATTTTTTTGACTAATCCTATTGATTATTTGGCAAAAGATACAAAGTCTTGTGTATGCAGACCATAAAGGAAAGATAATGCTAGTATTGGGAAAAGTTGAATTGATCATGAACATTACATTTAAAATGAAATCTGATTTCATATTTAGATTCCTCTTGAAACATTATGTAAGTTCAAAAATAGAATCATCTCAATCCGAGGTCGCATGCAAAAGTTATAGTTGTTTTAAGTTAGCTGTGGAACTCATAGAGTTAGTTCTGGAACTCACAGAGTTAGTTCCGGAACTTGCAGGTTTAGTTCCGAAACTCACAGATTTAGTTCCAGAACTTGTATCAATTGAATTAAATTAAGTTCCATAACTTTCAATTCGTGGAAAAATCAGATTTAGTTCTGGAACTTGCATAAAAGGAATGACATCTTTAGTTCCAGAACTTACATCAACGGAATGACAGTTTTTGAGGAATTGTGAAAAATCAGAGATTCCAATGGGAAATCTGAGAGAGGTTTTTGTTCATATAAATATTTTTAACAAAAACCTCATTCATATTTTCTATAGGTTTTACCAATGAAGAGAGGTCTAACTTTTAGTGAGTTGCAGTTTGAGGAAACGTGTATCAGACGAGCACTAAAAGTTCCATAAATAGAAAAAAAAATCAAATGGAAAATATGAGAGAGGTTTTTTTTCATAGCAATTTGTTTAAAAAAAACCTCATTCATATTTTCTATAATTTTTATCAATCAAGAGAAATATAACTTTTAGTGAATTGCAGTCCGAGAAAAAAGCGTATTTGACAAGCGTCAAAAGTTCCACAATCAAAAACAGTAAAGTCAAATGGAAAATATGATAACGGTATTTAGTCAAAATCATATTTTGAGGAAAATCCTCCTTCCAATAATGTAGAATAATAAAATCATTATGATTCTTATTACCGAAAAGTAAGGAGAAGATTTGGGAGCAAATCTTCCTAAAATAAGTGAGATAAGATTTGACTTTAATAATATATATATCTCCATATTTTGTGGAGATGGAGATGTTAGTTGTTAGGATTGGAATAAAGATAAGATCAGATTTTATTTCCTAAAATAAGGAGTTGGTTGGATTCATGAATTATAAATGCAACCTTCCACACTTAGATGTGTAATGCTTTTTCTCCAAAGAAATAAAGATCTATTCTTTCCTCTCAAATATTCTGTAGTTTTGAGATCTCAGAAGTATGATTTAAATCCTCTTCCAAGGAATGAGTTGGCCACTCATTCTAAGGAAGATGGATCTATTTTTTTATGTTTATGTTTATTTGTTTGTCTTTAATTCATTATGTTGTATTGTTTTTATCTTTGTATTGTGAAAATTCAGTCTGTTATAAACTTGCAGGTGTTTCATTCAATTGTGTTTATTTTTAATTTAACAATTTCATTTATGTAAGTGTGCCTTTTAATTCATACAAGTGTGTTTCTTTCATGAAAATTTCATTTATACAAGTGTGCCTTTTAATTCATGCAAGTGTGTTTACATTTCTGCCAGTGTGCCTTTCAATTTCTGCAAGTGTGATTTATTTTATGCAAATTTGGTTTGTATTTAAAGGAGTTACTTTCAAATATTTTATTCTCTTAATGCATATAGCCTTTAGACACCAACCCGGATTGACATTATTAATGGCGAGGATTGACGACCCTCATCATTTTGGTGTCATTGTCAGGGAACATGGTGTTATTAGGATATTTGGAATTCTCTAAAAGAATATTCTAGTGATAGTAGAATACCTTTTAGCAATTTTGTGATAGGAAGAATTTGGGAAGTAGTTTCTTTAGAATTTTATTTCCTACAAGTAGATTAAAATTTCATTTCTGCAATTAGGAATATTAAATTGTAAATATCTCCCCACAAACTAACTCTGGGTATAAGAAAAATGACTGTAATGTTTGATCAAGAAGGTATAATGGTATGAACAAAGAATTCAGATCTGGAAATGGTAGAATATGATATTGAATCTGGAAGTAGATCTAGTTGATGAAATTTCATATGTCATTCTTGATAACCACCACCATTTCCCCTTGTATCAACTAACAACTTAGTGATCTTATTACACATAACCTTATTCAAAAACTGGCTTATCCAGTTTGTAATAATGAATTGGTAGCATTTCTAATTAACTCCATCCATATTCAGGGATTTCATTAGAGCCAAAATAAAAACCCACTCATAAATCCACCCATCCAAATTAGTTTTTCATCCCATAATGAAATTCAATCCCTGAACCATATCCATTAGAAAAAATTTGTTTTCATGTCTTTCAATTTCTTTATTTTTGTATATGCTTGTATAACGTTAAGAAGCAATTATGGTGAATATCAAGGAAAGAACTTTTTACATACTAACATTTAAGGACTATATCTATAATAATTTCCATAGTTGTTCTTGATACCAACATGTAGATTTTAGAGCACCAACAGTATCAACCAAGGAGCATGTAGATTTTGGAGGGACACACGAATACCTTCACTCTCTCTTTTAACAACTCCTGAGATCACTAGTCTAGGATTTGAAGATTACTATGGTGATTCTGATAATGCACAATTTAAGATAGGCTTTGAAGACCTAGAAATTATCTACAAAATTTTTGGAAATCTTCTTGGAGTTACCAAGTATGCAAAAAGGTTTTTATGAGATCTCAAACATTGCTTCCTATTTTACACAAGTTGTACTTTGATGAATATATTCTGATGATGGATCAAATTTTTCTCTAATCCTTCTCATACTATCATTTCAGAAAAAAAAAAGAAAAAAAAAAATCTTTGATTGGAAAACCAGCTTGCTGGCTAATCAAAGGAAAAAAAATCAAAAAGCTTTGATTGGAAAACCAGCTTGCCGGCCAATCAAAGGCCAAAAAAAACAACTTTGATTGGAAAACCAGCTTATTGCCCAATCAAAGGCAAAAAAAAATCAAAAAGTTTTGATTGGAAAACCAACTTGTCAGCCAATCAAAGGCAAAAAAAAAACACAACAATAACAACTTTGATTGGAAAACCAGCTTGCCGGCTAATCAAAGGCAAAAAAAAACTTTGATTGGAAAATCAACTTGCTAGCCAATCAAAGGAAAAAGGAGGCGGATATTCTTCAAAGGAAATCAATTGTTATCTGGTGGCTTTCTTCTCGGTACTATTTGATCATGTTATCAATAGGATGACAAAGACAACTAGAGGTATGATCAAGTTATTTTATTCTACTATTTTATTTTTAAGTTTTTTGTAAGTTTTTTTTATTACAGCTAGATCCACTTTTAAAGATTTCCAAGGAAGGCAAGATAAAATTCATATCTCCCCTACTTATATGAAAATATATGCACCTATCTGCAATCAAACTTTTTGAGTCTAATTTATGGGCAGCCATAAATAAACAACATGCATAAGGACATGCATGAGCTTAGGTGTGGGAGAGAAGGAGAAGCATGAGCTATGCATTTTGATGTTAAAATAAAAGAGATCAAAAGTAGCAAAGAAGGAGATACACAAAAGAAACCTACTATAAATAAAAGAGACAAAAGACACAGAAGGAGATCCCACACAGAAAACTGTGTAAAAGAAATAATATCAAAAGCAACAGAAAGAGATCCACACAAGAAAACCTGTTGTAAAAGAAAGCAATCAAAAGCAGTAGAGATCCACAACAAGAACATGTGTAAAAAGAAAGAATATCAAAAGCAAAGAGGAGATCCACATAAAAACTGTGTAAAAATAAAGAAAATCAAAAACAACGAAGGAGATCCACACAAGACCTGTTGTAAAAGAAAAGAAAAAAATATCCCAAATCAACAAAAGGAAATCCAACAAGAACCTGTGTAAAAGAAGAACTCAAAAGTAGCAAAAGGAGATCCCACAAGAAATGTGTAAAGAATAATATACAAAAACAACAGAAGGAGATCACATAAAACCTCATGTAAAATAAAAGAGATCAGAGATCAAAAAGCAAACAGAAGGAGATCCACACAAGAACCTATTGTAAAATAAAAGAATATCAAAAGCAACAAAAGGAGATCCACACAAGAAACTATTGTAAAATAAAAAAGATCAAAAGCAGCAGAAGGAGATACACAAAAGAACCTACTATAAAATAAAAGAGATCAAAAGCAACAGAAGGAGATCCACACAAGAACCTGTTGTAAAAGAAATAATATCAAAAGCAACAGAAAGAGATCCACACAAGAACCTGTTGTAAAAGAAAGAAATCAAAAGCAGTAGAGATCCACACAAGAACATGTTGTAAAAGAAAGAATATCAAAAGCAACATAAGGAGATCCACATAAAAACCTGTTGTAAAATAAAGAAATCAAAAACAACAGAAGGAGATCCACACAAGAACCTGTTGTAAAAGAAAAAATATCAAAATCAACAAAAGGAAATCCACACAAGAACCTGTTGTAAAAGAAAGAAATCAAAAGTAGCAAAAGGAGATCCACAAGAATTTTTCCTCAATACAGAGAAGAATCTAAGAAGAGGAGATAATAATGTAATGCATGAGGACATGCACAAGATTAAGTGTGAGGCAATGATGAGGCCATAAATTGGTCATAAATTACCATTATTTTGTCCTTCCAAGTTACCTTTGAAAGTGGATTTAAATGTAATCTAGGAACTTATAGTTTGCTTAAGATAGAATATAGGATATATATCTAGTTCATTCTTTAAAAAAAAAAAATTATTTATATTGTTGACTAATCCTATTGATTATTTGGAAAAAGATGCAAAGTCTTGTGTATACAGGCCATAAAGGAAAGATAATGCTAGTATTGGGAAAAGTGGAATTGATCATGAACAATACATTTAAAATTAGATCTAATTTTATATTCAGATTCCTCTCAAAACATTATATAAGTTCAAAAAAATAATCATCTCAATCTGAGGTTGCATGCAAAAGTTATAGTTGTTTTAAGTTAGTTGTGGAACTCACAAACTTAGTTCTGGAACTCACAAAGTTAGTTCTGAAACTTGTAGGTTTAGTTCCGGAACTCACAGATTTAGTTCCAAAATTTGTATCAATTCGTGGACAAATCATATTTAGTTCCGGAACTTATAGATTTAGTTCCAGAACTTGCATAAAAGGAATGACAACTTTAGTTCCGGAACTTGCATCAATGGAATGACAGTTTTTTAGGGATTTTGAAAACTCATATATTCCAATGAGAAATATGAGAGAGGTTTTTGTTCATATAAATGTGTTTAACAAAAACCTCATTCATATTTTCTATAGGATTTACCAATGAAGAGATATAGCTTTTAGTGAGTTGCAGTCTGAGGAAACGTGTATCAGACAAGCACTAAAAGTTCCTTAAACAGAAACAAAAAATTCAAATGAAAAATCTAAGAGACGTTTTTGTTCATAGCAATGTGTTTAACAGTAAGTTTCCCAAAGGTGTTTAAACGAATCACATGTTTTTGTTCATAACAATGTGTTTAATGGTATGTAACATGGGTGGAAATCCCAATTTGGTGGTAGGTTTCCCAAAGGTTGCATGAATAGGTGGGAAGCGCGTAGTGGTAGCACAAGGGCAAGGAATGGGATACATAATGATCTAGGTAAAGTGATACATGTGTTCTTCCAAAGCACCGTACCAATGGAACAACTCTTGGTTATGTCTTCATTTGATGAAGAAGGTGCATATCCCCAAACCAAGAAGATGTTATCTTGGGCATTCGAGTCCCACGTGGATGAACTTGAGTTTGAAGTAAGTCAGGGAGCACTAATGAAGGTGCTAGAAATAAAAGGATTTAATCCCTTGGTGAATGATCGGTAATTATCAGATGAGTAGGTCTGTAACGCACTCAACAAAGTCTTAGTTGAGATTGAGGCTAGACTGTTCAGAAGGAATGATAAAGTGAGATTCTTGGAGGAGGAATTAGAAAAGGAAAATAAGGATCTCATTGAGAAGAGAAAGGACTTGAAGCAAGAAGAGCTTATCAGTGTGTAGTTAAGGCATGAACTGAAAGAGATAAAGTAAGGGTGCATGAGCTACATAAGAAGATTGAAATGATTACAGGTGTTATTGTTTTAAAGCATCCTAACTTAGCGTCACCTGAGAAAAAATATGAATCAACCTTGCAGTTTCTGGAGGATTTGATTTGCATCCTCACATGGAAAGGTGACCACTTGCCTTAGAGTCTACAGAAGAAGTGTTGGCTCGCCAAGAAAAAGAAGAAAAGATGAAGGTTAATGAGATTGTTGCTTGATATATAATAAACTCCTTGCTAAGGTAAAATCCACCGCGCAAGTCATAGAAGCTGCATATGACAACTATACTAATAGAGATAGAGTGGCAAGCATCCTGGTCACCACTCATGAAAGGGAACTCAAGGAGTTTCAAGAAAATAATAAGGGGAACAAGACAAAGAGAGATAAGATTCTAGCTGAGGTAGAAAAGAAGTCAAAAGATATTGATAACTTGTGAGGCTCGATCAAAATATGGCTAAGAGAATTATACCCCCAAATCACCCACAGGATGGATGCACTTGATGACTTGGGAAAATAATTGGAAAGTATTGTTGAGACAATGAGTGCCAAAGGGGAGGAATTAAGTTTTGAAGAGGTGAGCACTTTAGTTGGAGACCTCTATCAGTAGGCGCAGAGCAAGGTTGATGCCTAGGAAAAGCTTGAGGCAGAAATAGGGAAGGATTTCCCTCTCCTCCTTCAAAAATAATCTTTTTTTCTCCTTCATTATCCCCATTCTTTCATTCTTTTTCCCCTATTCTGAGATTGTCATTCTTTATTCATTAAAGAGAAATGTTTCCAAGGATGGAGAATAGGCATAGTGTGGGGTGATGTTGGGCCCCAAAATATTTGGCTAAGTGCAAGAAGGTGCATGGGCGCGCGATACCTAATTGAAGAAGGACACGCGGGTTGAAGGTGTTCAGGGCAAGGTTCTAGCAATGTTGAGTAGAACACATGGTGCGCGTGCATAAGATAAGATGGGTTTTGGGACTTAGCCATATTCAGAGTTCCAAATGGCACACGAGGAAAGTGTGACCCGTCTAGCATGCAGAGTGGATAAGGTGCCAGCGGGGAAGTTGTAGGATCAAGAATGGAATATTCCATGTATGCGATGGAAAGATCCAAAAATAAATCATTCCAAAGAGTGGAGATCTCAGATAAAGGAAGCATGCTCCATTGGAGGACCACTTGGACACTTGGCAGCCGATCTGCTACCTCAAAAGGTATGGCGCTAAAGGCAAAAAGTTATAATATAGAGGCACGGGTAGTAGAAGAAGTGTGTGTGTATGTGTGTGACAGAGTAACAGAGGTGGGGGGAAGAGAGGCAAAGATCTGCAAAAATATAATGGAGGATTCTATGGGTTGGGATTAGAGGAAATATAGGAGTGATGGCATATTTAGAGGGATGGGTTTGTGTTTACCCTTGTAATATGAAGGACATAGTTTAGTTCCTAATGCATGACCTTGCTTTGCATTATTATATGGGTCTGTTATGGCCTCAAGTGAATGTAATGTGGTTATGGAACTCATTAACATGAATATAAGGTTCTGTTCTAAAGCATATATGTGTTCATGAGCATAAGTCTAGTGCATTTCCTTTGTGTTATGAATAAGTTCTATATGTTGTTTGATATTTCCCTTTTGTTCTCAAAATTAATGCATGGTTCTTTCCCATTCTTTTACACTTAATTATATGTCATGTATTATTACACAACTCACATAAAAGAGGGTCTCGGCACCCACGTATGCCTCAGGTGAGCGCCCAGTGCCCACTGGGTGATAGGCCAGCGTGCATGGGATTAGATTGTTGTTCTAAGGGTATAAAAATGACTACAATAACGGTTGTCACTCTCTCAAACTGGCTAGGACGTAATGGTCTTGCTTGAGGCATCTTTACTCACTCCAAACACACTCTCACACTCGAGCAAAAGACAAATGAAGTGATAAGTTACCTTTTCACTTTACTATTTATAGTCACTTTTCAATACTAATTTTTACTATGGTCCATATTTCACGCTTATTACCGCAACTAATATACGCTACACCATTTTGGTAATATCTTGAGCATTTTTACTCCGATTTCATCTTGTTTGTGGCATTATTTTTAGAATTCTACCTACCACTTTATGGTATACGTTTAACACATAATATATCTCTTCACCACACTCTTCTATCCACTGCATGTGTGTTTTAACCTCTTGTCGTTACTTTCATCTTAGAGTTCGTTCTAGTTCCTCCCTCCCTCTTTCACCAAAAAGGGGGAATATTATTGGGGGTCCCCTTATAATCCCCTCTTATGTCACCACATGTCCCAATATCATGAATTCAACACCTCACAATTTATACCATGGCATTTCATCATAAATCTCCCCTAAATGACCTAATCTGGGGGAAACAATCGTTGAACATTTCCCAAACATGATCACATGCTATAACCTATCAATTCCCCCTAATGACCTAACTTGGGGGTAACATGCGACTAAAAATCATTTTATGCGACATCTTATTAATTTCTAAGAAACTTTCCCCTAATGACCCTAACCTAGGGGGAATTAGCAAAAAACCTTTCTACGAGTAACTAATCAAAACAATCAATTAACCAATCAAAATCAACGCGTTCAAATCAGATCATTCAAATCCACAAGTTTTTGGTGACTTCACTAGGGAAAAACTATCTTTGTAGATCAAATATTATTTCTTGAAGATCAGAGTGTTTTCCCATTCAACTCTCAACCTAGTTGAATGTCCATTCACCTGATCTATGAAGGTACAAGGAAGGATTGGTCATTTCTTTAGATTGCAGGAGTAGTTCAACTTCAATCATCCTCCTCAAGTTAGAAGCTGCAGATCTAGTCTCTCACCAGGAAGGAGACTACACACTCATCTAGATCTGGATCATCTTCAGCATAATCCAACGGCTAGAATTATTCACCAAGTATACACAAGGAGAAGACATGCCCCATTCATCGTGCAAAATCAGAATCGGAACTAAATAGTACCTGTCCCATGGGGAGCATCTTTTGGGCCACTAAATTTGACTCCACCTATGCACGATCTGCCTAATGGATCCAGAAAGAATTTCCCGAAATTCTTTGGAGATGGTAAGAAAAATCCTGGATGATCATTTTGGCAAGCATTCTTCATATCTTGTGGTGTGCTTGTAGTGGAGCATGAAGATGTCTCTGGTTAGACTCTTCATTGAGACTCTACACGAATTGGTTGGCAAATGGTTCTATCGGTTAGCCCCTAAAACCATAACAAATTGGGCGTCTATGCGACAGAAAAATTTCTAAAAAGATTCAAGCTTGCAGAAGACGCTAGCATGCTGATCACTCAACTGACTCAGTTAAAGAAGGATCCAAATGAGAACATGTGGGACTTTATTACAAGGTTCCAAAGGATTTTGTATAAAATCCCCACTTCCATTGCTGCACTAAGTGATGAAAATCAAAAGACGTTTTTTTATAAACGCTTTGTTGCCCAAAGTTGGATATCTAACTACGAAGGGCAAGACCTGTGAATCTACTCAGAAGCACAAAATGTTGTCAGTCAAATTTGAAGATGACTTGATCATGGCTATAAAAATTATAGCAATCACCCCATAAAAGGTGATGGCAGCTTCTTCAACAAGTACTTCAGATCCTTTGCTGCAAAGGTTGGCTAACGATATGTTGTAAATCAAGAAGCAGATATCTCAAGCAGGAAATGTGAGCTCCTTCAAGAATAGCTCCATACTCGGACCTTTCAATGGTCAAAATTAAAATCTGAAATAGACTTACTGTTGCACCACAGACGGTTGGCAATTGAATTTGCTCCAAGAAAAAAACTTGGAAACTAATGAAGAAGATCTTGGCGATTGATGAATCATTTGATGATGAGGACTTTGTAGATCCCTCTGGCGACTCCAACATTGGTTACCTAGACTACGAATCTGATGAGGGCTATTATGAATCTTTTGAAGATTATGATGGTCACACATTTGTAGTGTTCACAAGGTCCCAAGCATGCCAAAATGCTGAAGCATCCATGAGCGGCCAAAGAAGAGAAAGAGAAGATCCTTGGCATGGATGTTACTATACTTAAAAAAGAGGTAGTCCCGCTACCTTCTTCATTAGCTCCCAAGGGATAAGCATGTCATGTATTCTTTCAATTCAACAGTATTGAGGCCAATAGGCCAATCCGGCTGAGGTAATTCAGGCTTTCAACATCATTGATCACATTAAAGAAGACCAAGGTCCAGATGTCAGAAGCTGAGTATTTGAGGGAATTTCCTGATCAGCTAAATAGGTTGGTCAAGTATGTGCAAATTAATGGTCCCAACACTCCAACAAATAGTGTTTCACGTAGGGTATCTTTTGAAGTCTGAAGATTACTCCTCCTTCAAAAAATGCTGGCTGCAAGTATCTTCTCCTTCTACTTCTGCTCCTGCTACATAAGAAAGGATTGAGCCATTTTATGTGTCAGTGCTTATTAATGGATACAAATTTAGCAATTTTATTCTGGACTTTGGAGCTTCTGAACAATGTCATGTCTACCAAAGTTGTTGATGCTCTATGGGTCTCACATTGACAAAAACCATCAGAAGATGTTATTCAATGGAAAGGCAAGTGTCCTCTAGTTGGGAAAATCAAAGATGCATAGGCATTACTTGCTTCATTCCCAGACAAGAGATTAAAGATGACTATCCTTGTAGCAGACATCCCAGTGTCTTATGGCATGCTTGTTGAGTAGAAATTTTTGTAAAGAACTGGGCGGAGAAGTCAAGATGAATTGGTCTTATGTGCACACATACCAATCAAAGGATTTAATCATAAGTTAGAACCTGAGAAGAAATCCAAGTACACATTATCAAAATCTGAAGATCCTAGATCTCAGATCTTGTTTCAAGAATCTGATCACGAGAGTCTATTATCTAGAAATGGATAAAGAAGAAGCTCAACATATGATCCAAGAATCACATCAACTTGATAATAAGGTTTGGTCTTTGGAATTAGATGGAAGTTGTTGCTCATTTGGATCCAGGTGCAGGTGTTGTTCTTGTTTCTCTTGAGGGAAAGGTGCATGCACATTCCTTCAAATTATTGTTTGAAAATACTAACAACACGGACAGAGTATGAAGCACTGTTGTTAGGTATGGAATATGAAAAGAACAATGGGAATCAAACTCTTACATGCAAAGGGAGATGCTGAGTTGATTTTTAAGCAGATAAGAGGTCTCTACCAAGTAAAAAAGTACAAACTTTTGTATTATAGAGATTCGGGTCTACTTTGTTATCCTAGATTTTTTAGCTTTCTCAATATCTTATATTCTAAGAGAGCAAAACTCTAGAGTTGATTCACTTGCAGTGACTGCAGCTTTATTAAATCCACATCAACCTCCCACATTTTTTAGACAAGGGGATTACAAAGTTGAGATGGTCTTTCACCTGAAGGTTCCTGATAACGTTCAACAATGCTAGGTTTTTAATGATGACAAGTAGATTGTTGCATTTCTCCAGCAAAAGGACAACTTCGAAGAGATCTACTATGAGGGAAGAAACTCACCTCCAAGACAAACTATTGTGGGAGAAATGGATGCAAAGGTCTCAGGAAGTCAAGAGATTATCCAGCTGAAGGAAAATAAAATTCTTAAAGACTTAGTTTCTCTTGAGGAAATGTTTAACAAGCATGATAATATGCTTAAAAAGAATGAAGAAAGTGGGGAAGGTTCTTCCTCCAATACACAGCTACTAAATTTGGGAGCAAGCAATGATCCCAAATTAGTAAATCTGGGTAAGTGTTGTTCAGAGGAAGAAAGAGAATCTTTTACAAATCTTCTTAAGAAATATATGGATGTTTTTGCTTGGTCTTACCAGGATCTAAAGACATATCAGCCTACAGAAGTTCAACACTATATCCCATTAAAACTAGAACAAAAGCCTTTCAAGCAGAAGTTGCGGCAACATAAGTCCTACTATTTCAGGGACTATCTTTGCAGAAATCTAAAATTTGTTAGATGCAAAGATAATTTATCCCATACATCACTCTGAATGCTTAGCCAACATAGTTCCTATGTAAGGAAGAAGAGTAGCGAGATTAGATTGTGCATTGACTTTCGCAATCTTAATCAAGCCTCATTAAAAGATAACTACCCCATCCCCATCATGGATCACACTCTACAGGTTGTTCACTGGATCTGAAATACTTTCCATGCTTGATTGTTTCTCAGGCTACAATCAGGTCAAGGTAGCTGAGGAAGATCAATATAAAATGGCGTTCATTACACCTTGGGGAAATTTTTCTTATTAGAAAATGTCTTTCGGTCTTTATCAATGCTAGAGCTACGTTTCAAAGAGCTATGGATTTAGCATTTGCTCATTTCAAGGATGTAAGCATAGTGGTGTACCTCAATGATCTGACAGTCTTTTCCAAGAATAGAAGTGCATGCACATTTCAAATCTAGAAGAGGTTTTCATCCAATTCCGCAAACATGGTATTTCTCTGAACCCTAAGAAATCATATCTCTGTTGTAACAAAAGGAAAGCTACTAGGGCACTATTGTCTCAAAAGGAAGCCCCCTAAGATAGATCTAGAACATGTCAAGTTTCCTTCAATTCTTTCCTTCCTAGTGCTTCAACTTAAAAAGGGGTTCACTCTTTCTTTGAGCACTCAAAAGATTCTAGAAATGGCTTCATCAGATAGGCTTTTTCATCCCTGACTTTGTTGAAGGGTAAACTTGTCATATTTCAAATCCCTGATGAAGAAGACATAGGATTTCAAATGGATGCAGCGAGGGTTTGAAGGAAGCATTTGAGAAAATTAAAGAGGCCCTAGTCAAAATCCCGCAATCTTGGTTTCACTTGACTTTAGCTAACAGAATTTCATTCTTTGCTGTTATTCCTCCAAACACACAATGTCAGCAATCTTGATGCACTTAGAATCTTTGGCTAAGGATGTACAAGCTCTGATTGCTTTCATGAGCAAATGCCTTTAAAATATTATGAGTTGAAATATACTGCCACGTGGAAAAACAATGGCAGGACTCAGTCGGTAAAGGCGGTGTAAGGAATTCATGTACAAATATTGCCAAAGTTCCTCACATACTATGGTTCAAAGGTTCTAAATACTGCAGTTAAAGCTGGCCCATTCTCATCCCAGCAACGAGTTAGGCGTTGTTAAGAGGCACAGAGGGCGGGGGTGCAGAGAGTTTTTGGGAATTTTTCCCCAAATTGAAAAAAGGAAATAAAAGGGCAGGTCTTTGAATTGCCATGACATGAGATGAAAGCAAGTGGTGCCATGCGTCCCCAGAGGGGTGAGGATGCAAGATTTTTCTATGGAAAAATTTTCCATAGATCTGGTGGAAAAGTGGTACAGTTTGACCCCATTGACCCTATTTTCTGACCCTGTATGGACCAATTTTTGCCCGGATCAACTTTCTTGAAAAGAGAAACATACAATTAAACTAAAATCCAAAGACTTTGTTCTTTGGGACAATGGTCTTATAGAAAAAAGGAATTGATGGCATGTTTCTCCAATGTCGTAGATAAAGCTCATGCATGGATCAGCTCTTGATTGATATTGAGATTTGCAGGAGACATGGCTTATGGTGAAAAATTCTCTGGCATGCCAAAAACGTAGAAATGGCTCACAAGATCCTTTGAGCAAAGGTAATGAACTATGGCCCACTGTTTTTCTCTACAGAGTACTGTACAATGAAGTATGGGATTTCTAAGTGCCAAGTGTGCCAACACTTTTTTAGGCCAATGTAAACATATTTCTCGGTGGTTGGACCTTCTAAAACTAGTTGTAATTGCAAGAACCACATTCCAGTAATGGGGGCATGGATTGTTCGATTGGTTAAAATGCTCAGATTTGGCTCATCTAGTAAAGTTCAGTCATCATTATATCTCTGATAGCTCCCCTTGATTATTCTTAGTAAGTGGGTGAGAATGGCATTCCTGTTAAGAACCCACTTGCCGTGTAATGGCCTTTGTAATTTCCTCTTACCCAGGAAAATGATTGTTATTAGTGCAAACTTGGCGTGCCCAATAAAATAACGTAGTTTTGTGATGCAACACTCCAAATCCTTGCTCGTTCTGAGGAGCTAGTTGATCCTTCTTGCCTACACTTCATGGGATCCAGCTATTTATGCATGTCTTCCAACCACTATCCTCAAGGGAATGGTTTTAGATCTGTGTTCATGGAGTAATGGAAAATTTGGTGACTATCGTGCGAAAGCTAGTAACTTGAAAATGTGAAGAACTTGGCACAAGAAGTTCCATTTGATGCACCTATCTTGTTAGATAGGATTACACTGATAGAAGGCTCATCAGGTATGTCCTTCTCTGGTGTATCAACTATTATATGTGAAGAGACACAGTTTTTGCCTCTTACTCTCTGGAAGTTCCTGCCTTATAACTTTCTAGAGCCCTGGAGGATTCCACATTCACTGATGCTGCATCTAAAAAAGGATAATGTGGTCTGACTGAGTTTACGAGAGCTACAGGCACAAGTCGCAAATAGATCTTTGGAGAGCTTTCAAAAGAAGGTGCAAGGTGATCCTTGACAAAAAGGCTTAGGGAAAGCTCAATTTTGAGCATTCACACCAAATGACATTGGGTCCTTTTATGGGAAAAAAGAAAAGAAACAAAAGACATTTTGGGGAAATTGTGAATTTGCACTATGGAAAGGGCACTTTTGTGATCCAAGGAAAGATTGCCGAAGCTGATAGCTTCGATTCTTGCTCAAATCATGATGGAGTTGAATTTTCGTTGTCTTTCAACATGGGCAACACTTGAAGTTGTTACAAACATAAAAGAGCAGGGTGAAACCTATATTGTATCATAAGATTCATCCCTAACTTTGCTTTGCTTTTTCCTTATTTTTCAAATATGTTGAAGTTGACATTTGATTTGCCTAACCTGGAGTAGCCCAAAGGACAAGGATAGCATTTGAGAAAATTAAGGAGGGCCCTGTTAAAAGCCCCAATCTTAGTTTCACCTATCTCATCTTTAATGGCAGAGGTTTACAAACGGAGCCAACTAGTGTCCCTAGATATTCATTCCTGAAATCTGAGACTACCCCATGTATCAAAAATCTTCATACTTTTAAGAATCAACAGGATCGTTTTGAAGTTTTTATTGCTTTCATGAAGCATGTCTGTCATTGCGTTATGAGTTGAAATATACCCTAGTTAGTCATAGGATGCCATATGTAGTGGTAAAGGCAAATACCCAGCATGCCGAAAATATGTTCTTATCTCTTCATCATAGTTTTGTCCTGGTTCGGGACACCATTTTAGTGAAATCTATTTTGAGCCCAACATTTGAAGTTAGGGTTGTGCTCCAGAGGTAGCCCTGGGTTGACAAATTTTGCATGAATACAACCTGGATATCAAACCTATATAGCTGGTTCGAGGTAGAGGTTTGTGCCACCAGGAGATCAAGATCTACCTATGGTCCTTTATCTGTAGATCTTCTGGCAACATTTTGTGTTTTTGTTATTTTTCTCGTATTTTCTGACTCTATGAAGAATTCCCAGATCAAATTTCTAAAAAAGAGAAACAAATTATTAAACTAAAGTCTGGAGACTTTCATCTTACGGACAATGGTTTATACCAGAGAGGAATCAACCTCTGGAAGTCAGATTCTCTAATGTGTAGATAAAGCTCAGCAGGAGTTAGCTCTTAAAAAAAGCTTTTTCATGGACAGGTCTCATTGTTTGTGGAATGGATGGATTTAAGCTGCAGTCCCAGAGTTTTTGGTCGCAAGCATCCTCTGAGTAAGGATTTTATACCTAGCCTTGCAGGGTACTTGTTATCACCGATACTGCACAGTGCACCCCTAAGTGCCATGTATTTGAACTCAACAGTGTGATTGGGGGTGTAACATGGGTACCTGCATCTACCAAGTTGTGGGACCAGTTGCTACTTGAGATAGACCTTTCCAGTAATGGGAAAGCTGGATTTTATCGGTATGCTCCTAACCCTACCTGCCACAATCTAGCCATCACTATATGTAGGATAAGCTAACTGATCTAATCTAAATTTCCAAGGGACCAGGGAGAAGAGAATACATATTAATGAAAGCCACTACACATAAAGCGTGTGATACACCAGATAAAGGAAAATATAGTTATCAGGTTTGGCGTACCTAATAAAATAGTAGCAGAAAATGCTCCATAATCTAGCAAAATGCATTCAGCTGGTAATGATTTCAAGCTACACACAATGATAATGAATTCAGCTGCAAGAACATAATAGATAGACACAACTACTATCTCATAGAAGGATCAAAGGGGCAAGAAGAATGCAAGAAAGCACAGCAATTTGGAGGACTATCATGCGAAAGCTAGTAACTGAGTATTTTATTGCTTGGCATGATATGCACAGTTCATTTGATGCTATTACAAGCATAAGGGCCTAGGATTACACCATGCAAGGAGTCCACTACAAGGGCCTGTCAACACACTGGCTTCACAAAGCAATTATCATGGACAGAGACACAAATTTTCCTGTTACCCAAAAACTGCCTCCCCTTTACAACTTTCTAGAGCCCTAGAAGATTCTACATCCAATGATGCTATAGAAAAAATAATGAGTATATGACTGAATTAAGAGAAGGGACAGAATCAAGTCGCAGATAGATTGTCAGAGCATCAAAAGAAGGTGAAAATTATCTTCAACAAAAAGGTCAGGGAAAGAAAGTTTGAAATCAATGACTGGGTCCCTTCTATCACCTGTAAGAGGCATTAAATTGAGTGGGTATACATTACTTGACAAGAGAAGAGAATGATGAGGCATGCACTCTTAATTTTGCACTCCCAGCTACCAAATAAAACACTGTTCTGATTAACCCGGCCACCAGTTTCCTTAAAAAACTTCAATCAATTTCTGATCAAGATCTAGAATTGAATTGTCATTGCCTGTGCATTGGGCGACACTTGAACCATGATTCCAGACGGTACCAATTTTGTGTAAAATTTCGTATGTATATAATACAAAAGTTATGGCCTTCTGTTTTGCGGGGCAGCTATTTTGGGCCTGTGCAGACGTTGTTTCTGTCATTCCTGACCCTGTTCCCCAAAGAGACATTGACTGACTGAAGCCGAATATGTTTCTTTTATTTAAATATATCTACCCTTATCATTTAAAAATAAGAAATCCAGATTTTTGTGGCGTAGAGGACGTCGTGCTCGATTCCAGAAAGTCCCCAGATTTTACCTCAAAATCGGAGACTACCGGATGTAAAAAAAGTTCTTGGTTGTTTAAAAATAGTGGGTCATTTTATGTTTTTAATTGCTATAAAATGTCTATATTGTGTCAAGATATTCCCCAAAGAGTCATATAAGCCAATCTCGACCTGTGTCCCATTTGGTACAGTGCTCTTTGTGCTGATGTTCGGCCCGAACCGGCCGGTTCGGGCCCATTTGTTCCAAATTTCCCATTTGCTTATTCGGGCTGCCTTGACTCTTTTCGCCCGGTTCAAATTACTCGCGGCCCAAATGTAACCCGTATTGCTTTCGAACCATTTGTTCCAATATTCGGCCATATACCGGTAGGGTTTTCGGGTCCAGGAATGAATCCACTTGGCTTTACTATGTGACTTCGGACAACGTTTGTGCTGATTTCGCCCGTGTTTTCGGCCGTTCGCGCTTTTCTGTCCCAAACGTCTCCAGAGGCGATTCCTTGAGCGGGACTTAGTCCAATTTTTTCTTTCCTGGAGTCAACCTATTGGAGATCCTCTCTGCAACCTTTTATTTCAGAAGGCATTTATCATCAGAACTGTACTCTCTTCTCTCTTGAAAGACAAAGTCGTGGAGTTAGACAAAGCCTCTTATGAGCGGGTCACATTTTTGGGAAAGGATGACTTTTAAGCCCTGAATCAATATAATTGCTTGCATGTTTATCAAAGTTAGGCTTGGGGGTGAATTTTGGACCTACTTGGCAGGGTACTTTTTCCCATGAGAAGCAAAGTCACTTAAGTCGTGATGGGAAAATTAGAGGAAGCAGGTAGGCAGGAATTTCTTACCTGCCTTGCAGGGTGAAAATTCCCATTGTGAAATAAAGATAAAATCACTTAAGGCATTAATGGGAATTTCTGTACCTGCCTTGCAGGGTAAAAAATTCCCATTGTGGAAGTCAAACAGCTTAAGTGGATAATGGGATTTTTGGAGCTGCCATGCAGGGTGAATAATCTCATTGGAAATTTGGCCTTTTAAAAATAGATAACCAGCTATTTACCAAAAAGTGCGACCCCTTTGGAGCATTAGATTTATTTAGCTTTAATGGCATTTATTAATTAGTCTCTATTTCCAAATTTTGTGCACCTAGGGATGAGGAAAAGTCAATGCAAGAAAGAAGAAGATCAAAGGAAGACTAGAAGTAGATTGCTAAAAATCAAATTAAATGTTGTTTATTTAATGCAGCCCCCTATAGCATGCCAAAAAGTGTGCAACCCATTTGGAGGAGAAATTAATACTTTTTGAAGTATCTAATTAATGGTTTCTTATTCCTATTTTTGGCGCATAAGGTCAAAGCACAATGTGAAGGTCAAAGCATGGACTGTTAAGTGAAAGTAGAGGGCTAAAAATAAATTAAATTTATTTTATTTAATGGTGGCCATGAGCATGCACAAAATAGGCACCCA
Organism: Taxus chinensis; assembly: GCA_019776745.2. Lineage (NCBI taxonomy): Eukaryota > Viridiplantae > Streptophyta > Pinopsida > Cupressales > Taxaceae > Taxus > Taxus chinensis. Next base: position 705,471,015 of record CM034151.1, read on the forward strand.
ATTTGTAGAGAAAAGCATGTTTATTAATTAATTAATTGTCCAGGAATAGGAGAGATAATTATTAATTATAGAATGATGAAGGTTATATAAGCATGGGCTGCCATAATAATGAATTAATCAATTCTTATAGCAAAGGAAGTGCAGCCCAGGACAGTTTTGGCGCCCAATTAGGAGGAGGATTTTTGCTCAAAGGAAGGTGTTTTTCACTGCTGGAAAGCTTCGAGGTTTGGCGCCTAGGACTGGAGGAGCTTGTTTTAGGCTTGGTTAATTATCTACATAGCGGTACAGGTGCTCAGGTGAAGTTGACAAATATTCATGATTGCTATGCATGTAAGCAAAGCCTCAAATTTTAGGGCAGCGGGCTTTACATATGCAGATTCTTATGATAAAAATCAAGTGTTCATGTTCTGAGTTGCCATCTTTGTCTGAATTAATTGTAGGTATTCATTACAGGTGCTTATATAATTGAAAGGGAGCTTAAATCAATGTCTAGATACATTGAATATATCCTTCTGAATCTAAAGAAATTTCTCAGATCTACACTAGTTGTAAAGAATTCCGGCCGAATAAAGAGAAAAAGAGTTTCTCAGACAAAGATAGATCCGACCATGGCACAGCGGGATGAAAGAGAAAGCTCAGCAGAATCATGCATTACTTCCAGGTTTGTTGACATTGGACACATGCAGATCTAGGTCCAAAACCTCTTTCCGAGTTGATTAACAAATCCAGAGCTGGAAAGACTTCTCTCATGTGTGCAGTCAAAAGTAGTGGAATCATTCGAGCTTCAGCATTCCCATTCATAGCCCAATTGCTAGAATTTGTCATGGAGTGTGCAAGGTCATACCACCCACTATCCAGATCAGTCCGAGATGCTTATAGGGAAGACAATAATCTGGTCTGGATGCACAGTTCATCAATTATTGTCTAAAGATTCGAACACGATAGGTGGTGACTACTATCAGCATACTGGACGCCAGCAACATATGGGAGAAGCATAAAGTCAACTATGTGGGAATAATGAACAGCAGGTATATGAAGAAGCCCAGATCTCCATCCAAGTTCCTGAGGACTATTCGACGATCCAATCTGGTGCAGGAGGTGGATGACATTACCAAATTACTATGCAAGATAAATGGCAAAGCTAACGCTCACAACTTTCGTTCATGGATGTATGCCTTCATCAGGACCATTGACATCAACAAAGCAGATTCTATAATCTATTGGTCATGGAAATCATTAGTGACAACATCGGTGAGCAGCTCCGGAATGTGAGGCAGACTTACAACTTCAAGATGATTTCATATTTGGTATATGCAGCAGCTTCACAGGGTATCTTCTCCAAGCTGGATAGACGTGGTGTGCTCTCCAAGGATCCTATTTTTGAGTGTTATCCGCAGCTTACTGTGCCTGCATGCAATAAATATTATAAGGTGTTCAATGATGGATTCTTCTATGGATTCATTTGTAGGTTGAACGGTGATCTGAAGGCCAATAGGGTAAGCAAGGAAGCTTGGGAAGATGTGTCCCAAATTGGTAGTATCTTCATCCAGTTTTCAGACTTTACATACCTCAAGGTCACTGGATTTTTTCGGGAGAACCAGTCAAGTTTCCCAAATATCCAAGTGATAGATTGGTCATCATGGAGTTGAGCAGACAACTTGTGGACATGCACGACCTACAGTCAAAACGACACAAGTCTAGAGGCTTCTTCCCGATCACAGTGGGTTATTACAGCTGCCAGAGTATTCATAAAGCCCGAGGAATTGAAGCAGAGATGTTCTCTGAGTATGAGAAAGAGTTCTTCCTAGCACAGCTGAACTTCGATCCATTTTGAGTGGCAAGGAATACAATATCCCAAGAGTATGTGCATGTGCCTTCATTGGAAGATTTCTAGATGAAGTGCAGAAGCGAGTACAAAGTTAGAAAGAAATGTTTTAGTAGGTTATCAGTGCGGAAAGTGTTTGAATTTGGTTTAGCACGGATACCTGTGGATCTTAAAGATGATGGGTCTGTGTTACTTGATGCATACCATCAGATGGGAGGAGATAGAGTTGTACTACAGGAGAGCATAGGTGGCTACCATAGAATCAAGGAAAGGTCTACTGATGTTCTGGTCAATACTTCAAACTAATTGTTGACGAAGAGATATTGCCTTGATGAAGCATTGATGAATCAAATCACAGCCAACTTCAGCACAGGAGATTCCCTCAAAAGGAAGCACGAAGGAGAAAGCAACAAAGGCCTAAAAAGATTAAAGTGCACAGAAAGTCTCATTCAAAGGAAAAGATCACTTCCACAGCTATGGTATTAGTTCCAGCTTCTCCAGCATCAAGTACTTCACCAACTATTACACCTCAGCATGATATTTCCATTCCTCCATTGAATCTGGAAACATTCGTCTTTTCTCCTTAGCCAGTCCGTTCAGCACCTCTTCCTGAAGAAACGCTAAAGTTGCATATGGTAGAATTTGAAAGAGCCTTGTCTTTGGACAATACAAAAGATGATTGCCACAACACTGTAGCAGTTTCAGATGGAGAGGAATCAGAGTCACGAGATGGTGGTACACTTGGTAACTTCTCATTCTCCGAGAAACAATTTCTCAGAAGTGGTTGGCTTCACAGTCGGTCTCGAAGGCTAGAGAGGAGATCAACTTGGAGGAACATGATTTGTAGTTACTCCTAAGTTTGGGCGGAAAAGACAGAAAACCTAAAGTTGCTAAGGTGACTTCGAGATTGATTATTGAGGAGTCGGGGAAGAAGTTCGCTGAGGTGTCAGTTCCAGCAAAAGGAAAGAAGAAGGATGAGCTCACGACAGACGGATATAACAATGACCAAAGTACCCATATGTCAAGTCACTACTGGAAGGATTGAAGCAAGACATACAGACATTGATACATTCTTTATTCCTTAGGTTTGAAAAAGAAAAGGCGGGAAAAATTTAAACTTCAAAAGCAAGGTGTCTCAGTTGTGCAAGATTATTGCCAAAGTTGCCAAATCTTCCACTCAGCCAATTTTAGCACATAAGCAGGTGAGTGATCATCTGATGCAAGAAGTGCAAGATGCAGGTAAACTAGATTAAAGCTATCGACATGAATGGAAGAGGTCTAATCATTCGTCAAGCTTCTGTACAACTCAAAGAGGTGCCAGCTCGTCTAAAAGTTATGGAGGATGCATTGGTTCAGCTGAGGCAACTGGTGATGAGCACGATAGACATGAGCATAGTAGCTGAAAGTAACCTGAGTACTTTGGTCGAAATAAATAAGCTTCCGAGAGAAGTTTTGATTGCGAAATGAATTGTGCTCGATGGATCAGTTGAGAAGGGGAAGCAGTTTGAGTTTGCAGTATCTTTCCATTTAGATATCTACAGAATTATGCTAAAAAGGATGCAGGCACTCGAGAGTATGGCATTATCTTTACTAGACAATGTCATTGCTTTCACCAATGAGGAAGTGGTCAGGAACGTTTCTCCGTACACGAGGACCATTCCTAGTAGAGTGCTTGATTCCCTGGAGGGATCTCTTCTGATGGTGCAAAAGAGAATTGATCGAGCTATTAGGCCTTTCATGATGGATTCCATCAATAAGATGGTAATGCTACAGTCAAATATTGAGAAGTTTGGGCCTAGTTTAAAGGATGTGGAAGCATGCATCAGGGTTTTGAATGAGGGCTTGCTACAATTCAAGACAGAAAAGGAAGTTGTGGCTAAAACAGATAGAAAATTTATGAATTACATGTTCGAAAAGTATATTCAATATCAAAACAAAAAGAAGATGTAGATGTTACAACTAGCGAATCTTTCTTCTTGTACTCTTTCTTATTCTATTTTCCACGTTCCTGGATGTAATTGTAAAACTTTTAAGTTGTTGGTTTTGAAACCATTACTTTAAGTTATGTGGAACGATTCTATAAGTTAAGTGACAGATGTGCAAAATTTTGGTTTGAACTCCTGATGCATGTCACTTGGAGAGGAATTAGAGGAAAATGATTGCCAGATGTTATCTTCATTTCTTGTTTATGTTCTAGTTCAGTTGAGTTTCCCACTTGTAATTTCCCTTTTGTAATTTCCCTTCTACATTCTATAAGTAGAGGAAGAACCTTTGGGTTAAGGATCATAATTTGTAAGAAACATTCTTGTGTTCCAGACTTTGTGTTGAAACCCCTGATAGCTATTCGAAGCAAAGGAATAGAAAGGAGCATATTTCTGGAGAACTTTGTGTCACTATGCATTTTGTCTCTAACTTTTTGTCTTAGATCTACTTATAAACTTTGTGTTATTGTAGATCCAAATCTGAAAGTTGCCTTTGCTTATAATTATGTGTGTTAATATCTATTGGTTTTGTCTATGTGCATGCAATCAACTCTGTGATCTATTGATTGGTTCGCACATCCCCTCTCTTTCTTTCCTGTGTTTTATTTTTTCCTTCTTCATTAGATTTTTCCTTTCTTTAACAGTTGCTTACTTGCTGCAAAACTATACAGCTATGGTTCATGAGCTGCATGGTTAAAGTAAAACCCCTAAATAGATACTAGCATATTTTATTGATAAATTTTGCATAGGAGCCTCACCAGGAATGAGGGAGATTTATCTCATGAATACCTAGGTGCTCTGTTGTGCAGAAAATCTAGCCAACATGACTAACAATCATTTTATGCGACATCTTATCAAGTTCTAAGCAACTTTCCCCTAATGACCTAACCTAGGGGGAATTAGCAAAAAACCTCTCTACGAGTAACCAATCAAAACAATCAATCAACCAATCAAAATCAATGCATTCGAATCAGATCATTCAAATCCACAAGCGGTTTCCCAGATGACCTAACTTGAGAGTTACATTCACCAATTCTTTCCCAGATGATCTAACTTGGGATTTTATTCTATATTCCATGTTCGCTTTCAGATGACCCAACTTGAAAGTCATCTCTTTCATTTTGTGTTTTCTTCCTGATGACTTAACCTGGAAGCTACATATTTCTAGCATGTTCACTTCTAAATGACCTAACTTGGAAGTAGTCTCATTCTCTATCGCGTTTTCTTCTAGATGACCTAACTTGGAAGCCTTTACATTGCGGCAACACCCATGGAGTTGGGGCAGGAGTGTCTTTCCCCTTATCACTCCTATATGGGTCAACTATTTAATCAAAATCATTTGGATTCAAAAATCACAACATTTTGATTTGAGTCTATGTGCAGTGGCTAGATCTTGAGGATGTAGTTAAATTTTGGAGAATAACACACTTTTCTCCCTACACTCTTCCTATAACGACAGGACGTCCAAATCCTCCAATTATTCTATTCATATACAAGCATTCAGCTTGGGAACTGATCACTTCCTACCCATCTATTCGTTAGTAAACCATGTTCAAAATTATTCTATATCCTAATCATCATTTTCATTTTCCATACTTCATCGTGACACTTACACTTTTTGATACATTGCATGGGTCAACTTGTTGATCCATGGTTCAACACGATTTTATAGTTCTATCAGCATACTTCTACTACACATCTGCATGTTTTTCTACAACTTGGGCTTCTCCAGTTTTTTCTCAGGTACGCATCTCTATCTACTTTATGTCATCGAGCTTTCTGCTCACCACCATAAAGTGGGGGAAAATGTAGTCACAAAATCATGCACTTACTATTACATTAATACCGTCGGGTATGTTATTTTATAGATGGATCTTGCGTAATAAAAGTACTCACTAGTGACCTGTCCTTTAGTCTAGTTATTAGTTATTCATGTGTCATTTTTGTTGTCTGGTTCAGTCGTCACTTGTCTCTGCAGTTTTGGGGGTCTTTTAGGAGGTCTTAGGTGTCATAATCTGCTCAGTTATTTTCTCTAAATCTATATTGGGGTGCCTAGGGTTGCACTGGGGTGCCCCAGTCTGTGAGTTTAGGCATCCGGGTCATCGTAATTTGTGGTCTTAATTTCTTTGTTTGAGTTCGGTCTTAATGGTTGCCCCATGCAGTCCCCTAAATTGTAGTCGGCAATTTTAGGTCACTAGTGTCGAAATTTGAACAAGAGATCCCTATATAAACATAACATACTCACTACATTAGGGGCATACATCTTACTATCAAGGGGAGCTATCTACTAAGGCAAGGGACTACATTTGGGCATATTATACATCTGCATCACACACTGTATAGGGGGAAAGGGTTGTATTCTTTCTATTCCATCCACCATTTGTATTCTACATCTAGTTATTGCCCCTTACTACAACATCATTGGCGCTAGGGCATCCTAGGCACAAAATTGCACACACACACACATAGAACTACATTGAGTCCAAAATGTAGTGCAATGCTAAGTCGTAAGGCCACTAGTTTGGCAGATGAGGTCAGTTTGACCTATTCATATGCATTTTTATTTTTTAGGAATTGATGCTTTGGATAGGGGTTTACAGGGAGATCTCCATATATCAGTTATAACAACATAGGTGACATTACTGTGATACCTGTGTGATAGGAGTGAAGATATTTTAGAGATATTGTGACACTGTCGAATTCAAGTTATGAGCTTTTCTACAGTCTACAGCACCCAAAACAGACCAGGGTGCTTCAGGGCACCCCAATATCCTCCCAGGCACCTCAGTACAAGAAAACAGTCAACTTTTACCCTTCCCGAGGCCATTCAGTGACATCTTGTCCAATCTGCATACCAATCTGCTACATTCCAGCACACAATGATGTAAGGTAACTTAAGGTTAGTATCATATCCCTTTTATTTCCATTATTTCAATTTATTCAAACATTAAAATAAAATATTTAGATCTAGCATTTCAATATAGCATTTAGATTCTATTTAGATTAACTTATAAAATAGCTACTAAAAATTATATTTCTAGTTAATCAACATTGAACGAATCAGACATGTACTCTACTCTTTTGTGCCAACTTTGCATCTACTCACTTTGTCCTTAGTTTATCTTGCACTTGACTTGGATTGTACACTCTTTTGGATTTTTGGATTGCTTATATTATTGGGTCATATGTAGTGAGTCTAGGATAGGAATGGTGTTCCCCTTCTCCACCCATAGCTATTCTCTCTTGGTGTACTGCTTCTCTGGAGAGAAGGATGCTTCAGCGACCACCCCATTGGTAAGTGCTCTAACTCTCTTTATGTTTTTGCATAAATTAGTTCACTTATTTTCTCATTTCTCTATATTAGCTTAGTGTTATACATGGACATTGATATTAGTTAGCATATTGCTCTATATGATCAACTCCTTAGCTTTCCTTTCAGTTATGTTGCAGTAGTATAGATTGTGCATGTTTATGGTTATTCTTATATTGATCTAAATCTCGCCCCGCCCCCCCCCCCCCCCCCCCCCCCCCCCCCCCCCCCCCCCCCCCAATGACCGATATCCTAGAGGGTAATCTCATCTATCTTGACTATGAGCCTTAGAAACCCTAGGTTGACATAGAGTAGGGATCACTGCCCTCTGGATATGTGACCTTAGTGCTCGTCATAGCCACTATAAATCAATCCATTGTGTGTCAGTTCATGTGTGTCTCCCCTTTCATTGCCTCATACCATGGTAGAACGAAAGACATAGGAGTGCAAGTCATTGAGACACTTTCTTGGCTCGTCATACATACCCTACCACCAATATATATTTAAAAACCTTTATACTTTAACCCCTTAAAACCATTTATATGGGTAATTTATTGGGTCTATTTTGACTAATATTTAATACCGTTATATGAACTCATGTTATAGGTAATGCTTTGGTTTGTGAATCCCTCGTGACGAATTCTCAAGCTTTTTGTCGATGAATTTGTTGTTCTGTGATGGTTAAAGCCTTGATATGTTTATGTTTCTCTTCATTGAATTTAGCAAATGTATGTGAATTCAAAGATGAGTCCCAAAGCCTATTGTGTTCTAGCATAGCCAAAGAAGTCAACAAAATATTCATGTTATTGAAATTATAGGCAAATCATATTAGTTTGAAAAATCATGTTCATGTCTCCCTTGTCTCTCGAGGGAATCGTAGGAAGCTTCCCCTCGAAAACGTTTGGGATCTTTCAATCCAAAAAATCCCGACTCCTGCCATCCATTGCACTCCATCTACTTCTCTTTTTCCTCCAGTTCCCTCTCGTGCTCTACCCTTTGCTCTTGGTTTTGACTCTATGTTCCTTATATTAGAATTTTAAAAACATTATGCGCTTTAATAGTAACATTCTCCTCCTCTTTAGTCATACATGTATATCCTCTTCTCTTTAGTCACACAACCATCACTAGAGTTCATAGCCTTCAATACATGTGTATATCTTCTCCTTTCTCTTTTCAAAGATTCTCCTAAATGACTCTACCCCCATACATTCAAATTATGATAAAAGAGGAGGATTGACTATGACATATCATCGACCCCCACCCCCAAATTAATCTTTTATTACTCATCGCAATCCTCTACCAATGTCCACTCTACCTCTTTTCCTACACATCTCTTGTCCTTACCCATCCCGTTACACCATTGTCTTCCCCTATGGACATACCCATTACACTCTTTTGTGCGATTGCTAATTGTAAAATATTAAAAAAGGTAAGAGCCTTCTTGATATTTCGCATATATATATATATATATATAGCCTAGTAGTTATTAATTTTGCATGGTTGAATTAGATTAAAATAGTGATAGGATTATCAAATGTAATATGAGACCCGAATCAAAACCAATGTTACTTTCCATCAATTGACGGTAATCCTATCCGGGTTTTGAAATAAAGTTGACTTTCTTTAAACCATATTTTTACCGCGACAACTCTCCCAGACCGTTAGCGGCTATATGCCACACAGTTTCAGTTCTAGTAAACGACCGAGCCTCAGCCTAGTCAGCAACATCCACGTGTCGCGCGCTCGCGGCCACGGTTCCTCCCTAAAAGTCCGTGCCCGTACTCAAATTTCCCACGATGGGACCCTCCCTGACACACTGCTCGTGAGATGTCAGGCGGTCGTGCAGTTATCAATTAGAGACGTGGGACCCACGAGAAAGGGATCCTGCTGCTGACCTGTCAGAACGTTCCCAGAATCCTTTCCCGTACCCCATGCCTGCCGGCGTTCGTGCCGCCGGAAGAACCCTCGTCCGTCCGATGTATCCCCCGACGGTCACGATCTCTCGGCAGGCTGTTTTCGTACGGCGCTGCGCGTGCGTAGTAATCCCGGGCCTGTCGGTCGCAACTTGCCTTGTCGGTCACGTTAAACGACCTTTTCCTACCCCTTATTAAGATTCCCTCGAAGATACGTAATAATTATTTCCACCTTAATTTTTAAGTGCTTTAGACATTAATCCCATACCATTTTTTATTAAGCTTTAGACTATTAGGGTTTTAGAGCACTATTATTAGGGTTTTTACACTATTATTAGGGTTGAAAACCATGGTTTTTTTTTTCTCCTTCGAAGGCATGAATGAGGTGGGCATGACATAGTGGTGGTAGAATCCTAGAATGCTATGGAATCCTAAAATCTATCTTGTGATCCTTCACTATCCTATCCTTATCAATACACAAAGCATGTATTGGGGAACATGTTGAGACCACAACTTTCTTAGAGCAAGAACATCTAATGCTCATATGGTCAAAATGCCCCTTTCGGCAGGGAAGGGATGCTCCACTAGGTAGTGACATTTTGAGCTCCTAGGGATCAGACCCAACAAGAAAACACAAACACCTGCCTCCCTATGAGATTGCCCATATCTATGGTACAAATGATCATGGACTAATAAAACAAAATAGGTGGAGCATGGCTTATTGCCTGTCCTCTCTTCCTCTGACAACTTTTTCTCTTTCCCTTTGGGCATCAAAAGTGCTCGATTCTAAAGCCTTTTTCTTTGGGGAGTAAAAAATGCTAGGTAAACATCTATTACAATATTTTCAACATTTATTACAATTTTTTCAACTAATAGTGTTCTCTTAGGGTGGTTGGTTTAGGGTTGTGTAAAAAGGTAATGTTGTTTACTTACCATTAAATGTGTACAAGTATGTATTAGGTTTACATTTCAGTTGTTTGTCCACATATGTATTAGGTCTACATCTCAAGGGTTGTATGAGGAGTTCATTTCAATTGTTTGTCCACATATGTATTAGGTCTACATCTCAAGGGTTGTATGAGGAGTTAGATAGAGACTCTGGATTTTAATGTAAGAAACTAAGATTTGTCATATTCGTTTAATTTATTTGTGTTAAATATGTGGCATTTAAAAAATAGTATTGTATTTAATAATGAAAAGATTATAATTCAATTGATAATAGTTTTCTTGATATATTATAGTTAAATTATTTTCAATCAATAATTTTTTTTTATATACTTATTTTTGAAAAAAAACATTTTTCTCATCATATGAATTGTGTCAAGTATATATACAGTTTTACATAATATGAGTTGTGAAAGCCTTAATATTATTACTTTTAAGATAAAATTTCATTTATATATTTTAAATCATTTTATATTTAATGATAACGGATATTATAAATACACTAATGTAATGAACCATTTTAAATTCTTCACTACTAACCTTTTTTTTTATTAACTCGTAATTGTTAGTATTTTATTGATTTATTTTTTGTGGTCCAAAAAGATGAGTAAATATCTAGCAACGCAGACTTATAAAGTTTTAACATTCCCCACTCTACAAGTTACAAAGAAACTAGAGATCAAACCCATAACCTACTCAACACCAATACAACTTACTATTATGACACAACCTTAAAAATAAATTATTTTACAAAAACAATTCCTATTTGAAACTTTCACTCCATAAAAAGATATTTAAGAATATATATGCCGTAACATGTTTTCTTCCTAAACATAAAATAACAAATAAAAGAAAACAAGTGTAAATATGCTTCACAATATAAACTAAATTGTGAAACACATAAATTACATGAACACACGTGAATTCATTTACCCTAGTTCTTTTAAGGGTGTCCCTAAAACTCTATACATAGCATGTGCCCCATAATATGGACCACATCTGACTACACCTTACATCCCCTAATTCCTTGTGACAAAATTAAAACGGTGCCATACAATGACATGCTCTTTATAATGTGGACTCCATTTAGGCATAACCTTTCATGCCAACTCCACACCATTACTTACACATGGTCCACACTTAGGTTAACTTTTACACCAACTACAACTTTGTGTAGGCTCGTCCATTTAAGCTTGTATGCCTTCCAGAAGACGCTTTTGAGGAAAGCTTGCATGTCATATCCCTATCAATACATGGTCCACACTATATATATATATATATATATATATATATATATATATAAAAGTTAATTAGTTAGTATATTTAAGTTAAAATTTTAATTAAATAGATTATAATTTAATGGTATGGATGATAATAATAGTGTGTTGTCATGTTATCTATAAAGATGAGGGTGGATTATGTCCTCAGGTAAGTTGGGTAGTTGTTTAGTATAAGTTAATTACATAAGATATTATGGAGGAATGTGATAAAAGACGAGAATAATAATTTCAATGCTTTTTCAATTTTAGAGATAATTCATCCAAACACTAAAATGATTCATCATGATAAGGATATAAAATGACACTGTAAATTGAAGTAGTGGGAATCATTTTTGTATTGTAGGAAGTAATTATTGTCTGGATTGAAATTCTATCCTATCAAAGAAGGCAATCAATCCATTGTGTTGAAGATAATTACTTATGCTACTGTTAAATTTTTTTATGCAAATTGTGCACTAAGATAGATTGTATTTTTTTTCTTGATACAAAGATTCTAAAAGAAAGATACTTATAGGCATCTACTATCAACATGTAGTGCTACCCAATGCTTTTGTGGATATTTTTGTCCCTCTAGGCATTTATTCCACTTTACCATGATTTTTTTTCAACAATATAATTCTCCACGTAGTCACTTAGTTCATAGGTTGTCTCTTCTCAATTGTCTACTACACCGAATTAATACTATGTGTTAAACCCAATGAAATATTTTTCCATTTGGCATTCAATCTAGTGTATTGTAGCCAATGAAACAAATTTCTATTTTGCAAATCTATCCGTGAAAGAATTCAAATGCAATGTAAGACATGGAAGATTTAAAAATATAAGAATAAATTATACAAGAACGTTTTTAAAAATGGGGTGGGGATAAGAGGGAGGCAGGGCGTTGAGCATTGCCTATGGTACTCATAGTTAATTCGACTCTGTATAGATGTATAAATCTTGCGAGACACTAACAAAGTGAGATTAGGTCTCTAGATAAATTTAAAAGAATGGATAGCCAACCTTTAACACTATATTAAAAAAGGTCATAAATACTTAAATATTTCCTCCTCGTAAATTTTAAATTCAAACACCTCTCAATCCTTAACACTAAACCAAATAATATTTCTCCTTGCATTTATGAGCTACAATAATATTAAGATGTAGATGAGTGTTTAAGATGTATAAGTAATTATTGTTTAGTTTGAAATTCTATTTTATCAAAGAAGGCAATCAATCCATTGTGTTGAAGATAATTACTTATATTAATGTTAAAAATATTTTACGTAAATTATGCAATCAAATAGATTGTATTTTTTTTCTTGATACAAAGATTCTAAAAGAAAGACTTTATAGGCATTTACCGTCAACTTGTAGTGTTATCCAATGCTATTGTGAATTTTCTTTTGCCCTCTAGGCATTTAGTCCACTTTACCCCGATTTTTTTCCAACAATATAATTCTCCACGTAGTCACTTAGTTTATAGGTTGTCTCTTCTCAATTGTATGCTACGTTGAATGCATACTATATGTTGAAGCCAATGAAATATTTTTCCATTCGGCATTCAATCTAGTGTATTGCAGTTAATGAAACAACATTATTTTTTACAAATCTATTAGTGAAAAAATTCAAATACAAGTTACAATATAAAACAAGATTTAAAAGAACGGAAAGCCAATCCTTGATATTATATTGAAAAATACCCTTAATACTTAGATATTTCTTCACAAATTTTAAATTCAAACATTTCTCAATCCTTAACACTGAACCAAACAATATTTCTCCACGCATTTATGAGCTACTATAATATTAAGATGTAGATGAGTGTTTTTGTCTTGCTCACCAAGTCAAGTTTAGAAATTTAAATCCACCAACCATGAATAGGGACTTATAATTTGGTGCTTACCAGAAGCACACGTTCTCGCCAAGTGAAATTTGTTGTTGGCATGGCGAGTATGTACTTCATATTCAACGGGGCAATTAATTGCTTTAGTTGAAAGCATTCGCTCATTTATTTGGTGTACGTTTCAATGATGTGAATCTTTGACATATGGTCTAATTTAGTATAATAAGTGCATCTAGGCATGCCTCAAAAGTGAAAGGAGCATCCGCACTCTGGAAGAGTCTACTTACTAGATTTTATATTATTGATCACTTTCCAAGGAGTCCAATAGGCATGTTAGAGATATACCAAAATTTATGTATAATTATTTGTGATTTTATTTTTCATTTGTTTATAATTTTATTTTTTATTTTGAATTTTGTTGTATGGGTTTTTTGAAATTATTATCAATCATGAAAAATCCAAAACTTATAAAATGATTATTTATTTTCTCTTGTATGAGTTTCATGTTTTTACAATATTAAAATACTGTTGTTCATTATTTTAATCATTCTATTAGATTCATATCTACAATACTAGTTACGTTTCTATGAAGTGGTCATTTGATGTTTTGGGTCTTTTTTTCTGGTTATGTGTTAGTTTGCACATCAATATCTTCCTAGTTTGAATCCAAGGAGTATATAAATATACAAGTAAATTATGGGAGTGGAACCATTAGTTGAGATAACTAACTTAGTACCTATGTGGCAATTAAATGGTGTCATGTTGGTGCTTGAAATTTGTCCCATAGTTGAGTTAGCATGCATTTAATATACATTTTTCGTTTCATGTTTATTTAGAGGGAAAGTCATCTTTTGATTTGATTTAAAATAGTATATTTGAAATGTATTAAAAAAGGTTACACATAAACTTATACATGGGGTATCTAAAAGTTAGGAAGATGGCGTGTCACATTGATCCAAACTATCATTTATAGGAAGGTGTTTTATGCCACGTGGGACACCTTTGTGTTCTTCTTGCAAGGGAGCATCAAAAATTAATCTGGGAGGCTCACTAGAGTTAGGTTGTAGATCACTTTGGAGTAGAGACAATAGTGGCAGTCTTGCAGAAGTATTTATACTAGCCAAAACTATGTCATGGTGTTACCATATACATCACATCTTACACAACCTATGTAATTTCCAAGGAAGCCAATCGAAAATAGGGCCTTTATACCCCTTTGCCGATCCCTGAAAAATATGGGAGTCTATCTCGATGGATTTCATGTTAGGTCTCCCTTCCACCATGCATGGTCATGACTTTGTTATTGTGGTGGTTGAAAAATTCTCCAACATGGCAATCTTGGCACATTGTAAGAAGACAATATCAGTAGAGGAGGATGCAAAGTTGTTATTTGAGCTTGTTTGGGTTCATTTTGGCCTTCCAAAAATTATTATGTAAAATCGAGGTTCTAGGTTTGTGGGGATATTTTGGTTTTCACTATGGTCCATGATTGACAAAAAATTAAACAAGTCCATTGCATTCCACCCTAAAATTTGATGACAAAATAGAGTTAGTCAATCATACGATTATGCATCTTCTTCATATGTATCACTCCAATCATCTAGAAATATGAGATGATCTTATGTATGTCCAACATAGTTACAAACAAGCTCTTCATAGTTCCATAGGGAAATCCATTTCAGGTTTGTCTTGCTTTCTAGCCATTGGCTCCAATTGATGTAACAATGCCCTTCGTGTCAGAAGAAGAATCTACCCATATGCATAAAAAAGTGGATAAGACAATGAATTGGTAGAACAAATTTGACACATTCAACAAAAATTTCATGAGATCTTGGAGTAAACCATCTAGAAGTTCAAGCAATCCATGATACCCACCGATTTCCCCATCAATTCCAAGTGGGGGATAAGGTTGTGATATATCTCCTGAAAGAGAGACTCTAGGGTCCATATAGGAAACTCATACCTTTGCTATATGGGCCATACACAATAACCAAGAAATGTTCATGCATGCATGCGTAAATTAAATCAATAATTTATTTAATTATAAAAACATAGATTTAGATAAAATATAGGATGATTACATATTCACATTAAAGACCTTACTCAACTCTTTAGTATAACCATAAATATCTTCCACATTAATAACTTAACCACTATCTCTCTATGCTCTTATATAGATAAGATAGTCTATTGATATGGTCTGGAGACCAGCTAACGAAT
The DNA here is from genome assembly GCA_019776745.2 of Taxus chinensis. Taxonomy (NCBI): domain Eukaryota; kingdom Viridiplantae; phylum Streptophyta; class Pinopsida; order Cupressales; family Taxaceae; genus Taxus; species Taxus chinensis. The sequence goes on from CM034151.1 coordinate 705,486,315, forward strand.
AAAACAAGTCTACTTAAGATAAAACTATAGTGTTAATAACATAAGACAATCAAGTTGATAATTCTATTGGATACTTCCCCTACCTCTATATTTATTACCACTTTCAGATACATGTGACTTAATTAGTACAATATTCATATATTATATTACAATTAAAAATCTAATTGGCATCCTAAAACTATACTAAAGTGTATGAATTATAGAATACAATAACATCCCTCCTAATATGAAAAAAGAATAGGATGAATAAAGCTACTCTAAAATAATAAAGCTTAGATTTTTTTTTGACAAATTGTAAAGAAGGTAACTGATGTGCTCAAGAATAACATCAACACTTGCGCTTAAGACCAAACTCATAAAATTGAGAAAGAGAGGAAAAACCCCATAACGTGTCATAGTAACCAGGACATGTGAGATATCCATGTATAGTAATCTCAAATACCACACTCCATGAAATAACTTGACTAACTCAGATAATACAAATCTATATAGAAAATACATCACCAAGATGTAATATTGATGTGATCATATATGACAACTAGAAGTAACACATAACTATAAAATAACATTAAAAAATAGAGAAATAACTGCATAAAAAGGCATAAAAAGGATCAATGTATTGTGTGTGTGTGATGACATCCATTTTTATAAATCAATTATCATGGCATCACCAATTTGTGAATATATTGACAGACAATTTGCATGAAAATTCATCAAATAATGGAAACAAAGCTAGGGGACCCAAACAAGGCTCAAACGAACCACATGATAAGCTTTCCAAATACAAAAGGTGAATGTATCACATGAACAAAACCATAGGGTACACTTCTAGCATGACCGTAACTGTAGGACCATACACTTTTGAAAAGACCATAATGTATCATACACAAATTCCATGTTTAGAATATAAATTTCCTTCATAGGTAAATCAGGATTACTACAATAACTAAGAAACATTCTTGTATGTATGCATAATTTAAATCAATGAAATTTTTTAATATCAAAATATGTATTTAGATCAAAGGTAGCATGACTACCTATTTAGATTAAAATACCTTAATCAAACTTGCTAGTATAACAATAAATCTCTTCCACATTGATAACTCAACCACAATCTCTCTATGCTATTATATAGATAAGACAATCTATTTATAGGGGTTGGACAATATCGAACTAGTAGAACAAATATACTTAAGATAAGAGTATAATATTAATACTAGAAGTCAAGCAAGTCAATAATTTATCGATACTCTTCTATATAAATACCATTTAGATTAAAGTGTGAATCAAATAATACATTATCAATATGTTATATTACAATTAAATAATCTAAATGACATCCTAAAACTACACTAAATTATATGAGTTATAAAATACAATAACATTCCCCTTAATATGTAAAAGGAGGGAACATATGAACATAACATAAACGACAAAATCTTAGAAAAATGTTGACAAATTGTCAAGAAGGTAACTTATGTGCTCAAGAATAACATCAAAATTCTCCCTTAAAGCGAAACTCGTGAAATTGAGAAAGAGCGGAAAAACCCTAGAATGGGTCACAGTAACTAGGAAACTTAGATATCCATCTTTAATAATCTAAAATACCACACTCCATGAAATAACTTAACTAGCTGAGATACTACAAAACTATACGACAAACTAATCATCTAGAAGCAATATAGATGTGCATGGAAATGACAACTAGAAGTAGCACATAGTTGTACAATAGCATAAAACATCATAGAAGTGATCACTGTATTGAAATTTAGTGGAAAAGATGGCATGTAAATGATGATTGGACCTCAACGCACTGTGACATAACTGCATAATAATCAATATATCAAAACATAGACACACAACCACATGATAATGACGATGGGAACACAAATAATATGAATAACTTCATAGAAGTGATCAATGTATCAAAATTTAGAGGTGACCCATAAAAAAAACATGTAAATGATGATTGAACCAAAACTTAGAGCTAGTAAGACACAAAAGCGATCACTCTATCAATACTTATAGGGAAAAAAAAGGAATTAATGATTGTACGAAAGATATTGAAATGAAGAGACATAACTGCATAGTTTGGGATCACTATATCAAAACTCAGAAGCACAAAAGGCATGAAAAATGGTGATTGGACCATAACTAAATGGCATAATTACATGGAAGTGGTCATAGTATCAAAAATCATAGGCACAATGACATGGGAATAGTGATTGGACCACAACTCTGAGGCATAATTATATAGAAGCAATCATTGTATAAAAGCTTAGAGGCATAAATGACATGCAAATGATGATTAAACCAATAACATAGAGGCATAACTACATAGAAATGATCACTATATCCAAACTCAAAGGTGAAAATGACATGGAAATGGTGATTAGACCACAACTTAGAGGCAAAATTGTATAGAAACATGATTAATATATTCAAATTTAAAGACACAGATGCTATGTGAATAGGCGATTGCAACATAATTGCATAGAATTGATTGATGTATCTAAACTTAGTTGTGCACAAATGCCATATAAATGACGAGTGGACGACAACAAAGAGTCATAATTGCATAAGAAATACCATTTTATTGAAAACATAAAGGCACAAATATCATGGAAATAGTGATTAGACCACAACTCAGAGGCATATTTGTATAGAAGTGATTATTATATCAAAACTTAGAAGCACGAAGTCCTGGAAATGATTATTGGATGATAATATAGAGAGATAGTTGAATAGAATTGACAAATGTCACATCAAGACAAAGAGGCACAAACAACATCAAAATGATGATTGGACCACAACTTATAGGCATAACTATATAGGAGTGATTGGTGTATTGAAATGTAGAGGCATTATAACTTGGTTCTTGCAACCAAAAAAAAAAAAAAAACAGAACAAAACTAAAAAACAAAAAAACTAAAAAAACAAAAAATCTAACATTTTAGAAATCAGATTTATAAAAACGAAAGAAATAAGAAAAAGAGGATTAGAGTAACAGTAGGATTAGAGTTTCGCAATCATAAGCAAGGAAAGTAGAAATATGACTTTGGAGAAGAGATAAGGGAAAAGACAATTGGAAAAAGAAAAGCTAGCAGTGCGGCACGGCATGCGTGATAATACGAATAATAATAATGAAAAATACGCGCTCGCATCATAGGCTTTTAAGCTCATCTAAAAACCCACACTCGGAGTCGGTACGTATGAATTTGAGAATATCCCAGAATCTTATCAAAGCCAAAGAGTATCTTTTTCTTCTTATGCGTGCATTGTCGTATACAGCCGCCTCTCATTTCCCTCCAAAGAAAAAAACGAGCGCTTTTGTCTCAAACGCCTTATATTTCAGTCTGAATATCTATTTTGTTTGAAATATTTGGTTTTTAGTTGGCCCCGGCTCTGGTAGAGGAGAGCATGGATTCGGATGTGGAAGATGTGAAGGGATTGAAACAAGGTCTGCCGCGCCTGAACTAGGAAGAGGAGGAGGAAGAGAAAAATGCGTTCACCATAGACGAGATGCTCCAGAAATGGACGGGCGAGTTCAGATGGTGGCAGCTCAGACACTTTGTGCTTACCAGTTTGGCTTGGGCTCTCGAGGCTCTGCATACAATGGTCATGATTTTTGCCGATCGCGAACCGCCCTGGCAATGCAGCAGTAGCAGCTGCAACCCTGCAAGCTCTGAATGTTCCATGGCGGAAACCTCTTGGGAGTGGGTGCAGAGGGTGTTGCTACCGTCTTTGAGTGGGGTCCTTATTTGCGGCAACAAGTACAAAGTCGTGGTAGAGTTGCATCCATCTATTCATTAGAGATCACTTACATCCACATAGCTACATCACAAGGCACAAAGCTAGGACATCTGCATCACACACAACATAGGGGGATGATTCTATTCTATTCTATTCCATGCACACATTCTATTACATTTTCTACATCTAGCTATTGCTCACTACTTTACAAAGTGTGACTGACACAAGAGCATCTAGGGCACATTATGCATACACTCATCAAAACTACATTTGGGTCTGAAATGTAGTGCAACGCTTAGTTAGTAAGCCCACTTTTGTGGCAGCTGAGTTCAGTCTGACCCATTCATTTGCATTTTTTATTTTTTTAGGGTTTTGATACTTCTTTTTAGGTCTTTTGCAAGACATTATTTCTCTTGGAATATTTAGTACATTCGACGTAGTCCAAGAAATCCAGTGTGGTAAACAATGAAGGTTATAGAGTATCTTTTGATCCTGAAAGAATAAAGTTCCTGATATTTTTTAGAGACTAGGGCACCTGTTTTGTCATACCAGTGCACTCGAGTATCCTCCTATATGCTTCATCCTACTGAGATATGCTATATCCACTCTTTTCGGGATCTCTGTGCAACCATTCCTTCTTCTTAGAATTTCCTGTCATAACTTGCGATACTCTACGACAACCATCTGCAATTATCCGAGTTCCTTCCTTACCTTCTTCTTACACATTAGGTTTTTATTTCTATTGGTTTAATTATTTAGTTACTTTATATTGCTTTAGTGCATTTATTTACATTTTTATGTTCTCCTAGATTAGATTAACTATCATTATACTTTCTCCTATTTTAGTTAATTTTAGTTAATCATTTTGGTGAACCCGATCATATACGCTTCTAGATTCCTCTTTCTTACTTAGATAGGGCCTCTTTTTCCTTTCCTATGTCTCAATATCATGAGGATTTTACTGAAGCTCGCCTTAAGGCTATCAATGATCACCTTGTTGCACACCCTCAGGATCTAGACTTACTTCTGCTTGTGGCTCATGAGGAAGCTACTAATTCAGCAGAACTCAATCCTTCTGTGGCTATACCAACTGTTGTGGCCATTCAATCGCCTTCTTCCACTCTTCCACCCTATCTCTAATGTTTTTGGTTTCTATCCCTACTCCTACCAATCATTTTATGCCTCCTTTAGTTTCTCATGAAAGGTAAGTCTCCTCTATTGGAAATCAAGATTTAACCTCTCTTTATCACGATCTTCAAGCTAAAATTCATAAGTTGCAACAAGCTACTTCGATTGTGCATCTCCCTCTTTAGATTCTACCTTGTAATTGCATACTCCATTTGCACCTACCATATCTACTTATTTGTTTCCTCCTAGTTTTGCTACCCCTAAGCTTCCCATTGTCGATGGGTGTATGATGACATGTAGGAGCATCTTCGAGCCTTTCATGTTGCTTTTCTAGATTTTTTCCGATGATCATATTCTCTTAGATATAATATTTCCTCATAGTCTCCATGACTATGCCATGCGTTGATTTTATGAATTACCTATCCACGCAGTTACTTCATGCACACACCTAGCTAATGCCTTCCTTATACATTTATCCATCAACATTGGCTCTAATATTTCTTACACTCAACTAGCATAACTTAAAAAAAATATCCAATGAATAATTCACTAACTACGTTTTATGGGTATAAGAATAATCTTGCTAAAATGACAAATTGTACTTGCTGACTCTTAGCTGTAAGACCTATTTATCCAGAGTCTTTTTACCGCCTCTTTAAGAAAGTGTTCTCTTTGAGGCCTCTCCTTCATTTGATCAACTTTTGCCATACTATTAAGCTTTGTGAATTTAAAATTTTTATCCTTCGGCAAGATTAAGTATCAGGAAAAAAATCCATCCTCCACTTGGTTTTCAAAATAAGGCACCATTCAACCCATCTACATCTAAACCAAATGACACTTAAATCACCGGTTAACACAATAACTCCCTCTAAAGAAGTTTAGGTCACAACAACCTAGATGCACATTTAGCAACCTTCCAATGGGTCCACATCTTATATTAAAGAAAATCTCTCAATAAGAACCTTATTACCCTTCCTCTACCACTCAAGTTAGACCCATCACGACCCAAAAGTAGGAACTAAAAAGAAAAATTCAGTTGTGATTATCATCGATGTGTGGGGACATTCTATAAATACTATTCCTAATAAATCCAAACAATTATCCAAAATCTACTTGAAAAAAATAAGCTCAAATTTCCAGAATCTACTAGCTCTGCTCTAACTAATGACAAGGGTAAACTCAAGCTCTTTAATAATGACTCTCAAAAACATGAAAAAAATACCGTGGAATCTTTTGCTAATCATGCATATCCATGGAGTGTCACCAATCATTTCTTTTTCCAAAACTGATTATCACGCTACATTTACACATTCCACACATCTATCAAATCAAAATCTATTAAAACTACTAAGGTTGATCCATCATGGCCCATTAGTGCATGTTTTATGTCCCTCCCTTTGGGATATCAGTTACCCTCCATCGCAAATTGAGTACCCCTTCCAAAAACCCTTCGATGTTGTCCAATTACATGTCATGGTTGGTCCTCTCATTATGCTTGTGCCTTTCCTTATTAGAAACATAGTAGATGGATGTGACATGAATTTTTCGTCTTAACTGGATTTGAATTTCTCAATCGATTATTTCCATGAATAATTTGCACCTTAATTTTATTTACAACAATCAGGTTATATCTATTAACGGTGTCCCTCCTTTCTCCTCCATTGCCACCCTCTTTTCATACAATCAATTAGTAAGTCATCCACTTCTTCTCACGTGTCTCATCCTATTTTTCCTAAAGCACATGCTACTCCTAGTTCTCCTACTTGATCACCATATACACGATTTCCTCGCTTCATTAGTCCTACCAATCAGTATAGACCTATTCCTAGGATAGTTATTGATTCTCGACATCAATCACCACCTCACTTTATTCCACACATATATTCATCACCTTCATGCACGACATCACTGATATCTCCATCGCCGATGCATTTTAATACACCACGATATTCATCTCATACTCATCCCTCATATGCATATATACTTCATTCACCAGCACAATGTTTATCTTACATGCCACCACTTTTTAGATCATGGTCCTACACCTTCATCTTCGCAACCATCGACTGATGGGACCTTTGACCTTCACTCTAATTGGTTAGTTTACCTTCTTGGGGAGCATAAAAAATCACACATTCCCCCCTCATGTTTTTGCATAGTTACATAGTATTTTATCAAACCTTTCGTATCTATCATTTATTTTCCTTTCCTATAGGCATACCATATCACATGTCAGAGAAGCATCGTCATTACCTGAAGATGCACTCTTGTGCTTTGGTTCACACTTTATTGGTTGAGGGGATTACCATTACACTGAATCCCACACACCCCACCTTACGCATTATAGATTACATTTCATCATACATTGCGCATCAAAAACCATTCATTCTACACTTATGCTACACTATACTAGGCCTCATCTACGCATTACATCCATTAGGGTATCTATGCACTTAGTCACATCATACACTACACATTTATACAAACATTCTACATACTATGCTAGGTTACATTCCATATGAGTCTAGCTTTACATTTTATCATTACATATTCCATTTCTATCTACACCTATTATTTCATTTTACACATTATGTATTGTTACATCCTACACCTATTACATCACATTTTACACACTACATAGTATGCACCCTACACATCCTACATTGCATTTCTCACACCGTGTAATTATAAATCCTACTCATCACCATGGTCGTCTAGTTTCATCATACATGTTACATTGTCTTCTATGAACTGCACTCACCACCATATGACGCACTTTAGTTCCTCGATCCATACTCGACTGCCGAGGGGTTTACCAATCAAATGGACCTTACACTCAACATGCGACATTTCATCATACAATTCCTAGGCTAGTGATGATATGCTTTAGGATAAATCATCACTCACTCTAAAATTATCTAGTAGTGGTATACACTTTAGGATAGAATTACCACTTCCACCATATCATCTTGTAGTGGTTTTACACCTTAGGTTACATCACCACTCATCCATTCATCATATAGTGATATATGCTTAGGGCTAAATCATCACTCCTTTATTCCTCATATAGTGATATACACTTAGTGCTAAATCATCACTCCTCTGTTCACCTTATAGTGATATACGCTTAGGGATAAATCATCACTCATCCCATTCACCTTATAGTGATATACGCTTAGGATAAATCATCACTTATACATTCATCAAGTCATGATATGCACTTCGGCAATAGGGTTCACACCCATCTCTCCACATGTCGCATCTCATCACCACTACACATAGACATTCATCACAACTTGCTAGACACAATAAACACGCCACTTGACCATTTCTAGATGATGCACTCTCCTTTATGGTTTATTCTTGACTACTAAGGGGGGAAAAATGAACCTTAATGCATACATTTCCCTTCACTCAGGGGGGCATGCAGCTCCTATCATTCCATCTTGCATTCCATTCCATCCATCCATAGCATACTACATTGTCTTGGGGGCATTTACTCTTGTTTACTAGTGTTTTACATGATCACTTTACTACACATGTTAGATTGATTTCTTATATTTCATTATCTATATCATCTACACATGTGTGTTCACGCCTTTGGTTTAGTGTGATCATAGATACATGGATATCCTACATGCGGAGCATGGATGATCTCCTTCCACCCTTCCTATATTGGTTGTTGGGGGCATCCACATTCGTCTCATCCAAGTGTTATTGTTTCATTTTATATCTTAACATCTTATATCACTTGGTTATTACATGCTTTGAAATATTGGTTATTTCTCTAACATGCTAATGGGTGTTCCATGTGTAGCACTTGTTTTGTAGGATTACATGTTTCCATGAATAATTTGTTTCTACTTCTTTGTCTTTATCTACTTCTTGTCTGCGGGATTCGCCATATGCTTTGTGTACATACTTCTTGTTGTTTACGGCCATGATGGCCTTGTGTGTCCTTACGACATTATGAGTGATGTCCCATGTTTGTAGCCCACTTTGTGTACCTTATTTGTTTTCTTATGTGTTTACATTTTCTGCGTAGCTTATACATGTTTTCTATATGCATGCATTGTCTCTTTACACTTGTCTTTGACTAGCCTTCTTGTTTGTGTACGTACCTTGTTTTCTACCCAAGAATTTTCCAGGGTCCACATTTTAGAGTGCGGTTGGTACTCTTTTGAGGCCACATTCTCCTATCATCGATGTTGCATGTGCCCCCAAAGAGGGGGCATCATTTAGGGGTTTACGTACTAACACAACATAGTTACATAGATTCATTACAATGCACTTTCTGTCCTTGGAATTGTGGGTTTACATACAAGCAAGTGGGTTCAGACCAATCTATGAACCCCATACACAGTGAATTTTATAGGATATGGTGTCCTTAACATTTCTGGAAAGAAGTTACAGGCTTATAGGTTACAGTGGGTATACCTCTCTACACTACTTTGTCTAGTGGCGTCGGATCACCCAAAAAATTAGGACGCTACAGAGATCACTTCACACACATTTCAACAGAAGTGGTTAGAGCTTGGAGGACACAAAGCATTTCCTCCCTACACTTATTCAGCCATGGTGGTGTGAGATCACCCAACAAAATCGTAGTAGTACATGATATCCTTCTACACCCTTTCTCTCGACATGGATTAGGTGCACATGTTCCATTTACACTTTCTTTTCCGTTTACCTTACATTTATGCGTTTTACACATTTCTATACACATGCGTATTTTTCATAACATTTTTAAATACATACATATTTGAATACTTGATTCTTTTCTCCTTGCAGGTTAGGCCGTATGAGAAATAAGCAGTCAAATTGGGGGCAAAAACAAAAACAACAACAACATTCCACGATGACACAAACCTTACTAACAATGTAGGTACACTACACACTGTAGTAGCTACACATGCATTTCACCCTAGGTTCACTCTCATCACTTTTTCTATGCACATTTTTCATCTATAGTTTCTATTTATCATTTCATGCTTTTGTCTAGTCCTTTGAAACATTTTCTACTACACTCTACATGGATGTCAAGTGCGCATATCTATCTACTTTATGTTACCGAGATTTCTACCCACCAACATAAAGTGGGGGGGAAAATGTAGTCACAAAATCATGCACTTTAGACATTATTTAGCCTAGTCTCATACTAATATTTAGAAGGTTCTTAAGTGAAGAGAGTATTAATTAATCCCACCTTTTGGCTATCTTGTTTAAATTTTTTATTTCTTCATTCCCGCACATTTTTATATACATGACCAATCTACTTCGAAACTTTCCCATCATTTTAGCCTAAACTGGGGCGCCCTAGTCCTACCTAGGGCACCCCACCCCCCATTCCTTTTCCTAATTTCCCACCTCTTTTTGGGCCTCTTCTAACCATTTTTCATCTTTATCTTTTTCCTAGTCGGTTGTGTCAGGATTAATTATGAAATTAGAAAAAGATAACCCTATAAATATAAAGCTATGAGACCATTATGAGGGTCCTATTGTGTCAAAATTACATCACCCCGGAATGACCTGCATGTGAGTGGGGCATCCGATGTAATTATGCTAATATGGGTAAATATCTCAAGTTATGGGACTTGTGACTTGAAATGGACCTCTATAGAAGGCTGGTTTCCTCTACCTAATCCTAACTCTAAACTACTCCTACATGTAGAGCAACACCTAACTACGCCTATCCTAACAATTCCAAGGGGGGGGGGAGAGAGAGAGAGAGAGAGAGAGAGAGAGAGAGAGAGAGAGAGAGAGAGAGAGAGAGAGAGAGAGAGAGAGAGATCATAAAAAGGAGAAATACTACACTAAAGGGGGTGATAACACTAGAAAAAGGGGGTGATATACTCTTCTTGAGGGAGAAACAAGAGGGAAAAATAGGGCTGAGGGGGGTTAGACAAATGTGACACAGACCCATATCCTAATCTGCCATCGAATCTCCAAGGAACAAAACATGATAGACCTGAAAGTGAAATACACATGCACAAAATACAACAAAACATTGGAGAGGAAAGAAAAACATAATAAAAATGATCTAGGGTTGAAGAAACGCCACAAAACACATTTTTTATTGCTTCAAAATATACATGTTGAGTGGATAAGAGTATGGTGTGAAGGAGAGGGCACATAGAAGGTTCACACGTGAGAACAGGGTGCAGTCAAAGGCATGGAAGGATAGGGAGGGGCACGCGTGCGGAAGACAAGGGAAGATTCAGGACTTAGCTGTTTTCACATATACGGGCTATTTTTGGAGATAGCATGTAGAGCACACAAACTAGATAAAGACTTGTGTGACATGCATGGGCTATTATTAAAAGAGTGGCTACTAAGCGTTTTGCATGGGTTTGGGTTAAGAATAGAACTACTACTACCAGTTAACCAAAAGAGGTCTATTGTTAGCGCACTTGCATGTATGGCTATTATTGTAAAGGCACATGGCTATTTTCAGCATGCGACCTATTTTGGGAGCTATGCAAACGGTGAAGGGAAATTCCCCACCCTTATAAATATGTAGTGATCTGCGTAGTAGAGGAGGAATGTGTGAGAACCAAATTACTATGAAGTTATGCTGCCAGATCTGATGCATGCATAAGCTTATGGTATTACCTATTGTAATGAGCTTCTGTGTATTTATTATGTTTAATATAATGGAGTGTATTAGATGAATCAGAGTATTAATCCTGAGTATAATTGATTCTGATAGGATTGATTTCATTATGGATATTATTTAAATCAGTTACTCTATAGATCTAGATCTGGACATGCTCTGTAGAATGTTATGTTAATTATGGATTTGAATGCATTAAGTCTTCATCATGCTAACATCCTACAACATCAACCCTAAAGAGGGTCCTGGTACCTTTGCACACTTCGGGTGAGTGCTCAGTCTAGGTTGAGTGATGTGCCAACGTGCCTAGGTTATTACTGGTAAATTCTAGGTTACATCATTGGCTCCATTTCCAGGACCTCTTTTTCAGTTGTTTTTAGGATGGTTCACAATGAAGACATACCGGTTGACCCTAACAAGTGTTGAGGAGTGGATACATGATCTAGAATAAGAATACACATAGAGGTTCAACATCAGATTTGAGTTTAACGCACGTGTATGGGTGGAACAAAATCTGTATGATAGTTTGTATGAGAAATTTTTCACTATTTTTCCAGTCAAACTATACGAGTGGTTTGTTTCTTATGCGTCTAAAAGGGATTGGAGGTATTGCGCACTTGTTTGGGTGTAGGAAGAATTTCAGGCCCTCTATGATGCTGATCTGATTTAGACACATGTTGTGGATACTTGGTTTCATGGTGTTCTGAATAGCTATATTATTGAGTACTCAATTTCCACTTATTATTGCCCAGAGGTAGCAGAATTCCAATTTTTATGATATCCCAGGGGAACTTATTTGCAAGGCATTCCACTGGCGATCAAAATCTTGATGGTAACCCTGAACTTGAAAAGCAAACCGATGGCTAACTAAACCCCATCACACGTGGGGGCAAGAGAAGGTTTGGTGAAAGATGGAAGACCTAGCGGTAGAATGGCAGAGAGAAGAAATGTGGATTGAATATAATGAGGCATGCAAGAGGGAGATGGAAAAGCAACATGATGTTGTAGAGTGAATGGAGTTGAGGAGAGAGATGGCTCACAAAGGATTTGAAGATCACACAGACGACGCAGAGCCAGAGCATCAGGAACTCCCCCATTTGGGAAAGCATGACATGTAACCCCCCTCGGCCTCATGTAGAAGCACACCAATAGAGACGACTTGGGCTGCGAGTGTGAACCTAAATCTACCTAGAAACCTTGCCCTTGCGCTTGGTTTTCTAGTATCTAGTATGACAAATAGTCAGCAAGCTAATTTAGGAAGTAGGAGAGCAGGAGTAAGTTATATAACAAGTACATCGATGGCATGGAAAACTTCTTCATTGTTGTTTGAAGGTACCTTTTCAGGTGTATCATCCACACATAATTCAAGTGCGCAGAATCTTGGACTCACTTCTGGGAGTGGTAACACTTCACAAACTATAGGGGTGTAGTTTAGTACTATTGTTGGGGCACAGGGAAGCACCTCTTCTGGTCTATCTCCAGCTACAGGTGGAGGATTAGGAGCTATAGGTGGTTCTAATTTTTGTGGATCTAGTGGTTTTAGAGGTAGAGGAAACACATGGGGTTTTGGATCAGGTGGGCAAGGTCCACACCAACCCTATAATATTTACATGGAAATGTATCTTCGTCTCCCAAAGTATAGGGACATAGAGGATGCTATTGAACACGTGTAAATGTGTGAAATACTGTGGCGTGCAAAAGGAATAATGGCTTTTGAGGATAGGGAAAGTCAATTCACCAATACATTACAAGGGCACACACACAGCTGGTATAGAAAGTTTGATCCTGATCAGAATTGCGTAGATTATGTGGCTTTAAAAGATTCTTTCCTTAAGGAGTTTCACATCCCTAAGTTTGAGAATAAGAGTATAAGCGTGCTCAAGGATATTAAGCAAGGCACTACTGAGAGTGTCAGAGAGTATGATGCCCATTTCAAAATGCTTTTATCTAAGACTTCTTATGATATTCATGTAAGCTAGCATGCAAAATGGTTCGTTGGAGGTTTGATTACACCTTTTAGAAGGGTGCTATCAAATAATATATACACTAATCTGTGTGAAGCACTTGAAGTAGCCTTACACGCTGAGGTAGTTAAAAGTATAGACACTGGGGTGAGCCCATTTTTGGAAGCACAGATCGCAGCCATGGCGAAGTAGTTGGAGAAACTATCGACAAATTCAACACATGAGACACGCACGGGGATTTGGTGCACAGATTGTAACACCCTGAACTGTTGTTACTTTCTCCTTTACATTCAAGTGTTGATATGTGATTTTCCCATATGAGGATATGTTATTTTGGTTTTGGGAAGTCATGCTTGATTTGGTTATGTCTTTTCTACTCTTAAGATCTTTGATTGAACCGGAATATGCTTGGACTCTTTTTCTTTCATCCCTCACATATGAGTGCAATCTGATTTCTAGAAGATTGTGGATTTATCAACCTCTATGACTCATCCTTGGATTAGTTGCATTGATCCAAGGAATGTTTTAATTATATTCAGGATGAACAATTATGTAATGACATTTCATTAATTATTAAGTCTGACTGAACTTAGAATGTACAAGTTCTTTTAAACCTCCTGCATATAAAATATGTCCGTAGAGGAAAGTTTTGTTGGATTCCGAAGGTTAATCCTGGTAGATCATTGCAATTGAAATATGGTTTCAGTCATCTTAGCATCAGAAAGGACCTGGACCTTAAGCCAGGTAAGATGTGTAAGTTTTCCATCTAAAGCTAATTTACTTGATGCAAAATCTAAATCTAATCTGGGAATGTTTTATTCTGTTTGAATTCTGTATATTGATTAACCTTATCTAGTGGACCTAAACTAGAATCAGTAAAGTTATTAGTTTTTAACCTAAGCTTTAACCTATTGTTGCAAGGTTAGTTAATCTAACCTAGTCCTAAACTATGTGCTTGATATTCCTAAGGGTTATCTAAACCTAATACTAAGGTGGGTGACTAATGTTATATCCTATGGCATTAAGACTAAATCTACCTATGATCTAACCTAAGTCGCTAACCTATCCTTTAAAATCTTAGAATCTTGCTTTCCTTTGGAAATGTTTTCATTAGAACAACTCTGTTCTGATAATATATGTGCATTTTTGGCTTGATTGGTAACAATGATTATGGGTTTTATGTAAATTTCAGGCATGGGGTTCTGGGTTGAACATGGAATTTTGGGTCCTGATTGAAACCTGCTTCATTATTCTTTATTCCCTTGCTATGGATTAAACTTGGAGTTTTGCTATCCATTTGGAAGTGTTGTAAGTTCTTATCTGACTGATTTATTAGATTAGAAATTGGCTCCATGGAAAGAAACATTTTAAATGATTACGTGTTTTAAACACCATGGTAATTCCTTATTGTTTCGGTTAGGATTGGAACAACTGATTGTTTACTTCGCCGTAAGAACTCTGATTGTAACAAGTCCATGTTAAAGGAAATAGGTAACTGATTTCGTGGATGGATTGTTGGTATACTCTGTGAAACTTGACTGTTTAGTTGTGTGATTGGGAAACGTTGTATGATTTTTAAGCCTGTACCTCTTATTTCGAAAGGGTTTGAATGTTCTTATGTTCGCAAGTACTGTGAGTAAGGCAGTATATGGTTTAACTGTTGTTTTTGTGATTAGTCATGAGTATTAGGAACACGGTTATGCACAGGAGGAAAAGTACTTGGATGAGTTCTGTTTCCTTGGAAAATTCATGGTTAATCTTGGAAAAGCATTAATGGGAAATTATGTTTAATGTTTTTGGTTAAGATAAGACTGTGTTTAATGTTACCTTGAGATGATTGTGAAATCTATTTCTTTGGCCGCGTTAAACGATGTTGGAAACTCTTTTTTAAAAACTGACTTCAATCTCAACAAGTTTTATCAAGGTTCAGCTATTACATGCCCTTTGAAGTTGGAATTAGGGTTGAAATGTTTTTACTGCAACTAAAAGATCTATTTATTTCTGGACTGATAATGCATTATTCACTACTATGGTATGAATAGTGTGGCTTTTGGGTATTTTTGAATCTATATTTAGAATTTGATTATTAATACTGTACATGCATTTTTGGTTTAGTGTCTTGAAATAAAATAGCAACCAAACAGTGCAACGGTTAGAATGATTTAGTTTTCGATCAATTGGCAAATGAGGGTAATGGGAAGTTACCCTAACTTGACCTTAAACTCAAATGGTTTGAGTAGTTGATGAAATGTAGACTGTTTTATTGGATCAGGATTATAGTTTGAGTTTTGATTGTTTATAACGTTTTATGTTAAAAAAATGTTATTGGCTTTTGTTGAATGTATAGTTGTAGAACATGTAGGGATCTATTGGAAAACTCTTAAGATGGCTCTACCTGACCTGAGCTATTGGGTGAACTTAAGTGTTTGAATTACTCATCTTCTCCTTCCCTGATTGGACTAGAGAATGTATATTACTTCTTGGAAGTTAATGTAGTTCTGAACTCGATTACAATAGTGTTTTGATTTTCTCTGTTTTCTTCCTCTGAGTTGAAAAGGAAAATTGTAAAAGGGTTTCAAAAATATGAAAGTGTTTATACTCTCTTTTGTAATGATAGTGTGCTCTTCTTTAGAATTCTATAAGGAACTCAACAGTATGGTTATGGGATGACAGGGCTGCTAAAATTAAGTGGAAAGAAATAGTAAGTGGTGAGATCTTAACTGAGAAGACTCCTTTCGTATCATAGCTATGTTAAGATCTTGTTTTAGAATTATGTTTGTTATCTTCTTACAAAAAGGGAATCCAGTAGTTAATGATTTGCATACTTATCATTGATTGAAAATTAGTATAATAAGGTTAAGGACAGTTTGTTAGGTGGGCTTGCAAGTGGCAGTAATCCATTCTTTTGCTCAAATTGCTTGTATATGAACCTGTTGGATGTATACCTTAAAATGGTTTAGTTTTTAAAAAAGAGTTGATTAAAACATGATTAACACTTTTCTCGGTTTTTCGGATGGTTAGGTACTTAAGATACAGATTGTCCCTTCTTATTTTATTGTATAAGATGAATCATCCAAAATAGATTAAGTTGAAATTATGCCTGTAACTTGAGTTATGGTATAAATTCATATTGTAATTGGTAGAAAGAAAACCCAGAGTGTATCATGATTTGGGATTGTGAAGTAATTGTTGGATTCAATTATACTTTAAATTTTGGACAGGCAGAATAGGTTATTCCTTCTGTCCATTTTGTTTTTAACAATGCACTAGGACTCTTATACTGGCTTCACTTTAAATAGAAGGTATGAAGAAATTGATGTCGTTATAACATGATTGTTTAATGGAAACAATTAGTGGAATGCAATTATTTTAAGGATTAGTGCTTATCATGCTCAGTTCATTGACCCGTGCTAGCAATTTTTACAGATGGTCATCGTAAGTGGTAAAGGCAGACAAAATCTGATATGATGCATTGACTGTTCTAAATTGGTTTTTACGAAGAATTCTGATTTGATTTCCAAACTACATTATGGAAGAAAGTTATCTCTTTTGTTGAAGACTATTGTCTTAAAGTATGCCGAAGTGCATAAGTTGTAATTGTATAGATTTGGAAATGAATGAATGAATGAAATGGAGAGATATCACCTATGTGGTTTGTGTAACCTATTTTGTTGGGATGATCTTCTTATTATCTATATGAATGAGTGTGCATTCATATTATTCTTTACAATGGAATCTTGATAAATTTCTTAAGTAAGCCATAGCTAATTATATGGCTGAATACTACATTTTTGATTAGTGATCCTTTATAACTTATGATTGTGATCAAAAATTGTAAATAAGATCACTGCATTTTAGGGAACGTTGAGAGTGAACTATGCCCTAAAATGTAACTAGAATAAGAAGAGGATTTTCCCCTCTTGTAATGCATTAATTATAAAAATAATATATGGTTATAAATCGTTAAGACTTAACGGTACTAAGTCTAATATGTTTAAGCCTATAGGGTTGCTACTTTTCCTTTGTTGGTTTAGTCATTTTCTAAATGAAGAAACTTAGATGGTTATTGCCTTATTTTTTTAGTTAAGGGGTTGCTATGTACCAACCGACAACATGGAAACAATCTTAAACTAATTAAAACCCTTTTGTAAAACTGAACCCTAATTACAAAAAGGTAACTTAAAGAGTGTTGGACTCGAGGTTAGGGAAGGCTACCTAATTATGTGGACCTGTAACCCAAATATAACTTAACGTAAGTAAATTCTTGGAGGTATGTACATCTTTCTGAGTTTGTTCCATAGGATGTTGACACACGTCAACTGCAAGGTTGTACCTTTGAGAAGATTAGGATCTTCTCGAGGATACAACAATGCAGATGACATGTGGCAACTCCCTTCTGCATTGATCGTTAAGATTTACACACCTGAGACTTGATCAAGATTTCTCTCTGAGACCGGTTAGGACCATAGTCAGGTTATGAGGTAGCCCTTTGAGACTCAGGGTACCTTGACACATGGGGTTAACTTCGGTTGACCCAGTATGTCAACTTACCCCTAGTCTTTAAGAGCATCTTTATAACGTGAACTATGATGATAATAAGATCCAGAGTGAAAAATTAGGACAAGGGGACTGACAGAGGTCAGTATAAAATGTTCTATATAACATTGGAGTGGGGTGAAGGACGTATTCCATATTGACGAGTATTCTGTCAAGGAATAAGTAATACAAACAATATGTTCTAAATCTTTGGCCAAAGTATCGTAAGCTATTGATTGCGTTGTCCTATGTCACCTAGTCTAAGGATCGTGATGCCGATAAATAGTGGTAACAATTATTCAGATAGGTTCCTTGGGTAGAGCACTCAGAACCTGTAATAGGGTAAGAGAACCACAAACATGAAGTGTTCAGAAGAAAACTTCAAGCTCAAAGTTACACATGAATAGATCGGTAGTTCACCAAGTCATGGAATGAATAGATCAGTGGTACACCAAGTCATTACAACTGCATATGGTTATCTGTTATAAGAATGATTGTTATGATATGTGTGCTCTAAATTATGTATTTAGAATAGAGAACATTAATCATGCAATTTTTTTTTCCTTGTTCTAAAGTATTAAAATGGGAATGTTACACAGATCATGAAGTGGAAGGTTACACCAAGGATAGTTGTCCTCGCAGATTAGTACACTCATTGCTGCTAGACTGTGAGATATGTAATTTAAACCATGATGCTAGCCATTGGTCATTATTACAACATGCAATAATGAAGAACATCTCTTGCTACTATAAATTTTATAGGTCCACAACTGACGACATGGAAGACTACTGACTAATTGGTCAAATCCATGATGCTATAGATATCGGTGTATGACAAACAAGAGTATCAAATAACTCTAAAGGTAATAACGAGCATCATGATAAGGATCATAATCAAGCATGCTATGATAGGAATGAAGGGTGTTTTGAAGGAGGTTGCGATAGAGGTTGAGGATACTGTGGTGGATTTGGAGGATGAGGCCGTGGTGGTGGACGAGGCGAGTTTCCTTACAGAACATGTTATACATGCGGATCTCTTGACCACTACAGGTGTGAATGTCCTCATAATATTACATGTTATTTCTATAGAAAGAATCATAGTTATGAGGAATTACTAGACCTATATGAGCATTTTAGTAAGTAGCATAAACAAGAAAACAAAGGCACATGGATGGTTAGGATACAACACACTTTGGAAAATCAATGAATGCTTAAGTTGGAACCAGATTCTGAGGCATTTCCTGTAAAGATCACTACCTGCACTGAAGTGGTGCGCCCTAAAGAAACATTGTAGAAGAATCCTACCATCACTAAGGAGGAGGTTCTACATGCACGGTACCTAGACCCTGTCCGTTAGAAGGAGGTTTATCATGAAACCATGGAGGTACTCAGAAATATTCAGGGTGAAATACATTATTTAAAGGAGAAATCACAGAATATGGAGAAAAATAAGGCAACAAAAACGGTCGAATATGATATGGATGACTTGAAAGAAGTGTGCAAGATGTTGCGCCAAGATAATATCATTCCATTGTTAGGGAATTGGTTAAAGGGAAACACTCTATGTGAAAGTATTGAGACTGGACAACAAATCATGCATGCAAATATTCCCCCTCATAACTTAGATTATGACAAGGAAATCACTCTGAATGCTGTTGTGAATGGGTGGATTTTGAGTAATATTTGATTGATATAGGTGCGGAAGTCAATGTTCTTACTCTAGATGCATGGGTAAAAATGGGGAGACCTCCATTACAATGATTTTTGAATGTACTATTCATGGCTAACTGAACTAAGGCCACTCTCATTGGAGTTCTAAAAGATGCATCCATTACCATGCAAGGAGACAAGTTCACTGGGGATTTTGAGGTTTTGACGCTGGCAAAAGTAGATAACTTCCCAGCTCTACTTGCACATCCTTGGTGCTATAAAAATAATGTTGATCTTCGGTTCAACAAGGGTTATATTAGATTTGAAAACAAGGAAGAAAGAGTTACATAAATTCAGATAGTACTTACTAGCAACACCATTTATATTTTATACCGATCACATGACATTGAAATATTTAGTAAACAAGCCCGTTTTATAGGGGTTCATATGCAGATGGGTAATCTTATTCTAAGAATTTGATTTCATAGTTGTGGTAAAACCAGGGAAAATTAATTCTTGACTAGATCATCTATCCAAAATAGATTCGAAAGAAGAAGCACAAGCAATTAAAGATACCATGCCCGATGCATAGTTATACAGGCTACAACACATGCCATCATAATTAGAGGAGATTGTTGTCTTTCTATGAATAGGTATAGTGCTAGATGGGATGAAATCATTAGATAAGAAATAACTTACTATTCGCATGGAACCGTTTATATTGATTAGCAGTGACCTGTACAAGTTAGGCCGAGATGAAGTATTGTGCTGTTGTGTACTAGAGCATGAGCACACATATATCATGGAGGAGGATCATGGTGGTATTGCAGGTGGCCACTATGCAGGTGGCGCCACTGCGCGTAAGATTTTACTTGATGTATTATGGTGGGAGACCCTGTATAAAGATTGTAAAGCATATTGCAAGGCTTGTGATCACTGTTAGCACCTTTTAAAACTAGGTCAACGAGATGAAATGCCTCTAAGACCTATTACTAGTGCAGAACCATTTGAAAAATGGGATATAGATTTTTTGGTTCCTATATCACCAGCTGCATACAGGACTGGATCGCGCTATATCATTACTTGCACAAACTATATAAAAAGGTGTGCAGAAGCAATGCCTACAAAGGATTGTATAACCATTACAATAATCATGTTTTTATGGGAAAATATTATTACAAGGTATGGATGCCCTTTAAGTTTGACTAGTGATAGGGGCACACATTTTCTAAATGAGACAAGCAGAATTTTTTTGGAAAAATTCATGATTGCACACCATAAGACTACACCATATCATCCTCAAGCAAATAGGACTATTGAGGCTTTCAACAAGATTTTGAGCTAGACATTGACAAAAATTTGCGATGATGGAAGAAAGAATTGGGATGATAAAGTTTTTGCTATACTTTGGGCATATAGAATAACATACAAGAGGTTAAACAAGGCCACACCTTTTTAATTGGTGTTTGGCGCATAATCAATTCTTCATATGGAATTCATGTCAGCTTCTTTGCGTATTACACGCGCTAGAGGTCTAGCTAATGAGCAATAATTAGAAGAATGAATTGAAAATTTGGATGAGCGATGAGAACTAGCACACTGGAGTCAGAAGCAAGAAAAATCCAGGTAGAAAGCATGGCATGATAGGCACATTAGGAACAAAAATCTTGAGATAGGGCAGATGGTGCTTCTTTATGATTTTAAGTTTTTACGGCATCTAGGAAAACTCAAAGTACATTGGTTAGGACCATATGTTATCACTCACATACTTGAAACATGAGCTTATCAGTTATAAACGTTTGATGGAATAATGTTACCCAGTTACTTCAACGGGAGTAGGCTGAAGCCCTACTATAAATAAGTCTTCTTGGTGTTTGTAATAAGGCAATATTACCATTTAGATTAGGTTTTCAATTATGTATTCCCTTACTGTGTTTCCTTCTTTGTCGTTATGCTTTGTCAATTAATTTGTTGTTGTGAAATAAGTGAATTTGCATGCCAGAAGATAATTACCATTTGCAGTATTTGTATGCGTAGAAGACTACACATACCATTTATGTGGGGTGGTTATTGAGAAATGGGTACACATAAAGGAATGACCTGCTATAGATGCTATTCAAAGTTTGTAGAGTTGGTGAATAGAATATTGCTTCTAAATAAGGACCATAGATGGAGATAAATAAAGGAACAATATAACGGAAGGTAAGAAATGACCATGGAGACTACTAGGAGAAGGCACAATGATGAGGTACTCAGGCACATGGAAGTGTGCTGAAGAGAAGCTTGTAGCCAGAAGGTAGGAAGGCTCACTAAAATGTTATAGCTGAGGCGTGAAGATGTACCGCATGGAAAAATGTGAAAAGGGTCAATTAATGAGGATTGTTGGTAGGTGAAGCATCAATAAATGCACTAAATTTTTGAAAATCTATATAAGGAAGGGTTACTATTTCATTTTTACAATTGTAAATCATAAAAATTTGAAAGAGCTAAGTGTGACCGAGCTGAGATAATTGTGTTGAGGTGAAGAGAGTGTGAAACTAGACATGAGGAGAAGATTTGTACGTAGAAGAATCTTACGTCCCCATTGGTGAAGAGTTTGAGCAAGGAAGAGCATTGTGAAAGAGCTAGGGCACATGATTTTAACTAGGGCATGCAGATTCAAGCTAGGGTTTGAGTTTACACATTGCAGAAAGTAGAAGGCAATATTTTACATACTACAGAGGACAAAAAGTTGTTATTTATAGATGACACCAAAGAAAGCACTTGTCGTAGGAGGAAAGGGAAGAAGAAGGTGGAAGTAGAGGTTGAAATTTCTCCCGAGAGAAATTTTTTAGATATGCAATAACCAAAAGGCATGATAGTGGGACAAGAATGGGATTTTCATGTTTGGAAGTGAAAGATATGTGACTACAACTACCACACATTAGATAATAAAAAGGAATTAGATGCACTGTTGAGTACGAAGTGTAGACACTTAAAATTGGTTACCCAATTTAGTGTCCCCTGGGTTTGCTTATCCTCTTGGGTAACCCTGGGCACCTTTATATCACCACTTCTCCCTTAGGGTATTAATTAAGTATCTAATTAAAACACCTATCCTAAGTTTATTTCACTCCATTATATTTCACTCATGTATAATTAAATATTAACTATTTAATTATACCTTTTACGTTTCTTCCAACTACTTATTTACCCCATATCATTTCCCAACCTCGCGTGCTATTATTATCCATCTATCCCACCTATTTCTCCTCTCCTGGAACTATGCAATGGGATTCTTCCCATATTTGAGTGGGAGGGATACGTTTATTATCTCCACAACTCATTTCTTTACCTCTCTGGGAAGTTGTTCCCTGATCGGCGTCGACTAATTTTCGATCGACGTTGATTTTTCAGAACGACACCGATTTTATCTCGGTCGGCGTTGACTATAAATTTACGACTTGAGATCCTCTCTGGTTAGATTCAGAAGAGTTGGTTGCCTAGAGATTACTTTTTTCTGAGTGATTAAAGAGATTATCAGAGAAAGAGAGTGATTTTTGTGCAGTTTAATTCTTGAGAGGTGTACTGTTACTCTGTCTGCGTGTCTATAGCTCTTGCGGGTCTCCATAGCTCCCTTGGTCATCATCAATCATTAATCAAGCATTTTTTAGGTATTCCCCTTTGTGGATTTCTGTAATTTCCTTTCGGTCAACACCGACCTAGTCTGATCGAATCTGATTAGTCTTCTATTGACGTTGGTTTATCCAAATCGACACTGATCGGGTCTTTCTTCGGTTTATGGGTTAGAATCCATCAATTTCTACCTTAGATCCCCTATTTTTGTCTTCAATCTTTGCTTTCTGATCAATCTTCAGTAATCTGGTCTTACATTTAATCCGTTTTAGCTTAGCTTGCTTTCTTCTTTTACTGTCTGGCCTTCTGTCTACCGGTGTGTCCAATCAACGCCGATCACTATCTGATCGACGCCGACCCAAACAATCAACGCTGATCACTATCTAATCGACGCCGACCCAAAAAATTGACGCCAATCACTGTCTGATCGACAGTGACCAGTCTATAGAAAGGTACAAAATTTAGGTAACACAATTTCAGTTTTGTTTTTACAGTTTCCTACTTTCTTTAAGTTTCTATTGCAGTTTTTACATTCTATCTGTTGTTTTTAATCAGAAAACCTAAATATTTGCTTACATCTTTTATCATGTATGTCTTTACTCTTGATTGAAAGAATGAAATGACATCCACTGATAAAGCTTATCACTTCCCAGACCTGCTTTCCGGGAAGTTCACCCATATATCATCTAACATCATCTTTTTTCTGCCAAGGATTTGTGCATCATAGGTTTCTTGGATCTACTTTGCGGGATTGTTCATGTGCACCCGTCTTGTCTCCATCGGCATTCTCTCCATCTACGTCTTTGGATCTTATCCAATCTATCAAGTATCAATTTTATTTGAGTTTTTCAGGGTTTTTGTGTTTAGTTTGGTGCATTAACTTGGACAGGTAACAAGCGCAGAAATTCTTGATCTACATTTTGGCACACCCGATGGGACCCCACCAAAGTCCCTTATTGGTAAGTTCATTTCTTTTCTAGTTTTGAGCTTTTGTTATTTTTCTTCACTGATTTTCATTAGTTTTCCTTAAGCATTTCCTTTCTTTATTTTGGTCTTGTTTCTTTCGTTTATAATTTGCAAAGTCAAAATTATTTCTTCCTTGCATATCTAGATTCCCATTTCCATTTCTAAGATTAGTAAATCTTTCATTTGATTTCAAAGCTGCACTTTTTGATTGATCTCAGGGTGCAAAATTGTCAGTTTCTTGAAAGTTTTCTATTTTTTTAAAATAGAAATTTCCTTTCCACTAGTATCTTGTTGGATTTGTTTGCGTGTTTTTCTTAACCCTGTTCTATGGAGTGATTTGCTTGTTTGTGGGATTGTTCGAGGGGAAGAGCTCAACAACGCACTTTTTGAAGTCCACACACCTTGGAGAACTAAATCTACAGGTATTTATCTTTTTGGTGTTTTCTTCTTTTTAAGAACTTAAAAAGAACTTGTTTGTTTGTTTTTTTATCTCACTCAAACACTTCGATTTCGGTGCTTAAAAAGAATTAATTGCATTGGGAAAGAACTTGTTTGACTTGTCTTCATTGAAATCAAACACTTCGGTTTTAGTGCTTAAAAAGAACATTTTTTTTTCATTTCTAGTGTATGTTCTTCATCTAGTTTCCTAAATAGGTTGGAAAATTGATCAAAATCGGTAGTGACACTATTTGATTCTTATTTTTCACCCTTGCACACAAAGCCAAAATCACTAGGTATAAAGCATTTAAACAAAAACTCCTTCCCTGGCCTCGCCAACTTGGAAGTGACATCGAAGAGGAAGAGCCTATGCGGTACTTGGGTCGTGCTATAAATTCACCAAAGTTCTGGTATATATTGGCAAAGCACCTTACTCCCTTATCGCAGAAGTGTGTGAAGTATGGGGGTAGGCCCCTATATCAAGCCATGTACCAGTATTTTATTGAAGTGCCTTCGGGACTCCTCACTAAAACATTCCCCAAACCATCCTTAGTTTGGCCAATTGAGTAGTCCCTGTTCTAAAAAGCCTTCCCAAACATTTTCTTTCTTAAAAGGCATGAAAATTTAAAAGAGATAATCACCTATGCTGCTTGAATTGTCTGTGCATTAGTTAGGTTAATCTCTTTCTATGTTTTTGCTTGTTTATGATGGTCATCACCTGGTCACAATCTAGAAAAATGGCTCAACTGGCCTCTTCTTCATCTGAGACCACCGCTAATGTGGATGTTTCAATACCCCTCAGGTCTTCTTCGGGACCACTGTTAGTTGGTTCCCCATCTTGGTCATATAATCCTTTCTATCATCCTAAAGTGATCCCATCATGACCAACTTCCCCCAGTCCTTCAAAGGTGTCATCTGATTCTGATATAGAGTATGTTCCTCATGGAGATCCTGAATTTCAGGAACTCCTTGACCACAACCCAGTAGCCCTTATGGACTACCTAGTGCATAAATCTACTCACATATCTGATCAGGGACCATCGATCCAGCAAGTTTACGATTATTCTCATGAGCCATCCCAGGATTTCATAGAATAGTTAGCATGCTTTTTCTCGCCTCAAACCACGAAAGAAGGTGGCACATCTATGCCTCCTTTTTCTCTTCCACTGACCCTATCGACTGGTTCTCAAATGACCCTACCTATCCCTAGTATCGTGGCTACCTCGGCTACCCCACAACCTACTTTCGAGAGGCCCTCTTCTTCAGCTATGATGAGTGCGTCCATGCTCCCACAAATTGCTGTTAATTCTTCTATCATGTCTATTGTGTCTCAGGGTCAGTATCTCTCTATGAATCAACCCCCTCCTACGAGTCAGGTGGTTCCTCCTTCTCATCCTCCAGCTGGTCTTTCTTCTAATGCTCCAGTGACAGTGACCTTTACCCATCCTTTGGCGTCAGAACCCCTAATAACCAATCCGGAAGTCAAAAGCCTCATTCAGAGTTTGTTTCCCTACCATATCAAATCAAATCAACACCCACATTCCTCAATCCATTCCGATTCAGTCGGCAAGTGTAGGAACCCACCAATCACAGGCCCCATCTTTCATTCAACCACATTTCTCTCAACCACTTTTCATCTCACAGCCTGTTTATACTCAGGCTCCTTTACAACAAATACCTTGCCAGGCATCACCCAGAATGCCTGGTTATTCCTCTTATCATCCTGT
Source organism: Taxus chinensis (assembly GCA_019776745.2). Classification (NCBI taxonomy): domain Eukaryota; kingdom Viridiplantae; phylum Streptophyta; class Pinopsida; order Cupressales; family Taxaceae; genus Taxus; species Taxus chinensis. The sequence goes on from CM034151.1 coordinate 705,512,705, forward strand.
TAATCAGTAGATGAACCCCCCATTAACGCCTCAACAAAACATACCATTCACTTCTTATACGGGACATACCAACATGCCCCCTCCTCAATATGACATCATCCAACTTCTTTTCAAGAAAATCGTAGACCTAGAAGCCTCCACCAAAGGGGCTCACCCTTCATACTCTTTTGAAGAAGTATGTAATGAACCGATTCATCCATTAGTGGATTTTAAGCCTTATCCTCCCCAATGGGAACTTCCTAAGTTCTCAAAATTTCATAGTCGGGAGGATCCTCAACAACACCTACCAGTATTCAAACATGCTTGCTACCTTATAGTCCAGGATCAGGAGCTTATGCTCTATACCTTTCCTATGTCTTTAGCAGGGCCCGCTTTAGACTAGTACAATAACATACCCCAACACTCTCTGTTTTCTTTCTCTCAATTAGCTTAGATGTTTGTTGAAAACTTCTCAATAAACATCACACATAAGATCTTGATCACAGATCTTTATAACATTCGTCAATTCGATGATGAGTCTATTACAGACTTTGTCACTCGTTGGAGAGGAATAATAAATCAATTGTCCTTCTCCCTCCCTCAATCTCAGCAAATCAAGTTGTTTACTCGATCTTGCACCAATCATATTTCTTCCACTTTAAGGATTCAAACCTTTCATACATTTGAAGAATCCTTTATGATGGCACACAAACTTGAGTCTCGTGCCGTTGAACAAGGAAAGTTAAAACTTTGTTCTAAGTCTAAACCAGATTTTTCTCGGTTTACAAAATCAAACCCTTCCACTTCTAACAAAGACAATAATCAGGGGTCCACAAATGCTATCATGTTAAAAACATCACGAGCTGATAACACTTCTAATCAAACACCTCAGAGAGACTCTTCATCTTCTCAAAAAGGACCTCCATCATCTCGGTCTTTTACTTCGTTGGGGGAATCATATGCTTCTATCTTAGAAAAAATGTTGGAAGTTCACATGATCAAACTTCCCCTATTAGAAATTTTGATGAGAGCCAAGAATGACCATTTTGGTATCGTGAAAATGAATTTTTTCGTTATCATAGAAGCAAAGGCCATGATATTGAATGATGTCAGACCTTCAAAAATCTTGTCCAAAAATTCATTGATAAAGGTGAGCTCATTCTAGATAACCCAAATGCTCCCCCAAATCAAGCGCTTGATGTTTTTAAACAATCCTTTTCCAAATCATTCCTCGAACAATGATGCTTCAGGGTCTCAAAAACCAAACACTCATACTATCAACTTCATTTCTACTAATGGTTCTTCTTCTAATTCTGAATCATCTACAAACATGTCGACTGAATCGGAACTTCCTTCCACTCCTTCAAATTCTGAGATTCCACCATCCTCAGATGGTCCATCTTCGAGTCTTCCTTTATTAGAAATAGATTCATCTCCCTCTACCTCGCTATTTGATCTTCCACCTATACTTGAGATAGTGTCATCTTCATCTATCTCGTCATCAGATATTCTTTCGGTGCTTGAGTCATTTACATCCCTTCAAATTTCCACTATGGATACTTCTACTTCTATGTGCTCCCATTTTTTCCATGACCATGCCTTTGGTTAACATACCCATAGTTGTACCAACTTCTATGCCTTCGAAAGCATCCTTGATCTTGACTCTTCCTATCTCTTTTCCTATAGTAATTACACCCACAATTACTGCATCTAAAGTACCCTCCTCACAAGAGGACAAGCTTCTTCATTACCTACCTCTTCCACCATCAGTGTTTCCTTTGCCTATTAAGGAAACATCTAAAGAGATAGCATCGACACCTATACTTCTGACTCCTGGACTTAGACATAAACAATTGGAGTTTAAGCCTAGGGTTACATCATTGGTATCATCTCCTTTACTTCCTCGAAATGGTTACAATCACCTTATGCGGTTGAAGTTGTCACCATCCTTAAAAAGGGAAAACCAATATTTCGGACCATCAAAACTCTTGGTGCTTTCCCTCAAAAATCCCTCTCTATGCCTCATAAAAGATTGAATTTATCCACTGAAAAGGCATCTTCTTCTACAACACCATCTTCACTGGTTGCCTCGTAAAGTGGATTTACCTACTGGAAAGGCATCACCTCTTTTATCAGAACCATCATCTTCATCACTAAAAACCAAGGCACCCTTTGTGCCTCCTATCAAATCTATTTTGGGAGCTCCTCCCCCATCTAAATCAGTCTTATCTAAATCATTGTCTATTTCAGCCAAGCAACCTTCTTCATCTCCGAAGACTAAAACACTTGTCATGTCTTCATCATCTTCAAAATCTATCTTAGGAGCTCCTCCTCCACTGAAAATCAATCTTGCCTCACTTGCTTCCATCTCAAGCACCTAAGGTTGTACTTCTCCTAATGTCCAGAAAAGTAAAACAAGTCCCTAAAAAGACTGTCAAACTAGATATGCAGGTTCTTTTACCTCAGTAGTCTGCTAAGGCTAAAGAGGTGCCTTCTTCACCTCTGTCCTCATCTTCGTCTACCGGATTCTATACTGAAATCCTTCACCAACTTATCCAATCTTCATCTATATCTCTTCCTCCAATCAAACCCTATAATCCCAAAGGAGTAAAACCTTCATGGTTCAACTCTGATTTGATTTGTGCTTACCATCACACTCCAGGTCATGACACCGAGGGATGTAAAGCCCTTCAATCTATCGTTAACAGCCTCTTGGAAGAAAGTGATCTTCTATTGGAAGAGGAGGAGGAACAAGTGTCTCCTGTCATCCCAACTACATCTGATCCTGAATGGTCTACTCAGGCCCTAATTCTATTGATATCACTCTGGATGATCTTCCACCTTCTCAAATTGACACAATTCATATCGCCACTAGAACACAATGGTATGATAATCCATCATCTTTCTATAGCCTCTCGACCACGAGTCATTATTTCTGCTACCCTCGAAGGAGTTCCTCCTTCCTCATTAGCCCCAAGACCTCGGGTCTCTATTCATGCTTCACCTCAGGCTCAGATTCCCATGTCAGTTGAGGAGAGTGTTATGAAACAACTCACCCATGCTCTAGTCAAAATGTCTCTTTTTGACCTCATTCAGTCATCTCCCCAGCATCGCCAAGCTCTAATTGATAATTTGCACCGTATCATCGCGGTGAATTCAGATGAGCCCCAGCCTTTTGAGATGGTTGTTGGATTGAATAGACCATCAACCACCATATCCTTTGAGGATTCTAAAATTCCTCCCCTTTCTTCTGAGGATTTAGAGGCTTCTCTCTTTATCACAGTTCAAATCAATAACACTACATTAAAATGCACTATGATCGACAGTGGTGCTGCACTCAATGTCATTTCCTCCCACACATTTGAGAAACTTAAGTTACCAAAGAACGTAGTGTCACCACCACCTTTTTCCCTTCGATCATTTAATGATTAGCTAGCAGTTACTTTAGGAACTGTGGTCCTACCCATTCGGGTAGGAAAGAAACTACTTCACGAGCTTTTTTACATTGTTGAAGGAAAATTCCACTACAATATGATCCTAGGACACTCTTGGATCCATACAATGCACTGCGTCCCATCAACCCTCCATCGATGCATAAAATATCAGTATGAGGGAAAAATCTATACTCATCCAGGAGACCCTTTTCTGTCTGCACAATGTGACATGACCACAGGGTCTGTCCCTCCAAAGGAGAACACTGATTCTCCTGACGAGGCTTCATCCTCTTCCATACCTGCAACAAAACTACCAAATCTATAAAATCTGGAAGAAACGTTGCAGCATTTTTCACTAGGAGAGCTTCCTCTTCTCTCTTTTGATGCCCATCTCAAACCTAATGAGTATGGTAGGCCAGATAAACAACCTAAATATCAACCAGATCTTGGCTGCATTGTCACCATTGGTCTACCCAATCAAGCAGACTAAATTCATCTATGGTGGTCTTGATACACCTCACTATCATCTAGATTCTCCTCTTAGGGCCAAACCTTATTCAGCAGGGTTTGATTATCTACAGAATCCCGCATTTGCAAAAACTTATCTATATCGATGTGCATGGAAAGGCTTTGGCCTAGGAAAGTATGAATAGGGTGTGCATGACCTTGTGTCCATTCCAACTCTTAAACCACATCAAAAATTTGGTTTAGGGTTCAAACCTCTCTCGAAAGCCACCGTCACCATTCTCGATGAGCCTCTTTCCATTAAGGAACCATCTTCTCCCATCAGGTCTAAAGCATCACTCGATTTGGATGACACCATTTCCATCCCGCCTAACTTTTTTTTTAGTCAATTCCATTTCCTTAGGTCCACTGACCTATAAGACTAATGGTGAATCCACTTCCATACCATTATTCTTCACTAAAATAGTCGGAGATGATTCTCCTACTATCAATACTATCCACTATTCGGATGATGATTTTGTCCTTACTTATCTGGGGGTAGAGGATTCTTATCTTCCTAAAACCATTCCTTCTAACACATGTATACACTTCTCAATGAAGCCACTGTCGACCTTAATATAGGGACTTCTGAAGACCCTCGCATCATTAAGGTTGGCCAATCTCTTAACCCACAGGAGTTAGGAGACTTCACCACCTTTCTTTCTGATCATCGCCAAGCATTTTCTTGGTTATATGAAGATATGCTAGGCCTTGATCCTAACATCATGGTCCACAATATCATTACTCTTCCAAACATCAAACCAGTTAAACAAAAACTGTGTAAGATGCATCCTCGTGTAGCTCTCCTCGTTAAAGAAGAGTTGCAAGCACTTGCTTTCCACCAACTTCATCCAACCCATTGACTATCCACAATGGGTTTAAAATGTAGTACCAGTAACCAAAGCTACTAGGAAAATTTGAATTTGCACTGACTTTTGGGATCTTAATCTCACTTTCCCGAAAGATGATTTCCCTCTACCTAATATTGACCAACTCATGGACTTAACTGTAGGTCACGAGATGCTTTCTCTGATGGATGGTTTCTCTAGGTATAATCAAATTCTCATCACACCAAAGGATCAACACAAGACTTCCTTCATAACCCCTTGGGGGAATTTTTGTTATCACGTCATGCCCTTCAGTCTTAAGAATACAGGGAGTGACTTATCAATGCGTGCAATGACCTACATCTTCCATGACCTCTTACAAAAAACTATAGAAGATTACGTCGATGACATCCTTGGTAAATCCAAACACGGTCAGGATCATCTTCTCATCCTTGCACCTCTCTTTGAGAGACTCATTCATTTTTTTCTTCGCCTAAATCCATCTAAATGCGTGTTTGGCATTCTCACTAGTAAACTCTTAGGATTTATCATTTCTATTAGGGGTATTGAAGTCGATCCCTGCAAAAATAAAGGCTATCCTCGAGATGCCTCCTCCTTCCAACTTAAAGCAGCTCCATGGTCTTCAAGGATGCCTTCAATCAGTGTGTCATTTTATCTCACAACTTTCAGACCGTTGTCAACCTTTTCATCATCTCCTCCATAAAAATGTTCATTTTGAATGGGATGAGCATTGCCAAAAAGCCTTTGATGATCTCAAATCTTATCTTCTTTCTCCACCTGTGCTTATACCTCCACAGCGAGGGGGAGCCATTCTATCTTTATATTTCTATGACTGACCATGCTCTAGGAGCCATGATCTCACATCAAGACTCTAATGGTAAAGAATAGGCTGTCTATTATATTAGTCGCACTCTTCGTGACTATGAAACGTGCTATTTCGAAGCTGAAAAACTATGTTGTGCTCTCTTCTTTCGTAACTTCTAAACTTATTCATTACCTCCTTAATCATAAAACCTACATTATTACAAGTGTCAATCCACTCAAGACAATGCATATGAAACCTTATCACAATGATCGTATCACTCTTTGGCTCATGCTCATGACAGAGTTTGACCTCGAGTTCATCTCGTAGAAATATATAAAGGGTCAGGTCATTTCTAATAAATTAATTGATACTCCTCTTCCAAGACACTCAAGTCCCCCTCACTCAATTCCCAGATGAGTGCATCTAAAAAATTGATTTTCATTCTATCTCCATTTAAAGTAAAAATATTCTTTGATGGGTCCAAGTTTAAGCAAGGGGGAGGTGCGGGTTTTGTCATGATTCCTCCTTGGGGTGCACCCATCCCTGTTGCACACAAGATTAACTTTGAATGTACCAATAATATGGCTGAATATGAGGCTCTTGTTTTAGGTCTCCAAAATACCATTAATCTCAGTGCTCACCATATCGACATCTTCGGTGACTCTGAGCTCATCGTTAATCAAGTCAATGGTGTCTATCAGTGTAAAAATATATCCTTCAAAAATATCGTGATATCATTCTCTTCAGCGTCAATCTTTTGATATATTTACTATCTAGGCTATTCCTCGTACTGCAAACCAATTTGCAGATATGATGGCTTCTTTAGCCTCGCTTATTCCTCCATTCATTGAAGACTCGCGACTTTATGTGGTTGTTCAGCATTTAGACCAACCATCTCATCTCAGGTAGTTGAATTCAATCAACGCTGTCACAACTAACACTCAAGATGAGTGGTATCAGCACATTTTTGATTATCTATCTTGTTTAGTGCTTCCTCCAGATTTGACTTCTAATGGTAGAAGATTTTTTATTCAACGCGCAAACTGCTATACTATTCTAGGTGGAATCCTTTACAAATGTGGCTTTGATCATATTTTACTTTGGTGCCTCAAAACCCTTGAATCATCTAAAGAAATTCAGGAGGTCCATGATGGTATCTATGGTGGACACTTTGGTGGTGTGGCTGTGGCTAAGCACATCCTACATTTAGGCTATTATTGGCTGTCTCTTAATCAAACTACTGCGACAATGTCAAGAAATGTGTCAAGTGTCAACAACACGCTAATCTCACACATATCCCTAGCCAGGCCTTGCAACCTACAGTGGATTTGTGGCCTTTTTCACAATGGGGTCTTGATCTCGTTGGTCTCATCAATCCACGCTCTTTGCAGTGACATCACTCTATCATTACAGCCACAGAATACTTCACTAAATGGGTGGAGGCTATTCCTCTTTCATCGACCAAATATAAACATATCGTTGATTTTGTCTATCAACACATCATTTGTCGCTTTGGTGTTCCTCATAAACTCATTACAGAAAATGACAAGTCTTTCAAAAACAAAGATTTATAGAAACTTTGTGACACCTTCAATATTAAACTCAACTTTTCTTCTCCATACTATCCATAATCTAATGTCCAAGTTGAGGCTTCTAATAAAATTTTACGTAATATCCTCGTAAAGGTAACTAGTCGAGCTAGTAGGCATTGACACTTACACATCCCTTTTTCTCCATGGGCTTATCGGACTAGCATTCGTACCCCTACTGGTGCTACTCCTTTCTCTCTCGTCTATGGGTTTGAGGCTGTCCTTCCTTTGGAATTCTAGATTCCCTCTCTTCGCGTCTCTCTCAAAGATTTTTTCTCTGATGAAGACTATCATCAAAACCATCTAGCACAACTTGATTTGTTAGATGAATGTCATCTCAATGCTCTTGAACATCATCAAGTCTATCTTGAGCATGTCAAGCATGCTTATAATAAGCATTTACAGCAGTGTGACTTCCAAGTTGGTGATCTTGTTCTTAAATAAAACCAAAATGTCACTACTCTAGAATGGAGTCAACATGGTAAGTTTTCTCCTAACTAGATGGGACCGTACATTGTCACTCATAATTATGGGTCCAGGGCTTATTGCCTATCTTCCATGGATGGTATACCTGAAATGGAGCCTCTTAATGCTTTGCATCTAAGGCCCTTCTACTGTTAAAATCTATCTTACACAATCTTAGTCACACAACAAATCTTTCCATCCATCTGTAACCAGTCATGCATTTTGTAGTGATTTAGAACTATGTGGGTCTCCACATTATTTCTTTTTTATACCTTAAATATGAGTACCGCGGCTCTACTCATGGAATTTTCCTTACAGAATTTGTTCCTTCTCATGGTAGGAATACCTTAATCACTACTTCATCCACCCTAGGTATTCATCTTGATCAAAATCCACTTGGGGGCATGAGTATGTGCTTATACATGTTTTCTTCCCCTCTATCTGATCTATCTGGTCTAAACTCAGGTTCTTCCAAAGCTCAAAAAAAAAAAAGAGAAGAGAAAAGAGATGCTATCCTAGTCCCAAAAGATAGACTGATCCCTCGAAGGATAGCTATCCATGCCTTATCAAATAAAATAAAAAATATAGACCATTCCTCGAAGGATGGCTACCATCAAAATCAAAATACAGACCACTCCCTTGAAGGACGACTATTTGTTTTATGGCATTTTCAGCCTTTACAGTAAAAAACTTCCTCTATTGGCTAGTTTGTTCACTTTTTAGCATCTCTGAAAGACTTCCCGTAGTCGATCAGTCTTTCAATATCTAGCAAAATTCCCGCATTTATCAGTTTACTTTTCTATTATAAAGATAAAAATCATGAAGTTGTGATATGAGACCTTTTCGATCATATGGAGATCTTGTTTTCCCCATATGGGCATGTATTTTAATCCTTCATGTGTTCTGACGAGATGTATACTTATCTCTCATCCTTATCTACCTCCTAGATCTAGTTTGTGACTAACTAGTGTCAGGTGTATTTTATCTGCGTCTATGGCCTTATGTGCATAATCTTTCAATTTACCATCAAGGTCTTTATTTATGGTTAGTTAGGGGCCTGGCTTATCATTCTTTTTCCTATCTAGGTGTAGTGCTTTTTATTTCTAAGGAATAATATCATTACATCACTTTCTTTCAAAAAGTCCATTTCCCATGTTTGTTTGTTGTTCATCCAGTTAAATTGACATTTAACATGTTAATTTAATCAATCAAATCTATCATCTATCTATTCTCATCTTATCTACTTCATCTAAAAAACATCAAAGAATGTATTAAAAACACATATGAATCCATCTATCTATATCATTTAATTTAATTGACATCTTAAACATGTTAATTTAATCAACCATTTATCCATGACAAATCAATCAAATCACATTTATCACATCTATTCATTTATCATCTATAACATTCATCTATATCCATCAAAATTACATAACATCTATCCATAACATCCATCCCTATCTATCGAAATTAGATGCATGAATCCAATCAAATAACACAAAATGATGAATATATATACATATATCTATCTGTAAAAAATAAGGTATGGCTTTCAATCAAGCCATATACATTGTATCAAAAAAAAATGCCTTCAAATTGAGGTTACATAATCATATCTCTACATCATTATATCTCTACAAAGTATCACATCTATATAGTAAAATCGGATAGGTGGAAAACACTATCTCCTCCTCCCTCCGCCGGTCTGGGCTATCTCTCTTGACCATCTCCTACAGCGCTAGAGATGCCCACTACCATGGCCCTACCACCTCCTCGATCTCCCCTAGTGCTCGTACCCTATGAAGCACCACCAGTAATAGCTGTTGTTGTCCTCCTCCTCGCTCCATACTGAGGCACATTTGGGGCATGCTGTGTCTAGGGCATCCTCATAATATCTCACCTCAGTAAGGAGAGCCTGATAGGTACTCAAACTCACCATGTCTAGGTGCTCGCAATGGCGTTGCTTCTGGGTGGTGGTCCTCTTGCTACCGTACCCTGTGCCCCTGACTCTAAGGTGGTGCATGTATCACCATATTTGGCCCTGAGGGCCCTCCTTATGCCTATGATATCAATCTCTCTACTAGATCACTGTATCTCTGCTCTTGACGAGAAGTGTCTCTCTCCTGTATCAGGGTGTCCCTCTCCTCTGTCAGTGTCCTAATCTCCTCGAGGGTAGTATGGTGTGTCTGTATCAAGGCAACATGCTCTCCCTCAATTCTCTCTAGTACTACTGCTAGATTCTCCTCACCTACCCCTGTAGATGTCAGTGAGATGTCGTGGTAGCTCCTTGCATGGTACCATGCCTCGTAGCTCATCATTCATTCCTACATCATCATCATCATCTGTGGGAGGTGGAGCCTCCTTAAGCGGATCTACTGGGATCAGTATAGGTAGGTCTGTCTCCCTGCTATCTCAATCTATATGGCGTATATATAGTCAGGATGATTTGTATCAAACGAAACTACCTCATCACTTGTATATAAATAGGACTCACTCTAAGAGCTCTGGGCCTGCGGCCCCTGACCACCCCTGCTGCGTCTCAACTCCACTAAGTGGGCATCCTATCCGGCCCATATTGGATAGACCCTATATGGTCTCCATATCACTTGTGCTGGTGTCAGAGTCCTGAATATCTTTGAATACCACTATGAGGATCTCCTTGTATCTGCTGGGGCCATGTTTTCCTACCATTTTCAAAATCCATACTCAAGGGCTCCCTCTGCTCCTGGCATCCATGGAAGCTTGGATGGCCTAATCACTGATATATGCTCATATGCCCAACAATGGAGCACAAAAATAATGTCTATCCTAGTCCGCCTACCTGTGGTATACATCCACAGCTCGTAATATATTTGTGCCAGTAATGCATCAGTAAATGCAAACACTTGCATGAACTATAGGATATCGCAAACACAGTCAAGTAGGAGTAGTGGGAACCATCCACCTCTAGAATCTTGTAATGCATAGTATGAGATAGCCATCTAGATCAGGGCTATTAGTCTGCTCCTAGGGTCATCCTACCAGGTACTGTGAATCTTTCCTCATAGCCCCAGACACTATCTCTGCATCATCTACTGTGTCCCCATATAATCATACCAGGGCCCTCCTCTGCTGCTCCCATGGGGTGATCTATATCAGGTCCCATATAATCGGTAACCTGAGGATCTTATAGATGTCCTCATGGGTGATGGTCATCTCACCCGTCTGAAACCAAAATGTGCAGGTATGGCTATCCCACCACTACACTAATGCTTGCATGAGCTCCACATCTCAGGGTACCCACCTATAATAATGGAAACCCCCTATTCCAGCTAACTCCAGATGGCACCACTCAGCATCTGTCACATCTGGTAGTATAGTCTATAGTAGCTTGGGAATAACATCCCACATGTGTAGGACATCTTGTGCTTGCATCACATCAAACATCGTCATTAGTTTCATATTTATCAAAATCAACATCATTAAATTTTCATCAAAATCTTTCTCAAAAGCTTCCAAATGTCTCTTTTTTTTTTCAATCGGCGCCGTTTACTTAACAATCGACACCGATTGTATTATAATCGGTACTGATCACATTTCTAATCGGCACTGATCACTTTCTAATCGGTGCCAATTTTTTCAATCGATGCTAACTACGAGGCAGAGCGCTAAAAAATCCCTCCTGCCTCCTACTACAAAAAACATGAAAAAAATGCTAAATTTACGAAGCTAAGGAAGAACCACTTACCCCTGACTGTGTCCTCTTCCTCTTCTGACCACTTCTAGAGGCTTCCATATTGCTCAAATTCAATTTTTGACTTTTTCTAAATCAATCGTCGTAGTGCAAATGAATTGTTACCGTTCACCTTTTCTATACTTATAGGTTTTCGGAGCAGTCGACACTGATTATTTTGATCGGTGCCAATTTTTGTCGTCAACGTCGATTAGGGGTAGTCGACGTCAATTGGAGCCCATTGGTGTTGATCAGGTATATTTTGATATATTTCATCCTCTGGTCCCACCAAGACACACTTCATCCTCATATGTTATCCTGTCTTATGCATGTGTCACTCGTAACACATTGCCACCATCATTAAGCCTTTAATTTCGGTACTTGTACCTAGTCACCTTGCATAGCCTCACGTGCATCTCACTCGTGGCTCAGATTTGCTTGTTATTACCCATCCGGGGCATCTCATCATTATATATTTTACATGTGCCACCCATAGCACACCTATTCTGCCTAGTCTGGCAGTAATTCTATTACAAAGTCCACTATAGTGGCCATATGTCAATTTCCGCAATTAGCTCTCCTCTCAAGGCCATCACTCCATCCTCCTTGCCTAAGCATTAATGCTTGGCTTCTTTATATGATCATTTTTCTAACCTTATTTTCACCTTTCAGTGTATATTTTTGGTGTTATCACCCATTCCGAGTTCTTCCCTATACATGGGTAACTCACGTTTTTTTGTAACCTAACGATAGCGGGTCTGTAGGCACTAACATCATCTCATTCAAAGGCCATCTAGTTGTCCCTACCAATGTGTCACTCTTTTGTTGTTCCTCTGTTGCAGTCACCTTTCACTCACCGGTCTATAGCCACTTACGTCGTCTCATATGAAGACCGTCTAGTCTGCCCTACCAATGTGAGTTCCTTAGGTCGCTGCCTTTTTTTTTGTTTTTTACGTGTGTCATCAATGATCAAATCTACTCCAGACATCTAGCTGGGGCATCCTTATTTCTCATCTACCTTTTTCAAACTCAGGATCGGTTGGCCTTTTTGGGGCCATCCCATCCCTAGTTTGAGGGGGATCACATCATCATTGTTCTTCATTTCTTTCAACTCCTTTTTTTTGTCTCGTGGCATTGCTTATCACAAGTTACTCGACAAAAAGAAGCAAATGTAGACACTTAAAAATTGGTTACCCAATTTAGTGTCCCCTGGGTTCGCTTATCCTCTTGGGTAACCCGGGGAACCTTTATATCACCACTTCTCTCTTAGGGTATTAAGTATCTAATTAAAACACCTATCCTAAGTTTATTTCACTCCATTATATTTCACTCATGTATAATTAAATATTAACTATTTAATTATACCTTTTACATTTCTTCCAACTACTTATTTACCCCATAGCATTCCCCAACCCCCGGGCTATTATTATCCATCTATCCCACCTATTTCTCCTCTCCTAAAACCATGTAGCGGGATTCTTCCCATATTTGAGTGGGAGGGATACGTTTATCATCCCCACAACTCATTTCTTTGCCTCTTTGGGAAGCTGTTCCCTGATCGGCGCCGACTGATTTTCGGTCGACGCCAATTTTATCTCGGTCAGTACTTGAATATAAATTTACAACCTTAGATCCTCTCTGGTTAGATTCAGAAGAGATGGTTTCCTAGAGATTACTTTTGTCTGAGTGATTAAAGAGATTATCAGAGAAAGAGAGTGATTTTTTTACAGTTTAATCCCTGAGAGGTGTACTGTTACCCTGTCTACGTGTCTATAGCTCTTGCATGTCTCCACATCTCCCATGGTCATTATCAATCATCAATCAAGAATTTTTTAGGTATTCCCCTTTGTGGATTTTTATAATTTCCTTTCGATCAATGCCGACCCAATCTGGTCGAATCTGATTAGTCTTCTATCGAAGTCAGTTTATCCCAATTGGCACTGATTGGGTCTTTCTTCAATTTCTTGGTTAGAATCCATCAATTTCTACCTCAGATCCCCTTTTTCTGTCTTCAATCTCTACTTTCTAATCAATCTTCAATAATCTGGTCTTATGTTTAATCCATTTTAGCTTAGCTTGCTTTCTTCTTTTACTCTCTGGCCTTCTGTCTACATGTGTGTCCAATCAAAGCCAATCAGTGTCTAATCGACACCAACCCAAAAAATTGATACTGATCACTATCTGATTGATGCCGATCAGTCTGTAAAAAGGTACATAATTCAGGTAACACAATTTCAATTTTGTTTTTACAGTTTCCTACTTTCTTTCAATTTCTGCTACGGTTTTTACATTCTGTCTGCTGTTTTTAATCAAAAAACCTAAATATTTTCTTACATATTTTATCATGTATGTCTTTACTCTTGATTAAAAGCATGAACTGACATCCACTGAGAAATCTTATTGCTTCCCGGACCTGATTTCTAGGCAGTTCACCCCATATATCATCTAATATCATCTTTTTTCTGCAAAAGATTTGTGCATCAAAGGTTTCTTGGATCTACTTTGCGGGATTGTTTGTGTGCGCCCATCTTGTCTCTATCAATTCTCTCCATCTATGTCTTTAGATCTTATCCAATCTATAAGTTATCGATTTCATTTGAGTTTTTCAGGGTTTTGTGTTTAGCTTGGCGCATTAACTTGGACAGGTAATAGGCATGGAAATTCTTGATCTACACGAAGATGAACAGGTGCACAACAGAGGACATGACAATGTATGATGATGCTGGAGAGAAGTTGTTAAAGTAGATTGGAGTTTACTAGTTGTACAAGCTTCCATATTTCAGCAAGTATGAACCTTTGTACTAATGGTTGATGAGTAGGGTACATGAAGACCTTTTCTATTTCACCGAACATAGGGTAAGGATTACAGTCACTTTGATTTCAACTATAATAGGATTAAATGGAACATGATTGGATCTAAATAGTGACTTGACAGATAGAGCATCCATTTTGGAGACGCAGAAGGAGTTAGGGAACACTAAGGGTCCACGTGGAATGGATATAAACAAAATGAATAAGTACCTAGTGGTACATGTAGCTGCACATCTAATCACCAAATTGAATGATCAAGAGAGATGATCCCAGGTGACTAAAATGTGGCTACACATTGCAAGGATAATGACACAGGGAATAATTTACAACATATTAGGTTATATTGCGGAAACTATAATCGAGGAAGTGCACATAGGTGAAAAAATTAGTTTCAGTGCTATCCTATTGTCCTTGGTATTTATGGAATTTGGAGTGCCCGATGGGCCAAAGAACAAGATCTGGGAGTACCCCATCTAGAATAAGTCCCTTGCGGAAATATTTGAGAATTACTTGTGTGAAGGGTTAATGAGTGGGCCATTCAAGTAGAGGGTGAAGATGTGGTATGACAGGCTCTGCACGACATTCGAAGAAGGGTGGCACATCCCCAAGGAGTTTCCTTCAGTGGTGGGCAAGGCAGTCCAGTTCGCAGTATATCAAAACTTTTGCATCATGTGATTTGTGATGAAGGATGCTACTTGGAGCCCTTGGTGTAAATTGCCATATGCATTCACAATGTGCTACTTCTAGGCATCAGTCCATCAGTTCAATAATACGTGACGTCTGAATTTTGTTGCAGACAAGGTAGACTGTGACTACCACACACTGCGTAAGACTTATGTATATCTAGGTCAAACTACCTACATTGAGAGGCTAATTTCAGACATGATAATCATGAAGCCTGTGAGTTTAGAGATTGGAGATAATGGGGCCACACTTATCTACCTTCAGCTTAAGCCTAAGTTGGAGGGTAAAAAATATGTGGAGAATGAGTTTGTGGCTCCCAAGGTCGCCTAAGGAAAAGAATATAGTGGAGAATGTACTAGATCCAAAGCCCACTGAACCTATAAAGGTAGATGATGAGGAGGAAGAGTGTGAAGACAATGGTGGCTTGGTACATATAGGATGAAGGAAACCCTTAGACAAGGTAGAATCTGAGTGCATAAGTACTCCACCCCAGGCATAAGAAGAAGGAGACTAAGAATTGGAGGTAGGAGCAGACCCTAAAGAACGCCACTTTAAGAGGGTGTTTAGATTGAACAAGAAATCAAGGTGATACCACCCAATCAGTACAAATATCACCATGACTCTCTCCATAGAAGGAGACAACTGAGAAGAGAAGGAGAAAATTGAGGCTGAATGAGGAGGTAGAAGAGTCTGAAGAGAGCACACCTGAATCTCCTACACCACCAGAGGATGTGGAAGAGCCGAGGCATGAAGAAATGAAAGATGAAGATGTGAAGAATGAAGGAGAAGGGGTAAAGGAAGGGGAATTTGGACCAGATAATGCTCAAGACATAGAAGATCCAACTCCAAATCTTGGCGCTCCAGTTCCTAAGGGGCCAATAACTAAAACAACAAGTGGAGAGTATATTGTTCTGTCTTTGGGCTATGCTGAGGACACAAGTAAAATTATCCATGCCCATTTTCAAAGCATGGTGAAACCCAAGGAGTTTATATGGACAGGAGATGATGGATGAAGACATGGCCACCATGCACGCAAGGAAGTAACTATCTTGGTCTATGCACACACACATAGACGAGCCAAACTTCGACGTATGTAAATAATTCTGTGTGTCAAGAAGGTTGAAGAAGACACCTTAGGCCAGACATATAACCGTAAAACCCACTATTATGTCTAATGAATAGGTTAGTAATGCCTTGGTAAAAGTGTCTAGAGAGGTGTCACAGAGGGACCCTAGACAAATCTATAACTATCAAAGAGCTAAGAGAAGAGATCAAGGCCAAATATGTAGAGATCATGTGCTTGAAAGGAGAGAAGGACCTGTAGTAAAAGAAGAATGGAGTCCTTATCAGCATGGCAGAGGAGATTAGAGACCATGTCCTAAAAGTGACACTACACTTGGAGTCCAAGGTACTAAAAGGTTCCCTTAAGCTATGCACTATGTGCCTACCTTGGTTGATCTAGTGCTTGAGGAGGGACCAGTTCAGATGCCAGCACTAAAGGACCCTGAGCAGGAGGCAGAGAGGGAAAAGGCTAGAGTAGTTTGAAATATTTCATCATACGAGGCATTGCTTCAAACCTTACAGGAGGAGCTGAAGAAAGTGAATGAAACATTGAACATTTGTGCAACTCTAGAGGTAGTAATAAGGGTTAGGACAATAGCAGAAGACAATGAAGTCCTGAAAGCAATGAAGGATGACACATTGGGATGTATAGAAAGATTGGTGCTAGTCAAGCAGAAGCGTGAGGCCCTTGCAACAACACATGACCCCCATAAGGAAAAATTGGATGAAATTGGGAAATGGATAGTGCAGAAGATGGATCTGTTAGAAGGGTGATTATCTGCTATGTCCAACATTGTTCTGGTGCTACAAAATGAGAGGTAAGAAATTTCCCAAGATGAGTTATAAAGTATTGCAGTGGACATCCCAAGAAAGACAGAAGCCATGATAATAGAGTGGCATACATTGGAAGCGGAGATCAAAGAAGAGTATTTGGAACTGATTTTTTCAGTTGAGACAGAGGATATTACATAGTCAGAATTCATCCTTCATGTAGAAATTCTTTCATTCCTTTCCATTCTTTATTCTTTATTGTTCAAGGAGTAGCCATTTCTGGGGCGGCAATGCAGTTTAGTGTGGGGTAATGTTGAGCGGATGAGAGTATGGTGTGAAGGAGAGGGCACACAGAAGGTTCACGCATGAGAACATGGCACATTCAAAGGCACAAAAGGATAGGGAAGGACATGCATGCGGAAGACAAGGTCAAATTTGGGACTTAGCCATTTTCACATGTACGGGCTATTTTTTGAGATAGCATGCAGAGCATAAAAATTAGATAAAGAATTACACGACACACATGGGCTATTATTAGAAGAGAGGCTACTAAGCACTTTGCATGGGTTCAGGATAATAATAGAATTACTACTACCAATTAACCAGAAGAGGTCTATTGTTAGCGCACTTGCATGTATGGCTATTATTGTAAAGGTGCATGGCTATTTTTAGCATGTGACCTATTTTGGGAGTTATACAAGTGGTGAAGGGAAATTCCTCAGCTTATAAATATGTAGTGATCTGCGTAGTATAGGAGGACTGTGTGAGAACCAAATTACTATGAAGTTATGCTACCAGATCTGATGCACACATAAGTTTATGGTATTACCTTTTGTAATGAGACTCTATGTATTTATTGTGTTTAATATAATGGAGTGTATTGGTTAAACCAGAGTATTAATCCTGAGTATAATTACTTCTGGCATGATTGATTTCATTATGGATATTATTTAAATTAGTTACTATATAGATCTAGATCTAGACATGCTCTATAGAATGTTATGTTAATTATGGATCAGAATGCATTAAGTATTCATCATGCTAACATCCTACAACAACCCTAAAGAGGGGCTTGACACCTTTACGTGCTTTGGGTGAGAGCCCAGTCTAGGCTAAGTGATGTGCTAGTGTGTCTGGGTTATTATTGGTAAATTCTAGGTTACATCATTGGTTTCATTTCTTGGACGTCTTTTTCAATTGTTTTCAGGATGGTTTGTAATGAAGACATACCGGTTGACCCTAGCAAGTGTTGAGGAGTGGATACATGATCTAGAAGAATAATATGCACAAAGGTTCAACACCGGATATGAGTTTAACACACACACATGGGTGGAACAGAATTTTTATGATAGATTTTTTTTCCATTTTTCTAGTCGAATTGTACAATTGGTTGGTTGCTTATGTGTCTAAAAGGGATTGGAGGTATTGCGCACTTGTTTAAAAGTAGGAATAATTTTAGGACCTTTATGATACTGATCTGATTTGGACACGCACTATGGATACTTGGTTTCATGGTGTTCTGAAAAGCTATATTATGGAGTACTCAATTTCCACTTATTCTTTCCAAGAGGTAGGCGAATTCCAATTTTTACGATATCCCAGGGGAAGTTACCTGCAAGGCATTCCACTGGCGATCAAAATCTTGATGGTAACCATGAACTTGGAATGTAAACTGATGGCTAACTAAACCCCATCACATGCGGGGGCATGATCAGGTTTGGTGAAAGATGGTAGACCTAGTGGTAGAATGATAGAGAGAAGAAAGGTGGCTTAATTGTAATGAGGCACGTGAGAGGGAGATGGAAAATCAACCAGATGTTGCAGAGCGAATGGCGTTGAGGAGAGAGATGGCTCACGAAGTATTTGAAGCTCATGCAGATGGAGTGGAGCCATAGCATCAGGAACTCCCCCATTTGGGAAAGCATGAAAGGGAACCCCCCTTGGCCTCATGTAGAAGCATTCCAGTAGAGATGACCTAGGCCACGCGTAAATATGAGGGGTACGACGGGCGTCTAAAATTGTCCTTATATGTCAAAAAATATGACCCAACCAACCCACCCAAACAACCTAGTTGTCCAACCCAGGAGTTCATCTAGGTGTCTAACCAAGCATCCAACCCAGGAATCCAACCTAGGCATTCAACCCATAGGCATCCAACCCATCCGACTAACCCCGGGAGGCCAACTTCCAAAGAAAACATCTTGAGCTCTTGAGTGAGTTTTGGGGTGAAATTTTATATAATTGCAGATGAAAACAACCCAATGAATCCAATGGTAGTGGTCTAAAGATCTAATTTTGAATTTATCACCTTGAAATGGATCCTTATTTGTCGGGATGACTAGTTGTGCACCAGAAGATTGAGTTGCCTTAGAAATTGTATGATGCTTCAAGATGGAAAATGATTTCCATAGGCACTTTTTTTGACATAAAATTCCTCACATGACTATCAAATATTTCATTAAATCTCAGTTCCTCTTTCACGGTGCATGTTCCTTAAGGCTCAAAAGCCCACTTCCGGTGGAAGGCTCCAAAATCTTCGAAACTTCCCAAAATCCTCAAAAATCAGATTTTTAGTGTTCCTAACACTTAAATACTCCTGCATCATTCCAAATTTCTTTATGAAGCACTATCTAGGGTTCAAACCTATCCTCCCAAGTTATTTATTTTACCTGGGGGTAAAAATATATAACAGGTCCTAGAGTCATCTACTGTTATCACTCCATCTAGAGTTACATCCATTGCATCATTTGTATCCACATAGTTCCATGCATCAAGATTAGGAGATCTACATCAACACAAACTACACAGGGGGATTCTATTATATTCCATACATACATGCTATTACATTTTATACATTTATTTATTGCTCGCTAGTTCACATAGTGTGATTGAAACAAGAGCACCTAGGGCACAACATGCACACACACACACACACACACACACACACACACACACACACACACACACACACACACACACACCAAAACTACATTTGGGTCTGAAATGTAGTGCAATGCTCATTTTAGTAAGCCTACTGTTGTGACTGTTGAGGTCATTCTGACCTATTCATTTGTATCTTTTATTTTTTAGGGTTTTGATACTTCCTTTCAGGTCTTTTATAGGCCATTATTTCTCTTAGAATATTTGATACATTTGGCGCAGTCCAAGAAATCTAGTGCAATAGAAAGTGAAGGTTATAGAGTATCTTTCGACCCTGAAAGAATCAAGTTCTGACCTTTTTTAGAGACCAAGGTGCCCTGGTACTCTACTGGGTACTTCAATCTACTTAGATCTTTTAGATCCACTCTTTTCGGGACCTCTATATAGCCGTTCATGCTTCTGAAATTTCCTGTTATACTTGCGGCACTCTGCGATAACCATATGCAATCAACTGAGTTCCTTACCTTCTTCTTGCACATTAGGGTTTTTTTTCTATTGCTTTAATATTTTTGTTACTTTATATTGTTGTAGTGCATTTATTTACAACATTTATGTCCTCCTAGATTAGATTAACTTTCATTATACTTTCTTCTATTTTAGTTAAATTTGGTTAATCAAATATGCATATATGAGACAATGTGTAATTTAGAAAGCAAGAAGACAATTTAGACTGTGAAGAGTGAGTTTCAAACACGGGACATTACTCACAATGTCGCAAGACAATCAAGGCCAAAGTAGCCAAAAGCATATAGTGTGCACACAATACAAATGGTATAGCCCACAAATAATGACATACAATGGAAAACAATGAAAAACAGTAGGAAGAAAATTATCAGATAACCACAATAGAAAATAGATTTGTAAAGAAAATTTTGCACATGAAACACCCATTAGCATGTTAGAAAGATAAAACATATGTCAAGATGTGTACATATCGATAAATTAGTGTGCTAGTAAGAATATGGTGTAGTATAAAATGAAACAATAACACCTGTAGTGTGTACAAAAGTAGATGCCCCCAAGAGCCTTGGTGGGACTAGTAAGAGGTAAAGTGCTAAACATCTATGCTGTGTGTAATGATCTATAGGAAGGAATTCACAAAAAAATACTAAGTGAATGCATATGTGTAAATAGAAAATATAATGACATACAATGTATCCTTCTAACATGTGGAACAAAGTGTACATGTAATCATAAGTAATAAAAAATAAATGTGACCAAGATATGTAGTATGCTATGAGTGTGAATGAAATGGAATGCAAAGTGAATGTGATATAGGCAGCGTGCACTCGTGAAAAAAATGTGAATGAGGATCATTTATAAAAGAACCCTTGACAATCAAGAATGAATCATATAACAAGAGTGCGTCATTGAGAAATGGTTTGAACTTGTGCATTAGAAAGATATGTTAGTAAAGCATAAAGTTTGAAGAGTGTGAGTGAGGTGAGGTTCATTTCATATTTAAACCCTCAGCAATTGAGCACGAACCATGAAACTAGAGTGCGTCATAGGGTAGTGTATTTGTAAGGATGTGATGCCAGAGAAATGTTTCGTGAATGAAAAAAGTGTGAAATGTGTAGTGCGTGAGGTTCATGTATGTAGTATTTCCTCAACAGTCAAATGTGAACCTAATAATGAGAGTGTATCATAGGGTAATGATGATACAAGTGTATCAAAATGTGTACAATGAATAAGAAAGACTAGAGGTGAAGTACAAAGTGTAAGAGTAGAAATTCAAGACACCTGATAATGCTAAGAAGGGGGGAACTAAGGTGTATTTTGTAGAAAATAATCAAGTGACATCGTCTAATAGATCATCATTGTCACAGTTGAAATCAAATGGAGATGCATCAGAGACTTGATAAGTGATAGTTTGAGGTTGATTATACATGCACATTGCATACACCTCATCAGTGAAAGGTGGTAGTGGAAAACCATGTACATACCAGTGAATGAGATTCTGTGAATAGATGAGAAATGAATCATTACACATAAAAAAATGGATGAAAGGCATGGGGAATGAAATATCGATATGATCAGGATCCAAAGTGCCACCAATGTATTCAAGACAATACTTCCCTAGTGTAAGTGGAGAAGTGTGAGAAGTGTGTGTAACAAAGATATATAGATGGAAGACACGGAGGCCATAAAAAATAGTGACGCGAATAAATCCATGATAGAGATGAGGTGAATGAAGTAGAGGTAGGAGATCATCAAGTGTGAATCCCTTATGGGTCAAGTCATCATGTGTGTAAACTGTATCAGAGTTAGTAGAATCAAACGGAATGTCTGACCAATTAAAATTATTAATGAAAATAATGCATATGAAATTAAGAAATGATGTTGTAGGTTACTCATGAGATGGTGAGGAAGATGGCATGATGTTCAATGTATGAAAAAACCCTTGATAAAGTACCATAACATTAGTAGGAGGGGGAGAGGCTGAAGAAGATGAAACAATATCTAATGCAAAAATATTTCCTTTGAGTGGAGGCAAGTTAATAGGATAATCAGTGGGTTGTTGAGCTTCAACAGGATTAGTAGTAGAATATTGAGTAGGCAACAAAGTGGTTAGATCTAGACAACAATATTTGAATGGGTTATGATAAATAATGATTGCATATTCAAATTGTTCATGTAAAAATTTAATGCACTAGTGAAATGTAGAGGGAACTTCTTGCATGGTGTGAAGCCATGGCCTACCAAGTAATCAATAGTATTAAATTGGGATATCGATGATAAAAAAATAGTAGGAATAGTTTTTGGGCCAACTGTGATTGGTAAAATGATAGTCCCTATGCAACAACGTGTATCCATTATATAAGTCAAAGAGAAATGGATGTTGGGTTGACATAAGCTGCGGAAAGACCAATGTTATGAAGGAGTTATAGCGTACAAATATTGATCTCATATCCATTATTGATTATTATCCACTTGATACCCATGTTACTAATGCAAGACATTATATATAGGGGGATCAATGTCTTAAACAAAAATATTGTCAGCTATATCAAATGGGAAAGTAAGTTATCATGAAAAGGAATATATGAATGACTGATAGACTATATCTAGATGAGTTACAGAAGGAATGAAAGTATTAGCCAAGACAAAAATGATTTTAGATCTACAATCAAGATTGGATAACAAGAAATCATGAATAGATATTTCTGTGATGAGACGAGCCTAAAAAAATGAGAGAAATGATAATATGAAGACCCAAGAGTGTTCAAATGAGATGGGTTCACCAAATGTTTCAACAAAAAATAAACTTTTTGTATAAACCCTAGATATTTCAAAGTCACATAAAATAGATAAAATGCTAAAGTACAGATCTAATCCAAAAAATAAGATCAAGAAATGTAAAACCCTAGGTGTAAGAGGGAGAGTAGAAGAGTTAGCTGATTTCTCACTTGATCCTAAAGTATGCTGAAATGGAAGACTAATAGACAAGAGGAGGAAACTATGTTGGATGTGCTCAGAAAGTTGGGTGACTAGTAGATATGCTTGGACTGGGACACTTGGATTAGGTCAGGGGCACTTGGGGCACTAGAGACTTCTTTTGAGTGCCTCTGAATGTGAAATACCTTAGATTATGATTTCATCTATGTCACAAGATGGTCACCAATATTTATTGTTTATCACCTGTGTGTTGCACTATGCCCACAAAATTTTCTTTTAATTTGCAAACAGGAATAAAACCTACAAAACCCTAAAACACATCAAATCATAAAAATAAAAATATGCGAATGGGGAGTCAGACTAACCCCTAAAATCACCCAAATGAGTGAACTTACAACCGAGCACTACACTACATTTCACTCCATGTATTTCTTGTGTGTGTGTGTGTGTGTGTGTGTGTGTGTGTGTGTGTGTGTGTGTGTGTGTGTGTGTGTGTGTGTGTGTGTGTGTGTGTGTGTGTGTGTGTGTGTGCAAGAATCATGTCCTAGATACCTCTTCTGCAAGATGCATTTAATAACGAGAGATAACTAGATGTAGAAATGTAGATAGATGTGTGGATGTCAAAATGAACTTCCCCTACTATGTCTGTATGCAGAAAATGTATTCCATTATCCATTAAATAAAGCTATATAGATGCTTTTATGTTCTTGAAATTCCTTTGGATGAAACCTTAGGTGATAGTAGTAGATGCTTAGAGCTTGGTCCTTTATTATGGTCATATATCTTTGTATTTACATGATTCCCTTGTTTAAATTTTTGTAATTAAAAACTAAAAGGCCAAACCATAAGAAAACAAGATGCACAAAAGATAAAAGAGGCCCAAAATGTGTGAGAAATATAAAAAGAGGTTGGGGCACTCAGAGGGATGGGGGCACTTGGGTGTTGGTGTCTAGAGTCAAGAAAGATAAAGTAATGAATATTAGATTGGACTTTGGAGTGTGCAAGACCAGAGAGAAAGAAAGAAAGAAAAGAAAGATGCAAAAGATAGATGTCAATTACTATTTTTCTAGATTAGGAATTATATAAATAGTAACGTGTGACTAGAGCCTAGAAATGTACCTAAAGTTCGTGATTTAGTGTCTACAGAATGAGAATTAGATTAAAATGTGGAAGTTGGTTTTTTTTTCGAAATCTAATGTTGTTGGCGAGGACATAATATCCTTGAAAAAAATCACTATGACCATAGCACTTTGGCTATCAGCATACATTCTAAATCCCAATAATGCTCTGAAGACCCCCAAAAATGCAAAATACTAAAAGTTGTTGAAAACTAATAAAAATAGATTTTTAGGACTTTCCAAAAATCGAATTACGGAAATCATTTTATAGATAAAACATTGTAATGGACTATTTTACATTTCTGTCAGGTACATGTTGTGTGATATTAAGTAATTTGTACATCTAATTTTCATTTTAAATTTATCATATTTTGGGTATTTCCCCTCAAGTACCCTCTCAAATATTAGACCCTATTCAAGTAAAGGGTCATCTCCCCTAGTGTGCATACGAAAACAAATTAATAATATAAAATCAATTAAAAGAGAAATATTGAAGTTGTAAGTGCAAAATATATTCTACTTTGTTACAAAAATGATCACAGACCCATCCCTCTAGATATGTCATCTCTCATATTGTCCTCCTAATGTGAGTCCATAGAACCCATTACTATTTCTGTAGAGCTTCACCTCTTCAATCACTATGCGATGCCAATGACCACACACTCCTCTCAATAATTCGTCGTCCCTTCCTTCTGTTTGAACATCTATATATATAACTTTAGCGTCCACCACCATGCCTTCCTGAAGTAATAGATCGACTGCCAAGTGTCCATGTGGTCCTTCAATGGAGCATGATTTTTCACATCCGAGCTCTCCACTTTCTGCAATGATGTCTTTCTAGATCCTTCCATCATATGGAATATTCCTTCCTTGACCATCGAGTTGCCAGGCTGGCACCTTATCCACTCCACATGCTCACTCGGGTCACACTTTTCTCGTGTGCTGCTAGGAATGTTGATTATGGCTAAGTCATGAAACCCTTTTCTTTTCCTAGCGCTTGTGCCGTGGGTTTTACTAAACCCTCCTAAAACCCTTTTCCTACACACCTTTACCCCGCACGCCCTTCTTTATATAGGTCCCACGTGACCACGCACCTTCTTATACTTAGCCAATATTTTGAGGCCCGAAAATCCTTTAGTTTGAAAACATCATTGTTAAACTGTATATGTTTTATTTCTTCACGTCTCTAACTTGACAACATATTTGTTGCATTCTAGACACTTTATCATATCTTCTTTCCAAAATTTATAGTATCAATATTTGAGTCTTATCTCTTCATTATCCTCTTCCTTCTTAGCTAATTCTTGTTAAGGGTTGAGCACATCACATATGATTTGAATCCTTTTTTCATACCCTCTTCCCATTTAGCATTTACTTTTGCTAAGTGGTAGAGTGCATTTGTAATCAATCTATCCTCACTTCTTCACTTTAGCATTCAGATTGTTAGAGTTTGAACACATTCGTAATTTTTTCACTATAACCCTCCTCCATTCTAACATTCACTTTGTTAGAGGTTGAGAAACTTCATCACATCACACCACTCTTCCATCTTGGCATTCACTTTTTTAAGGGTTGAGTTTATCAAACACTTCCACACGCTTCCATCTTGACATTCACTTTGTTAAGGGTTGCATCACTCATATCTTCCATACCTCTTGCCCATCTTAGCATTCACTTTTTTAAGGGACAAGTTATTATCAAAATTAATCGTAAACCTCTCTTCCATCATCACATTCACTTTGCTACAGGTTGAGTTATCTTTCGCATATCTCTTTTTCTCCCTCCCTCTTTTGAAAATGGTGGGAAAACAACACATAGATTATAGTCCTTTTGGAAGGGGTAAACTAAATAATTTTGGAAATTTTAATACTGATAATGACCAAAACTCTAAGGATGATAAGAATGACATACCACTTGAAGAATAATCCCGTGTTGAAAATATTTTATGTATAAATAAAGACCAATTTTTTCTTCGTCTACTTGAGATGGGAGAAAAATTACCCTCTTATTTTGATGAAGTTAGTTTATAAACA
Organism: Taxus chinensis; assembly: GCA_019776745.2. Taxonomy (NCBI): domain Eukaryota; kingdom Viridiplantae; phylum Streptophyta; class Pinopsida; order Cupressales; family Taxaceae; genus Taxus; species Taxus chinensis. The sequence goes on from CM034151.1 coordinate 705,538,862, forward strand.
TTACTTGATAAACCACCACCTAACAAGAGTGAACCTTTCATTTCGACAAAAAATGACAATGAGGTGGGACCTAGTCACATGAATAATGATGATCGAAACAATTCCACCTCAAACAACACCAAAAGTAATGAATCAAACAAAAAAATATATGATGAAAGGAAAAAGGAAAATAAACTGATTCAGACACTAATCCTACTCAAGCCCTCATGAATAAAATTAATGACATGGCTAAATAACTTGCAATTTTAAATTCAAAAGTCACTAATGAATCCCATGACAAGGAGGCACTAAAGAAATCTAGTGATACTTCATTTAAGATTCATACCTTGCACACAAAAGACAACAACAACTCTACAAGTGATGGTTCCTTATCTTTCTTACATAACAACTCACCATTTTCCCAAGAATGGAAAAAGATGAATGAAACCATCTCTAGTATGAAACATCAACACAAACAATTCATCTTTGAAGAATTGTGTCCTTACCCCTTCGATAAGGACATTTTGTATGTTCCTTTTCCAAAATATTTTGAGACACCCAACTTTGATAAATACAAGGGCAAGAGTGACCCTAGTGAGCATATTAGGGAGTTTAAAATGGCTTGCCAAGAGGTGGCCTATAGTGATGTCTTCTTAATGCATGTATTTCCATGAAGTCTAGGAATACAAGCCTCAGAATGGTTCCTACTCCTCCCAAGGGCTCTATACAAACTTTCACGGACCTCTCAGAGAAGTTTTTCAAACATTTCTCATTCAACCTAGAGTTTGAAATTACAATGATGGACTTGTGTAATGCCAAACAACAAACAAATGAAAGCTTCACACAATTCCTATAAATATGGCATGGGATTGATAGCTATTTCCCATGCTCCATGCCTAAGAAGTTGTTATCCCAAATTCACCCCTCAAGGTAAATTTGGATAACCTGTGTAATTTCTTCAATACTTTGAGCAAGAATAATTGGTTCGAGGCCCAAAAATCAGGTCTTGGGGGTGCTTTCGGCTCTTCTCTAACTTCCCTATCTAATGGGAAAAATCCAAGAACCATTAAAAAAAGTTGACCAAAAATATGAAAAAATGGCCTCTTTTAGTGTAGTGGGGAAAAAGTGGAAGTTTTTTCCCTAGGCTGCACAAGTTCACGTGGGACAGTTGAAACCCGAAAACCCGAAATGGCAACATTCCTTTGTTGTGCGTCGAAATTATAAAAATATGTCCCAGACAGTCTATGGGACATCGGGACATCCAGGATGCACATCACTGAAATGGGAGTAGGTAGTTCAAATCGGTGAAATCAGATATTTTTGTCCCATGTGGTTTGCGGGACACATGGGACACAAGTACACGTGAGACCCGCAAAGGTGAACGTCGGGACAAGCGGGACACCAAAAGCCAAAATACCCACACCAGGAGGGAATAGAAAAAGTGGATAAAGGAGGCCCAGATGGTACAAGTATGCATAAGACATAAGTTTCCCAAAATACTGAAATGCCCACAATGAAGAGGAAAAGAAAAATTTTTCTCCCTGAACTTCAAATGGCCATAACTTTTGACCTCGAGCTCCGGTTTTCACAAAATTTGACTTTTCAGAATAGGCACGACGTTCTCTACACTATGATGAATTAATGAGGTTAGCTATATGAAAATAAAATTTTAATTTTAATGAGGCTAGCTATATGAAAATGAAAAAAACATGTCCAGCTCTGATGAATTAAATGCCCAGTCTCGTCAAATGATAGAAATGCTTGGAAGACCCAAAATAGCTTCTGTAGAACGCTCAGAAGGCCATAAATTTGGCATTTTCAATGAAAATGTACAAAATTGGTACCGTTGGAATCATGTTTCTGAGCCTGATGGACAAAAATCATGAAATTGGAATTTTATGAGGAATCGATGGTGATTTTGCAGAAACCATGTTCAGGTTCATAACAATGTTTTATTTGGTAGCTGGGATGCATTAATGAAGTATGGGTTCCTGACATATCCATTGCTGTAAGTTATGGTGCAGTATGGGGATCCTTTTGCAAGAAAAAAAACATCATGTAACTCCATTTACTACCTTTTACAAGTGGTTGAAGGACAAATTTTAGGATTTTCATTTTCCCTCTCTCTCTCAGATTCTATAAATTGGAGTGTTGGGCTCATTGTAAAGGGAGATTGTTTTTGAGTAGAATGGGTACTTTGTCAAAATTTGTTTTGTGAAGCCAATGTACTGCAGGCCATTGTAGTGAACTCCTTGCATGGTGATCTAGGCCCTTATCTTGTAATAGATTGAACTGTACATATCAATGAAGCAATATATGCAAGTTTGTGGATGTATCTTCCCTTGATGTGTTTGTTGCATTCTTCTTGCCCTTTCAATCTCATGCAAATATATGGTGTCTATTTATACTCTGAAAGGGGTTTATTCTCATTGTGCATGTATGGAATATTATGGTGAATTCATTTTCTAGATTGTGGAGAACTGTTATCACCCCTTCTAGTATGCACTTTGCTTCTAATTTCCACACATTGGAATACTATTCTTACACTCTCCTTTTCTGGTGTATCACTATTTTAGTGTAGGATTTTTTTTCATGCACTCTCTCTCCCTAGTCCCTTGGAAAGTTAGATTAAGATATAGTTTTTCTTGCATTAGAGTATATTGTGGTAGGTAGTTTAGGAGCAAGAACCAACTTTATCTAGAGGTCTATCTTAAGTAGCAAGTCCCAAAACTTGGAGATATTACCCATGTTAACCAAACACACCATGATCTCAAGCACACACACTTGTGGAAACCATAAGGTCATGTGATTCAGAAGATAACATAAGCAACTCGTAAGAATGTTTGTACCCAATATCAATAGTGAGCTATCCTTTCACATGCAAATGCATTGACTTAATACTTTTGAAGAATTTATTAAGAAAGGACCGTAGATTGAAAAATCCCTTGTCATAAAAGTTTTTATTAAACCTCATTCAAAAGACAATGGGAAACATAGTAACCATCCTAATAGCTCTCACCAAGACAAATATAAACATGTTAACCACAATCGTCATATGGTCAATGATGGTATTAGAAAACAACTGCAATGTACATAACATCCAAAACACTCAGACTAGACCAAACAAAGGTAAACAACGTCTTGTTGTTCCTAGCAAAGAGGTTTCCTCCTCTCCTGATTCTAAATGACGTCATTTCACTCCTTTGGGAAAACATCTATCAAATTTCCTTTAACAAATCGTTAATGCAAACATGGTTACTTATCCCATCACCAGACCTTGGGTTGAGGGAGAATCCAAGCCTGCTTGGTATAAGGCTGATACTTATTGTGATTTTCATCACATTGATGGTCACCTGACTGATCGATGCTTTCACTTATGTCACTTTTTCCAAGACCTCATTTATATCTGGAGATATTACTATTGAAGAAGCATAACCAAATAGAACACCTAATGAAAATCTTAAGGTGTTCTCAAACCCATTTCCCAAATATGGTGGTGATTAGAAAAATGCTGATAAATTCCCCTCTGCCAATAAAGCTGATTTTAGTTCAATTATCTCATTTATTGAGGAATTACCATCTACAATGGTGACCATTAAATTCACACCTTCAAGTAATGTTGTGACCACACGCCAACATAAGATATGGGTTCTTGTGGAAAACCAGGCTTCTACATCTTTTGTAGAACCTCAAACATCTAAACCAATAGCTCCTTCAAATCAAAAGTCAAATTCTAATGTCAAATCTTCCACTCCAGGTCAGTTTGAGTTCATAAAAAAATTAATAACCATGCCAACACATATCTCTCTCATGGAACTAATGAAAGAGTCAAATAACTTCTAGGATATTCTCACGCTGAGCTCTAAATGAATCGCGTGTTCCTCATACTCTCAATGTTCAATAGTTTTAGGATATGATCATGAACCTTATGCCTGAAACTCCTATACTATCTTTTGGCCCTCAAGATATGTTGAACCCATATCTAATTAACAACAAATCCTTGTACATCAAAGCCTATGTTACTGATCATAAAGTCAAAAGAGTTCTTATTGACAATGGAGTGGCCCTTAACAACTTTGTTCTATAAAAATGCCATGTTACCTTGGTCATACAATAGATGACTTAGATGCTAACATCATTACCATTAATGGTTATGATAATACTAAGTGCCAGTCCTATGGCACCATCACTCTTCCCATACAAGTAGGCCCACAACTCCTTGACATTATGTGTCATGTAGTTGACGACAGACACATCATATAACCTTCTTTCTCGGTATACCTTAGATACATGTAATGCACATCAATACCCTCCACTTTCCATCAATGCATAAATTTTCCACATAGCATGACAGAGAGTTCACCTTACGTGGAAATACTGACCCCTTTGAATAATGTAAGTTTTTCTAAAGCAAGGTACAAAAAGGAAAACTATTATCCATCTGCTGATAGCATAACTAGATCTAGCATAACTTCTATTATTATCAACCGTATTGATCCTGATGTAATATTGCACCCTCATTCTTCTGCATATTATTTTGAATAATCTACATCTAATGTGTCACCTGAAGTTACATTATGTCATAAAGGTTTAGGTGAGTACACACTTGACAATAAATTTCTTTTTTGTGAACTCCCATTATCACCTCGTATCTATGGGCATCCTAAAGCTCCTCATTTACAAGAATATCTAGCTTACTATCTCGGAAACACTCTTTGAAGATGATATGGATATCTAGAAGATGAAAATATTCCAATCTTCGACAAATCTTGGCTATACGATGACAGGATGGCAGAATGCTAAGAATACACTTATTACACCAAGGGCCATAAAATGATGAAAAACGTGAATTGGAAGGGAAGAGGCCTTGGCCCACAAGGGTAGGGTGTTATTGAACCTATGAATATCAAGTCTAACCTTTACACATATGGTATAGGAAATGAGACATATGAGAAGAGGCCTATAGTCTTTGATGTGTTACCTAACAATGAGGACTCAAATTCTGAAATTGATACTAGTTCCACACATAGCCTCTTCAAAGACCTAGCTGAAACTACACTTTTCCTAGACTACTTATCCATTCAAACCCTATACATTGTTTATCCTTCCTTGATTGATCAGGACTAAAAATTTCATATTTCCATGGATCTCTTTCAAAACAATGAGGCCATCGAGGAGTTCCTCAGGTGGTCGGGACCCTTTTCCCTTATCGGATAACAAGAAGGGTATCAATATAAACCTTGATTCTACCACTTAATTTGACAAAGAACTTACAATATCTAGTCCTAAAAAAATAAATTAAACACACAAAAAAGATAAATTATATCTCGCATAGTGAAAACCTTTATGAGGCATTATATAAGAAGCAAAAAATGAAAAATAAATAAAGGACGCATCTCCTAGTGAAAACCTTTCAGAGGTACTAGAGAGAGGACATATGGATCCAGAAATATACAACAATCTACACAAGCCTCCAACATCATTTCAAAATAATGACACTTCTAATCTATTGGTAGAAGAGATGACAACCATTAACATTGGAGCTGAAGACCAACCAAAATTGTTATAACTAGGTGCTAGTTTATCAGAAACTGAAATCAAAGCCTTCACAACAATTCTAACTGAGTTTCAAGATGTATTCACTTGGTCTTACAAAGATATGCCCAGTCTTGATCCTTCTCTTGTGGTTTATCACCTTGTGGTGCACCCAGATGCTAAACCTGTCAAGAAAAAACTACGTAAAATGCATCCCAAGGTTACATTACTTGTTAAAAATGAACTACAAAAATTATTGGATGTAAGCTTCATACAGTGCATTGACTACTTATAGTGGATATCTAATATGGTACAAGCTATGAAGAAGACCCCCAGAATCCATATTTATATAGATTTCTATGACATTAACAAGGCATGTTCTAAGGATGATTTCCCTTTGCCTAATATTGACATGATTGTTGATTCTACTATGGGCCATGAGATGTTATACCTTATGGATAGATTTTATGGGTATAACCAAATTAAAATTACTAAATAAGACCAGCATAAAACAACTTTTACAACCCCATGGGGGACATTTTGTTACAAGGTCACGCCTTTTGGCCTTAACAATGCTAGTGCAACTTATCAATGTGCCATGAATGTTATTTTCCATGACCTTGTTCACGACATAATGGAATATTATGTTGATGATATTATTGATAAATAAAAGACTAGGGTGGATCATCCAGTAGTTATTAGGTGTATATTTGAGCACTTAAGGGAGTACAAATGTTCGCCTCAATCCAAAAAAATGTGTCTTTGGTGTCACTTCAGGAAAACTTCTGGGGTTCATTTTCTCATGGAGAGGAATTGAAGTGGACCCTACCAATGTCAAAGCTATAATAGATATGCCACCTTCTCATAACCTTTGACAACTAAGGGCCCTACAAGTAAAAATACATTCTATTCATTGTTTCATCTCTCAATTGGTAGATAAGTGCCATCATTTCAACCAGCTGCTTAAAAAGGATGTCTAGTTCAAATGGACACAAGACTATCAAGATGCCTTTGAAAAATTGAAATAATATCTGGCATCTTTGTCAGTACTCATACTCACTTATATAGGATAAGCCTATGTTGGTGTATACATCTGCAACACAACATGCCATTGGGGCATTATTGGCGTAACACAATGATAAGGGTCAGTAACAAGTTGTGTATTACTTGAGTAGAACTCTTCTTAAACATGATACCAAATATTTGCAGGTTGAAAAGGCTTGTTTAGTGGTTGCTTATACTTTCAGAAAGATGCAACACTATCTCCTAAATCATATAACCAAGATAATTTCATGGGTTGATCCTCTTAAGTACCTACTTTTAAGACCAGTCATAACTGGACGCATGTCTAGCAGGATTGCACTACTTAGTGAATTTGACATTGAAATTATCAATCAAAAGGCTATCAAAGGTCAAACACTGAATGCATCACCACTACCAGGTTCACAACTGCTAAATTTTGAATTTCCAGATGAATACTTGTTGTACATAGAAGCAACACCATGATGGACATTAAATTCTTTGATAGATCTTGCAATATCTTACATACACCGGATGGAGACCTCATACCTAAATCTTATCGTATAAACTTCCCTTACACAAATAACATAACAGAGTACAAAGCAATGATAATAGGCTTAAGGTTTGCTATCTCATGACGCTGATAAGAATTGATAGTTCTTGGTGATTATCTTCTAGTCATTAATAGAGTTAACGAAGAATATCAAGTAAAAGATGAAAAGCTATTACCTTATAAAAGAATGGTTGATAGCCTTATAGGGTATTTACGGATTATCAATTTTGAACAAGTTCCTCACGTATAAAAAAAGTAGCGGATGTCATGGAAACTATTTCTTCCCTTCTTTCATTCGACAATAATCAAAATCACAACGAGTTTCTTGTTGAACATCTTTTGGTCCCCGAATACGAATTGTCAGAGTCCAACATGGTTTGTGAGATTGTTGGTCCTAATTGTCCTTGGTACCACAATATATACACCTTCATTCAAACTAAAACATATCCTCCTAATTTTAATTTAGCTAATAATTGAGCCTTAGCATTATGTAATTCATGCTACACCCTTCTTGCTGACATCTTGTATCAAAGAGGCTATGATGGGACTCTCTTAAGATGTCTCAATCAGGATGAATCTAATCAGATGCTAGTTGATGTACATCTGGGTATTTGTGGTGCCCATACTCATGGAATAGTCCTTGCAAAGAATATTTTACGAATTAGATACTACTGGCACATAATGGAGGAAGATGCATGTAAATCTGTGAAGAAATGTCAGGATTGCGAAAAACACGACAATCTCATTCATGCATCATCCCAAGCCTTATAACCTATTACTTCACCTTGGCATTTTTCAAAATGGGGACTTGATTTAATTAGAAAAATAAATCCCACATCTTCTAATGGCCACACATTTATTTTAACTACCACTGAGTATTTCACCAAGTGGGTTGAGGCTATGCCTCTTACTAACGTTACTAGGTACAATATTTCTAAATTCATTTTCAACCATATTAACTGTCGTTTTGGCATCCCCGCTGCTATTGTCATTGAAAATAGCAGTTATTTCAAAAATAAGGATCTCAAAGCCCTAACTAAGAAATATAATATCTGCCTAAAATGGGCTACACCCTATTATCCACAATGCAATGGCCAATCCAAAGTATCAAACAAGACTATGAAGTCCATTATGGAAAATACAGTCAATAAACATGGATGTAATCGACATGCGTAGTTATATCCTACCCTCTAGGCCTACCACACTTCCTTCTGTACACCTACAAGAGATACTTCTTTTCCCCTATTATATGGCTCTGAAGCCATATTACCTATCAAAGTTGAATTGCCTTTACTTTGTTTCTCCCTCTAACATCTCATTCATGAAGAGGATTACCATGTTGCATGCCTTGCAGAGCTAGAATTACTTAACGAGAGATGACTTCACGCCTTAGACCATATGCAGGTATATCAGAATAAACTGTGCCATAATTATAATCACAAGATAAAACCTTGACACTTTGAAACTGGTGATTTGGTCCTAAAGGAAAATTAGAAGAACACAACTAAACCACAAAAAAAGGGCAAATTTGAGCCTAATTGGTTGGGCCCTTATGTTATAACTACTACATTTGGATCTAGTGTATATAAAATATCTACCGAGGATGAGAAGGAGTTGAAGGATCCTATGAATGCCATTCATATGAAGAAGTTTTACTCCTGAGTCTCCGAAGAGTAACTCTTGTACTGGGGGCATATCAGTACATGCACATGTTTCATCATTTCACTTTATTTCCCACTTGTAACTTTTTACCCTACTATGTGTCACATGTTTTCCTTGTTAGGTTGTCATGCCCATTGTCTACGACCATTTTTCACCTTCCATTTAACATGTTAGTTTTGACTTGGGAACTTCCTTTCCCTCTTATTTGGTGTGTGGTTCAAAATTTCAAAAAATAAAAACCAAAAAAATTCAAAAAACTTCTTAAAAAAAACTACAAAAACAATATAAAATTGTTCAAAATCCAAAAAGATAAATAAAATTGTTCAAAAAATACAAAAAAAACATACAAAATGTTTCGAAAATTATTTAAAAAAAAAACTCGCAACTATGTAATTTCGTTCACCATTTTCTTCATCTAATTATTCCCAATCATCTTTTCCAATCAATCAAACCACTCTTTGCAATGTAACTTTGCATAGGGACATCACTTGGCTTTGGCTTTATCTTGGGGGAAACATGACATCTGTATATATTCACTTCTTTATTTGAATTTTTTACATTAGTTTGTTTTTGTTCACTAGCTTGTTTGCTTGTTTAACATTTGTACATATGTAATTTTGTATTGTATATTCTTAGCTTAGTTTTGTATGTTTGATAGTTCAAATAACCAGTAATCTATGTATTAGGAATGTGCTTATGGACCAATTGCATGAAATTTATTCGCATCCTAGTTCATATATAACTTTGGTGTGGACCCTACCTGTTCATATTGGGTTTTCCTCTTGGTTTATTTAAGCCATGGAATGTCTTCATTTTTTTTTTGCGTTTGTATTTCAAAACTTGTCAAATATTTAAAAAATCCAAAAAAATAACAAAAACTACAAAACTTTCAAACAAATATTCACTTATCATAGAAATCCTACAATTGGGAAACACTTAAAGTGCATCATTCAACATTTCAATAAAATCTTGATAAACTTCATACATTTATCTATTACCTTAGTAATTGTGCCAATCTTACAACTATCACTTTCTTACCTTTGCATGATATGCTAACTTTGCTTGGGGCAAGTCATTGAATTTTTTTTCCTTCACGATATAACTTCGCCTGGGGATATTTCAACTTTGATCATTTACACAATGGATTCAACAAGAGTGTCATAAGGAGTCACTTTAACTCTGCTCTTCTAGTCTGATCTTATTCCCACTTGGTATAATTTGTATCTACTTAATCATCATTGTGGCATGCATTAGGGGCATATGTGATTGTCTTCTTTTTTGACTTTGTGTTGCATTGTTGTTGTTTACTCTTTTTGGACCACTTACAAGTAGTGTGTTTACATCTTGGTTCCTTTATAACCCAGATGCTGGTACCTATTTTGTATGTTGGGTTTATTTTTATTTTTATATTTTCTTTGTTATGTGTGTTTATTTACGCACATTTGGGTTAAACATCTTGATTCTTTCATAATCATGGTGACAAATCTATTGTGCAACAACAAAAATTAGGCTGCTCTAAAAATTACTCTCCAAATAATGTTCATGCTACAAACACAGTCCTTTCCCATCCTTGTTCTAATCCCTTGTTTTCCTTCCTATCAAGTAGTTTTCCACCACCTTGTTGTGTCATCCAACCTCTTGAGGGGGAATTCCTCTACCATTCTAATCACTGGGGCATCCTAATGATTCATTGCTTGTTGGGGCATCTCAAAGCTTCACAAGTTTTCTGCTTGCCGATCTGCATATGTCTACTATCTTTAAAGAACTATTACTTTACAATAGCACTTTAAAGAGGGGAAAAATGTAGACACCCAAAAATTCACACTTTTGTTTCCACTTGTTCCCAGTATTATTCTAGTACACCATATTATTCACGCATTTGCAATTAATTGATTAAATTAATTAATTAATACATATTTTACCCCTTTGGATTAATTAAACGAGTCCTGTGTACCCTTTCTACCCCTTTGGCTAACTTAATTGTTATTTATTTATTCAATAATTAATTAATTAAGTGTGTGCACATTCTAGTCATCTGTCACTTGATCTAACTCCACTTAGAATCCACTTGGACTCCCTATCCTTACCCTAGTTAACTGCACTTCTAGAATCCTAGAAAGGTGGGGGAAATTAAAATGCATGTACAACCACCTTTTCGAATGTAGGTTTTTGCAATTAATTTATTTACTACCCTCAGAACTATTGCAACTACCCAAAATGTTATTTTTATCATACTCATTTATCCGTGTGTAACTGATTTCAACTACCTTTTGCCTCTATAAATTGCAGGCTTACCGTCCTTACAAGTCCTCTTGAATATGACATACAAAAACTCTGCTGAATTATTTGTGTTGATAGCATTTGCATTCTATATTTGGAGAGCACTCAAGAGCACTCATAAATCATTTCTGACATCCATTTTTCAAGGTTTCATAGGATACCCTTATTTGAGGTTTTCACAGAAGGTTACTTTGTTTATTTCTTTCATTACAGTGATTTTCCTTGCTTACAGACTTGCCTCTGTACAGTCAGGGTCACCATCGGCCCAGAATAGGTAACATTTAATTTATAGTTGTCTCAATCAAATCAGATTTTAGATCAATTTCAATCATTTCTCAAACTCAATAATACTTATGTTTATGCATGCTATCTGTTGTTCCATCCTTTACTTCACTTACTTATCAAATGGGGGTTGACATCCACCCAAGAAGTTAACGATTCTTGGATCCGCTTAGTCGGTAAACCAACACATGTCCTATCTAATCCATTTTCTTGTTAGTCTTCCTTGTCTTGTAGGTTATCACCTGGCAGCAACATATTCATCATCTACTTGGCATATGTATCCATCACAATATGTTAGAGGTACCATAAACCCTCGTTCATTTCTAAGTTGTTAGTTTATTTCATTACTAGTTCATTCACTTGATTAGGAACAAAGAAACTTGATAAAAAAATTTACATGCCTGGTGTAACTGCCCTTTAGGTGATCCATTTCTTTTCATTCATATTTTTTGCTTATTGTGTCTTCTACTAACACTGCAACACAAGGATTATCTTATTGCTTACTCATGTTAGTTTGAATGCTTGGATCACTCTTCCTGTAAATTTTAGGTAAAAACGAAAAGATCTATCTATGTATTCTTCATTTTCCCTATTTTCTCCTTTCTGCAAGATACTTCCCTTTCCTATGTGTGTCCTCATTGAAAGATCACACTTTGATTTGGTTTTAAAAATAACCTTTCGTTTATGCATCCTGATTTCTCACATAGTTTAAGTAGGGGTTAACTTTTTGCATCTCACATGTTCACACACAAACAAACCTCACAAATCAAATCACACATAAAAACATCATCCTACTTGGTTTACTGATTGAGATTTCATCACCCAACAAGAAGCCACCTGAGACTTTCTAAGCTATAATAAACCTGAAATTAGACATAGATTGCCTTCTCCTAGGTACCTCATTATCCACCCACTTTTCTTTTTCACATTCATAATAAAAAGCATACAATGAATTTCTTGCTTGATTTGAAATGGAACAAAATTTTTCCTCGAATAGTTCTGCACAAAAATCCACCAGGACCAATATCCCATCCAAACCCTTTGTTTTTTCCATGCCTTCTTCTAGCCCTATCTATGAATTATTATGTTGTAAATATACCACCTCTCAATCACTTCAACTAGTGGATTCTATTCTACCTCCATCACCTTGTATCATCCCTACGTCATAGGACATCACCATGCCCATCCAATCTATTGACATTCCCATCCCTCATATATCAGATCCTCTCATACAATCCCAACCATTCTACCATGTTCCCATTTCTCCACATCATATGTCTCCCCAATCAATCTGATCTTCATCACTTGACATCTTAAATCAACCATTCCCTAATACAACACTAGAAAATTCGTCTTCACCTTCTACACAATATCATTTCAACCCTTTTTCAATCAACACCATACACCAGACACCTCCCTCCACATATATTTTATCTACCTCATCATATATTCCCATCCTAAACATTGTGCCTATGCCTCCTTCAAGGGTTATTCCTACATCAAACATACCCATAATTCCATTACCACTTCAACCTCCACTACTTCTCTTTCATTGACATCTATCCCTACTCTTACCAAATCTACTTTAGCATTATCAGCACTTACTTCTTTGTCCACACCTGCCATATCTATCCCATTGTCCACATCCATTCTAAGCATGCCCATCACTACACTTACCTGGACATCATTATCATATATTTCTTTACCCATGACCACATCATCTATTCTACCCCATTATTCCACACCTATCTCCCCAGCACCTACCAAGCCCACATCCACATATATTCTCACACCTATCACCCCTTCTCAATCCACATCCACAATGCCTCTTAAAACACCTAAGATAAACACAAAAGGCATTCATATATCTTCTAAAAAAACCCTCATTTCTACATCCACCCATCCAAAATCTACATCATCTCCCTCTCACATAGACACCATCAACCGCATCATCCAAACCCCTTTTCTATTTCTATATCCACACTTAATCCCATCATTGATTCCTAACCCGCACCTACCTCATCCACTGTATTAGATTCTCCCACATTATCCACATCTATTCCACCTTTTTCCCATCGTACCATCCTTAGAATCCATACCGGTTCCTCTTTCCGTGCTCTTTCCTACACCAACCCTATCAACCATCATGACCACATCTCCATTATCTCCCTCTTTTTCCACACCACCTTCATCATTTGAATAATATTAGAGAGAACTTCAAATTACAACAACTATAGGTGAATCTCTCATCTCATCCACACTATCAAACCCTCCTTCATCGAGCCAATCCCAATCTTCCTTAGACCATATCATGTAAAAACTACTTCCCCCGTCAGCCACAACACCACCTTCAGATCTGCTAGTTAAAATCATTCTCATCCTTGCCAAGGGTACTCCTCAACAATCTAAATCTAAAAACCTTAAAACCCTTCCACAACGATCCCTTGTGTATCCCCATAAAAAGATCAACATTCCTCCAACCAAGACCAAATATGCATCCTCCATCTTGACGCCACATCCATCCATCTTAGGACTACCTCCTTTATCAAAATTAATCAACCAATCCAAAGCCAAATAGTCAAATTCCATCCTAGGACCAACTGCTTCATAAAGAACACCTCCACCTCCACCTACCAACCAATCCAATCCTAAATCATCCAACCCTTCTTCTTCTAGAGCACCAATCACAACCAAAACACCAAGATCTTAAAAGAATCCACCCTAATCCTCAACATCTACATCATCTCAAAAGACCCCTCCTAACACCTATATTGAATCAAATGCGGAAGTCCTTTAAAATTTACTCTAAAATTATGCCATCACGCTTCCACCCATCAGGGCCTTTGACCCAAACCATCTGAAGCCTTCATAGTTTAATTCCCACTACATCTGTGCCTATCATTGCACACCGGTTCATGACGCAAAACATTGTAAGGACCTTTAGATCATCATCCATAACATTATTGAGAGGGATGAATTTCTTGAGGCTTCTTCCTCTTCTTCTACCATTTCATCCATGACCAATCCAATCCATGTTTCTACATCCCCATCCATCCAAATTACTGGGCCTCTTCATTTATCCACATCATTCTCTATCATCCATCCTCTAAACATCATTCCTCCTGATGAGGGTCCTCCCTTATTCATTGATTTTTTTTTGCCTTACTACACCCCATATGACATATATTTCATATCTTCTAACAACCATTATCTTATCCATATCCCTCTAGTTGGGGGAGCATCCCCATTTCTCCCCTATCCTTTCACGTCTTCTTCCTCATCTATGCAACCTATTCTCGCATGGATATTTTGATGCTAGGGGCACTTATTTCTAGGATCATTCTACTTGCAGATTGATTCCTTGCCATACTTGACATTGTCTTATCTTGTCTAACCTACCTTCCTACATCGCCATATCTATGCTTCCCTTAGGAGCACCATGTTCTTACCTAAAGACCACCACTATGGCCATATTTGTTCCTATCTTAGAGGCACCATATCCTTACTCTAAGTCTAATTTTGTGTCCTTTATTATTGCCTCCTCATTTATGAGGTGTTACACATATTTTATAATCTTTATCCAATTCATCTCACCCTATATAAACTTATCTTCCCCATATTTGTCCCTCTCTTGGGGGACCATTTACTCTCATCCTAAGTCTAATTTCGTGGCCATATGTATGCTCCCTTTGGGGTATCATACTTTCATTTTAAGTAATCATATATTCATCTCATTAGGGATGCATATTTTTTCTCGCTTCCTTAATGGAGCACATAGTTTTCATCTCCATTCATCTACAACTCTAATCATATTCTATCCTAATGTGACTTTAGTGTCAGTGACCTCATCATAAAAACACCACCACTATAGTAAGGATCCAACTTGGAAATTTTTCCCCTATCTAGATTAGACCATATGTTGTCACGCACAATTATGGGTATGGAGCCTATCGATTGGCCTCCATTGATGGTGAACCAGAAGTGAGACCACTTAAAGCATTACAATTGTAACCATTCTACTATTAGCATATCTTTAAGTGCACTTAGTCATATTCTTCGATCATTCCTCCATCTTATCCTTTTTCCATCTCTTATTGTAATGATTTGGAATCATGTGCTATACCGTCACTTCCTAGATGCGAACTTAAATATGGGCACCACGACTCTTCCCATAGTTTTTTCCTTATGGAAAGGTTCTCCCTTCCTAGTGAGAACTCCGCAATAATTACATCCATCACCCTCTTATTAACCTATTGAAACCATGCAAAGGGTCAATGGGGGTATATTTTACATCGTTATTTCCCTCATGAGTGGTCTACTTAGCTAGACATACCTTTCCCCCATGTACAAAAATCAAAATTCATGGATTCTCTTGTCAATTTTTTTTTAATAAAAAATAGACATCTCCCTCTGGCTTTCGCACCGATCCTCTCGATCCCTCTCCAGCCTCTGCCATCTTCAACTGACCTCCAACTCTATCCACCAATCACCTCGCTTGATCTGATCTCGTGATCCCACCTCTCGCCCAATCAATCTCACCTATGTGGATCACCAACCAATCTCTCTGCCGTAATTTTTTTGACCTCTTCCTCTTTTCTCTCTTTTTGTCCTTTTCTTCTTCTTAACAATACACAAATGAATTTTAAAATGCGGGTTTTCCACTTTTTATACCCTACCCGACCCGACCAACATCGGTTAACCCATGACTGCTACCAGTCTGATGACCTAGACTACCGCCGTCAGTTCCCCTACACCATCATTGGTTCATATCGACTGATGTCAGTTACCTTGCATACTCATTGCCCTCACATTTACCTCATTTTCCTTACCTCCTCTTTCTTTTTCCTCCCCTACACCTACCTAGACCACTTTACCTTCACCTCTGGCCCTCCACCTTCTTCAACCTCCTCGCATCCGCTATTGACACCTTATTATTTTACCCCTACCTCAACCTTATCCATGCCATGATCTCGATATTTAGACCTGGACCATAGCTAGTGACCTTTGACCTCATGTGTTCGCTATACCTTGTGGCACTGTTACCTGTGTTGTTGACCTAATGACCTTACCTAACCTATTGCTGTGACCGTTTATCCTGACCCTACCTTTGGTGTACTGGAACATACCTAAACGTTCCTGCACCTAACCTATGTTGTGTTTCCTAACCTTATCCTATACCTTGGATACTGTATTCACTTCACCTTTGTTTGGATAAACCTATCGACCTTAGACAATGTACAGTTTGCCTGCTCTTTAACCCGGGTAGCGTGCTGTAGTTTATACGTGTGCGTACGTTTGACTGCTGCTACCTTTGACCCTGACCCATTACCTAGATCACCCGAGTAGACCTTTCACCCTCTTCCCCTACACCCACCTACCTTTTCTCAACATTTACCTTTTATCAAACCACTCACCGCTTCAACCTGCTACTTTGTAAGTTCCTGGTTTGAGGGGGATCACCGTCACCCCCACATGGGCCAACCACATCTTATTTTTTGTTAGCATCGCTTACCAATACAAGCTATGCAAAAAAAAGGGGCAAAATTTATACACTAAAATTAGGTCACACTCCTCCTTCGTCCCTCGACATATAAGCCCCCCTTTATTACATCTACCTAGCCATGACCCCCTTCACCCTACGAATATTAATTAAATTAAATTAATGCTTTATCCTCACTATATTTATTATTTAAATATCTTATTTAAATAATATCTACACAAAATCTTCACTTAGACACCTCACCAAGCTAACTCAACCTAAGACCTATTCTTAGCAAGTTACCATAACTAACTAAGACTTAGCCAAACCCTAAAAATCAATGCCTACACTCCCTCTAACCACATTCCCGCATGCTCACAAGAAGCTCCCAGTCGAATCCATGGGATAATGACACAAGATATGAGGAAATCAGGAGGATCTCCATAAGTTTAGTAAACCTAGGAAATCCCACCTTGACCAATGTCAGTTACCCATAACTGTCACCGGTTAAGCTAGACCGCCATTGGTTACCCCTTTTAACCACAAAACAACCTTATTCTCAAGGATGGAAGTTGGAAGCAAGTTGGAAAAACATTGGGAGAAATTTGACGAGAAAGAATGAAATCTCAAAGAGATAACACATCTTCAGAGAGCCAATTCCAGCAAGAACTGACATCCAAGGAAGGAGATTAAGGATCTTCTCCTGCACAACCATCCCAACCACCTTCTGATCTATCTAAGTAAAAGAGGAGTGTGTATGTAGCCCATACAGAAGCTTTTCTTCAGTTGTTGATCACTTGTAGCCTTCAAACCCATCATCAGCACCTCCATCCTTCATACATAGACCTTCAAGAATAAAATCCAAGTAAGTATAAAATCATACTTCTCTGGTTTGTTTCATTTCATCATTTTTTTATCACCCATTGCTTATCTTACTCCCTATTGACCTTCTCCAACATTTTAACCTCCATAGACCCATCAAAACTTCAAAAAAACCTATTCCAGTCACCCAATACCTCATCCTGACCAACTGAATCCTTTTTGCAATCACAAAGGAGACCAAAACCCCGTTCTGTGATGTTTCCAGATCTCACAGTAACCGGTGCCGGTTATACCTAACCGCGGTTCGTCATCATTTAACCGACGCCAGTCTCTGTGTTTACCCACACAACCTTAAATAGAGACCTACCCACTTCATTTTACCTCACCCTCACTCACTTGTGACCTACCCAAGACCTTTATAAGATTTGTAGAACCCATAATCAACCATTTGACCCGTGGATTATATTCTACCTTAGCTTGTTAGATTAGATCTGTTTTCTTATTGTGTTTTTAAGTGAGATACCTAAATCATTTCAAAATAACAATAGGATTTACCCTATTTTTAGCATTAGTTTGTTTAAAATAGTGGATTGATAGCCATCTAGGAAGTATCACACTTCCCGAATCTAGCTCATGCTACGCAGTTCATTGCCCATATTGTTTAATTCTTTCTGGTGGTCTTGCTTTTATTACAGGTAGTTCCTCCTAGCCAAAAGGAAGCTCACACAGTCAGCTATGGATTCGAAAGTCATACGTGCACAACAACCCATCAACCAACATTTGAACAGTTATTCCTCCTATGCCCGTTACCCTATCTGTTTCGTTAACAATTCAAAGAAACAATCTAAGAAAAAGGTGAAACAATACCTCCAAAGTAACCATATCATCATTAACATCACATAAAATATTTTATCATACATTCAACATGATAATCAACCATAAATAAATGCACATATAATCATCATCATCATATAATAAACACATATTAATCAATGAAAAAATCATATATATATCAAAATGTATCTCAATACATCATAAATTGGACTCTAAAGGTCCTCTCTGAAAGCATAGATGTTATCAAAATATATAAATTTTACATCTGAAATCCTCAAATCCTCTCCTCTAGGGGAAGGTACAAAATCTGATCCCTGCACATCACTGCCACCCTTATGGCCTCCCTCCACACACTATGGCTGTGCCACACTCGCTATGTTCCTAGATGACACCTCTCCTCCTATCGATGTCTTCTAAAGATGCTCCCAGTAGCGTAATGTCTTTAGAAACTTCTCAAACAAGAGAACCTCATGATACCTAGCCTCTATATCTAGGGATCTATACATATCCATGGAAATCATGTCAGGAGGTGTCATCTATCATGACCCCTGTGGTGTTTCCTAGGCACAACTAACTAAATCTATCACCAATATAGTTGATAGATCTCCAAAACAGGCCTTGTAGGCCTCCCTCTGTCTGTGGTAGTTGTCTCTATCCTGTAAAGCTCAGTCCCTCTCCTATGTGACCACATACCTTTATTGTAGAGTTGTATCTCTCTCTACACATGTTTGATACCTCTCCACCCTAATCTGAACCAACTCGACATGCAATCATGCCACCTCTGTGGAATCTCTAGTACCACCATCTCCACTGCCTCAAGGATCTACCTTAATATCAACCTCTATCTCCTCTACCTCCTCCTCTCCTCCCTCATCGGCCACCTAAGCTACCCTCACCGCGGTATTCTAGTCATAGTATCCCACTATGAATCCCACATTGTCATTTTCATCCTAGGTGTAGGCTCCTCCTCCACTGGGTCTGCCATAATAGGAATCGACAACTCCTTGTTAAACTCCTCCCTCTTGTACAAAATAGGATCATGGGGCATTGTCTATAATACTCCAAAGTGTCACCACACTCAATCAAAAGGAATGGAATCAATCATCTCCAAATGTCTCCCATGTATCCACCTCATCCTCCTCATCCATGCCAACTCTTTGTCTACAACAGGTCATGCCAGGAAATCTCGGTATGGCCTCCATCTTATCTAATCTATATCAAACTTAGCCAACATATCAACATATCAATCCACATTCCTCTCACTAATGTCTCTAAAGGCCTTATCAACCCTCCATCTCAAGAATCCTACTGACATCTTTATGTGGTCTCCTATTACCCATGGAAACCCTGGTGATCTGATCACTACAATATGCTCATAGGCCTAGCAGTGAAGAAAGAAGCCTATGTCTAATCTTGATATCTTGCCTGCCCTGTACATCAATAACTTATGGTAAACCTGAGCTAGTAAGGTAGTCCCAAAATAAAATATTGTCTAGTGGTCTACTATGTATTCCACCAAACCAGTCAGTGCCCATGTAAATTGAGCTCCTTCTAAGTTTGAAAAAGCATAGCATGACACTACCATTATGACCAAGAAAATCAATCAGGGGTGTGACACCCAACCTCATACCTCAGCTCATAAGAAAAATCCCTTGAAGAAAATATTATACGGGGATCATCGGCTCCAAATAGCCATGTCAACACTACTATTCTTCCATCACCTATAATGGGAACTATCTTCTCCACATGTATAGGCAATCTCAGAATCCTATACACATCCTCTAGGGTGATGGTCATCTCCCTTGTCCTGAACCAAAAAGCACTTGTTTGCATGTCCCATCTCTCCACTAATTCTATCATCAATCCCACATCCAATAAGATCCTCTAGTAGTTCCTGAATCAACCCAACCCCATTGTTACCAAGTGATCCCACTCAGAATCTGTCACATCTATAATCTTCTCATATAGAGTTGGCATTCGGTATCTAAAATATAGGGTTTCCATAGCCTGTAATAAAAAATAAAAAATGCATACATCAGATCCCCTAATCCAAATCCATTCAATATTCATTAAAATTCATTGAAAATCCAATTTAATCCTAAACCACCCAATCCAACCTTGGTCGACATTGACCCAAGTCAGTTCATTGTGTTTAGGGGTCAATCAACATGCCTTAGGGCCCAATCAATGTCAACCCATATGGGTCACCGCCGACTGCCCTTGACATCATCCAAATTTTATAAAGAAAATAGAAAAAAATAAAATTAAACATAAAATTAACTTAAAAACAATTTTGGGTTTTGTTACTCACCATCCTCCGCACCCTCTGGCGTTTCCTCCCTACTCTTACAGCCTCAATTTTGTACTTTTATCTTTAATCACTCTAATCTCACTCATCAAATGTGCGTGTTAAAATGAGATTTATTGACTAAACCTTGGGCTTATATAGCCTCTCACACATGGTTATCTTTGACCCCCTAGGGTTGTTGTCAATTGGCCTCAGTCACCGTTGAATGGCCTTTGCAATAATTATTTTGGGATTTTTCTTATCTTCCTTACACCATTTCCTTTGGACATTCTTAAAAAGTCCACCTTGGTTGCCATATATCTTTTCCCCTTGAGGAATTATATTTATTCCAATCTTAAAGTCCATCTTTGTGGCCATATCTATTTCCCCTATGGGAATTTTTATACATTCAAATTCCCATCGGGCCATACCTATTCCCCTATGGGCATTATAATCCAATTTCAAAGTCCACATTTTTGGCCATATCTATATCCCCTTTAGGAATTATAATCACAAAGTCCACCATTGTGGAAATATTTATTTTTCTCCTCTGGGCATGTTTATGCTCTCAAAGTCCACTTTTTGTGGCCATACTTACTTTTCCTTTGGGAATTTTACCTCACGATTGTACCCAATCCACACAAAAATTCCACCTTGTGGCCATACTTATTCCCCCCTCGAAACATTTTTTTTGTTTCCCTATTTACCTTCATGGCCATATTTGTGCCTCTTTTGGGGCACCATTATTTTTCATGAAATTCCACCTTATGGCCATACTTATTCCCCCCTTGGGGAATTTTTTTATTTCCCTATTTGCCTTCATGGAAATATTTGTGATTTTTTTGGGGCACCATTATTTTCAATCAAAGTCCGCCTTTGTGTCCATACTTGTACCTCTTTTAGGACATCATATATGCTCTCAAATTCTACCTTTGTGGCCATACTTACTTCCCCTTGGGGCATATTATTTCACCACCTGCTTTTTAATTTTTCCTTCTCAGCCATTTTTTGTGTCCTATGTTGGGGCACCATATTTTTCATCCTCGTCCCTTGTGGACACATACCTATTTACTCTATTCTTCATACACAAAGGATTTCACATACCTTTCACATTTAGTTGCACATTTAGTTGCACATATTTTGATGTCTTCCTATGACCCATTGGTCATCGCGGATTGCATCCATATTGCAATGATCTTCACCTTCTCACTAGACCGTAGAATGTTGTCTCCTATCTCCATTGAGACTGCAGTTGTCCTCTACTAATGTGATATTGGAGTCACTGCCATAGTTTTTATTTTTATTGTGATTTGTTTTTGCTTGGGGCATCTTGCCTTGGTAATCATTTTACCCATTTTTCTTCACCCACTTTCCCTTTATCATCTACCTTTTTTTTAATGCATCATATAATTCCTTTGGCATCATCAACCCCCCATTTAAGGGGGAGCTCATTATCTAATTTTTGTCAATCCTTATTTACCCTTAATCCCTCATCTTTTTTTCTCATGGATTACTAACAAAAACTACTAAAAAAAAGGGGCAAATTCAGACACCTAAATTCAATATCTATACCCTTATCTTCTCACGTGCATGTATTCCACCTTGGTCTTTACCTAGACCCAACTTAATTTAATTTATTCCTCCTTTTATTTAGTTTAAAATTACCACTTAATTATCCTATCATGTTTAGTGCCCATCCAATTCCAATTAGTTAATCAAGTCACATTAATTAATTAATTAATTAATTAATATCTTATATGCCCTAACAAACCTTCTATTTAGGATGTTTTATCCTAACACATACATCCCCTTGCTTTTCTAGATTTTTTATCTTTCCTGTCTTTATCCCTTAACATCCCTAAAAATCCCTTTCTCACCTACATGCTTTAAAGAACCTTTCCGTTTCTTAAGAAATCCCAAATCCTGATAAAATCACAAAAGCAACCCTATTGGGGAAACTTTCCCCGTAGTTGGCGGTAACCCAGCGCAGTTGTCATCGACCCTATAAAAATAAGTCTTTTCTTTTTGTAATCATCAGATGCATGTAAATTTTAAAGCTTTTTTGTGACCTATGAACTCTCTCTCGTTCCTGAGCATTCTTGCAATAGTTACATACCTCATGGATATTCTTCGAACATGCTTGCATCACTCACGATTATCCTTCATGAGATTTATCATCATATTTGTATTATTTTATCTAATCTTTATCATATTATTATCGTATTTCTTGCAACTAACATTTTGCAAGTTCAGATAAGCTTCTGCAACACTTAAAGCTCCCTCAGGAACCTTCTCTTCCAGTTTATTTACTTACAGGTGTAGACGCCCCAAAATTGACACTTCTATTTCCAATTGCTCCCAGTATTATTCTAGTACACTGTGTTATTCAACCATTTGCAATTAATTTATTAAATTAATGAATTAATACATATTGCACCCATTTAGATTAATTAAATTAATCCCATGTATCTGTAGTACCCCTTTAGCTAAATTAATTATTATTTATTAATTGAATAATTAATTAATTAAATGTGTGCACATCCTAGTCATCTGCCACTTACTCAAAATCCACCTAGAATCCACTTAGACTCGACTTGGACTCCCCATCTTTATCTAAGTTAATTGCAATTCTAGAATCCTAGAAAGGCGAGGGCAATTAAATTGCACTTACAACCACCTTTCTAGATGCATCTTTTTGCAATTAATCCATTTACTACCCCTGACACTATTAAAAATACCCATAATGCTATTTTTAACATACTCATTTATCTGCGTGTAACCAATTTCAACTACCTTTTAATTCTATAAATTATAGGCTTACTTTCCTTTCAAACCATCTCTTGAATCTGGCATAAAAAAATCTGTTGAATTCATTGTGTCTGTAGCATTTGCATTCAAATATTGGAGAGTACTCAAGAGCACCCAAAAATAATCTTTGACATCTATTTTGCAAGGTTTCCCAGGAGAACCTTATTTGAGGTTTGCACAAAAGATTGCTGAAAGGTTTACATTGTTTGTTTATCTTTCATTCTCAGGCAGTTTTTATCTATTTACATTTTCGCATGCCCGGTAGGAATCACACCACTCCTCTTTTCTTTTTGTTTCATTTTGTTTCTCTAATTTTGTTCTTGTAGTGTTCCTGTGTTTTTGTGCAAGTTTGAAAGAAAACAATTTTGCAGGTTTTGAAGCACACACCAAGTTTCCCAGCTCCAAATAAACAAAAAATAACATATTGTTGTTGTATTTTATTGATTCACGGTTTTTAGTGCTAACATTTTTGGTTTCACTTGTTTCTCTTTACACTTATCCTTTACCAATTTTATTTTATTTTAAGTTTTCCATACCTGTACACATATACATTAGCTTTTATTTAAAAAAAAAACAAGTATAAATTACAAATATTTGTACATATTCATTGTTTTATTAAAAAAATTGAAAACAAAATAATAATAAAAAATTTAACCCCTAAACCTAGATCTACCCTTTCCTCCCCCTTCCCTACCCGGCTCGGCCAACTCAGCCAAGCCACCTCACATCTCATAGACCCTACCTACCCTGCCCCTACCCAGCTTGGCTGGCCCCGTTTCCCACCAAACCCATCCCCCATCCTCATTCACCTAATTGCACCTTCCTACATGCCTATTTCACCCATTTTCTTCCCAAATTAAAAATTAACCCCCCCCAAAACACCCATTTCACCCTAACCCGATTTCTATAAAAAAATATACCTAACAAACAAGGAATGGGATCGAATCTTACCTTTTCGTAATGCCGTCTCTGTGGGGGCATGTCTGGCTACTGCGCTGGTGGTCCACCCGAACCTTCTTCGCCTCTGCCATGTCTAAATCACCAAATCCAATCCTCCACTCTATCCAATCAAATTAACCACACTGATCTCATGGACCTGTCTAGCTGAATCCTCTCACTAACCGGTACTCTCCACCTCAGCTAGGTATGCTACCTTGTCCTTTTCTCCATGACAGGTGCAAAAGTCAAAAGTGATTTGTCATTTTCTCAGAAGACACATGACAACAAAGATTCCATAAAATATAGAATTTTTACCTTATAAACCTAACCCGACCTGACCGACGTCGGTTAGGGCCGTGCCCTACTAAACCGATGATGGTTATACCTAAATCGACATTAGTTATCTACCATTTTACTTATAGCCCATTTTTACCCATTTTTAACTACAAATTATCCAATCCCACCACCGTTTGACCTTACCCACCCTTATTGAAACCTACCTACAAGCCTCCATTACCTATACTTGTCCTTATTTGTGTTTAGGGCCTTATTATTTTACTCATACCTTGGCCTTACCCATGCTGTGACCTATATTACTGGACCCAGATCACTGTTAGTGACCTTTGAACCAATGTGCTTGCTATACCTTGCTATGCTGTCACCCATGTTATTTGACCTAATGACCTTACCTTGCCTATTGTCGTGTTGTTTATCCCGACCCACCCTTTGGTGTACCAGGACATACCTAAACATGCACCTAGCCTGCATTGTGCTCCTGTACCATATCCTATACCTTGGATAACAAAATCACTTTAACCATGTTGGGATAAACCTATCAACCCTGGATGATGCAGAGTTTGAAATCTCTTCAATTTGGTACCGTGTCGTAGTTTATATGTGTGCGTGCGTTCGATTGTCACTACCTTTGACCCAGGACAGTTTCCCTATTTTCCCTATTTAACCTTTGACCCATTACCCCGTCTACCCACCCTCATCTTCATCACACCCAAATTTTATCAAACCACTCACCGATTTTTTCTTCCACCTCATTAATTCCTAGTTTGAGGGGGATCACCTTCACCCACACATGGGGAAACCACATCTTATTTTTGTCAGCATCGCTTACTAATACAAGCTATACAATAAAAGGGGAAAAATTTAGACACCAAAATTGGGTCACACTCCCCTTAGCTCCCCATTGAATAACCAACTAAAACATATTTACCTAACCATGGCCCCTTCCACCCCACATTAATATTAATTTAATTAACTTAATTAAATTAATAACCATCCTCACAATATTCATTACTTAATTATTTTAATTAAGATAATTTCGACCTCACCCCTTCAACTCACCTAGACACCTCACCTAGCCACCTCACCCTAGACCTATTCTTGGCATGTTTCCATAACTAACTTAGATTTGGTCGTACTTACCTTAATGAGCTAAGACTTAGTTCAACCCTAAAAATCAATGCCTATTATCCCTCTAACCATATTCCCTCTCACAAAAAATGAAACTTCCACTTTGATCTGGGAGGATAGACAGATCTAGTAGAAATGATTTCCAAGATATGTTATTTTTAGTAAACCTAGAGAATCCCACCTTAAGCGATGCTACTCACCTCGAAACCGATGCTTTCCACCCTGAAACTGACGTTGGTCAACCCAAAACCATTGTCGGTTACCAATTATTCACCTTAGCAACCTTGTTTTTGTGTTGACACATTCTGAGATCAGAGGGAGGAGAAGAGAACTACATGTAAGTAGAGTCAAATCATTTTTGTACCTACAAACATCCATAACCAGCACTAGGACATATCGAGAAGCATTGCACTCACGATGACATTCCGGGAAGCATCACTATTGCACCAAGCTCCATCCCACCAACCGATCATCATCACCACCCAACCATTGGACCTACAACATTGTTAAGTTCTTTTATCACTAATCACTTCCCTTCTTATTCTAGCCATATGGTTGTTATAATTTCTGTTATCATTCATCTATTAATCTTCCCATTCCTTCATAGTCTACTTTCTGACAAACTCGAACCTCACCCACCCTTTTATCAGATCACCTATCTTGTCCCTTCCACCTCTCTAAGTGTTCTCAAAATTCACACAGACCTCTCCATCCCCTCCTTTATCTCTATTTAACCTCACCCAGACCCTGCAACCAGGTTTTTATTGAACTACTGTCACCCGAATGTACCGACATCGGTTACCCATGACTATCATCAGCCTCTCCCAAACCGTCATCAATCATACTAGACCGACGTTGATATCTATGTTTTACACATTTTCCAATAACATAGCCAACCTACCTTCTACCAAGTGACCCAAACAACCCAGAACCTAACCCTGACCAGTTCCAACACCCTAAAAACTACCTACCCTTCAGATTTGACTATATCCTAGCATGTTATGTTATATTTACTTATTGTTCTTGAATGAGATACCAAAATCAAATCGAATATAGTAGGAATTTTTTTATTTCTCGCATTAAGTTCTTTTAAACAATGGATTGAAAAACATCTAGGGAGTATCACACATCCCAGATCTAGTGAACGCTAGGAAGTGTACTGTCATATACTATTTAACTCTTCTTTTGTGGTCTTGTCTTCTATTTCAGGTAGTTCCTCCCAGCCAAAAGGAATATCTCACAATCAACATTGGATTGTGAGGTCAGAATGTGCACAACAACCATCAACTGACCAGCATAAAAAAGTATTCCTCCTCATCCCATAACCCTTATCTGTTTCATCCCAACAATGTAAAGAAATTGGTGAAACACTGCCTACCCCAACCCCATCCTATCTACCTAGTGACCTTAAGCCCTCAGCTCACCCCTACCCACCCCTGACTCATCCCACATTCCCCACTCCCCCATCCCCTTTTTGCAATCTCCCATCTCTACATAGATCTTGTTTCCCGTCCCTTCCTAACTCTCCTCACTTCCCAATTGAGTCATTCCCTGTCTTGTACCTCCTTGCGAGGCCTTTCTCACCCTAGACCCACCGACCTCGACCCCTTCCTGAGCCCTACTCATTGCAAAACCCTATTTGCTGTCCCCTGGCTCATTTCCGAGCCATCCCAACTTGTACCCTCTGCGCTCCCAACCCTGCACATCTCCCTCCCAAATCTTGAGCCTCTGTTTTACACCCAAGCTGACCATGCCCTTCCATCTGCTATCCCCGACCTCCTTACTCCCGCCACCCCTGAGCCCTCCCTTCCTACCTCACCCTTGTCTTAGACCAAGCCCTTCCCACCTCTACCGAGACATCCCTGGCTTTCCCTTTCCCCACATCAAGCTACCCTCTCTTTCCACCTACATAGACATACATACAATAAATTAAGTTTTTCCATTTATTTTGACCTTGTTTATAGTTTTAACTTTAGGGTTATGTTTTTCCTTTATTTATTTTATTTAATTTTATTTACCATTTCTTATTTGTAGTTTAAGTTGTAATTAATACAGTTTCTTTATTTATTTTTAGTGGACTAACTGTGTAGGTTACCAACTTAGTGTTATTGGACGTTTCGGTCCAATTTTTCATGTGTTTTCACCTTTCTGTCCATGTTTAGTCATTTTTGCAAACTAGCTTAACCCTTTCTCATGTGTTTTTGTGTGCTTCTTGATTGTTGTTTTGTGTTGTTTTTTGCGATTAACATGAATCACCCATGCTTATTCTCTTCTCTTGCACTTTTTCAAGTGATCTTGGGAATTAGAAATGTGGCCGTTTCTTTCTTTTTTGTTTTTTGGGGAATTAAAGTTTCACTTAACCAAAGCCAACCCACACATATGCTCTTTCCTCACACTTTTTAAGCGATCTTGGAAATCAGAAACATGGGTTCGCTTCTGTCGTCTTGTTTATTTGTTTTTTATTTTTCCCTCATCCCAAAAAATTTTCTAACCATTATTTTTAGGACCTGCTCTCACACAAGGTGGATTAAACAATTCAAAAAACTAATAAATGCAGGTTATCAAAGAAGCTCAACCAAACCACACCTAAATCAAAAGATTAAAAAACACCACACTCAAAACACTTGATTTCCAGGTTCGGTTAATAGCTACACCTCAACCGCTTAACTAGAACATAAACCCCTTGACATAAGCCTTAAGCTACAAAAAATGTGGTGGTTATAAGAACCCCAAAGTAGTCCACACCTTGAGGGAATTGGTGGAAGAAACAAAAATCTTTTCTCCTACATGACTAGTAAAGCCTTTGTGAGTTAGAGTCATGGATATCCTTAGTGGTGACCCTAATGTGATTCATTCTGATCAAGATCTTTTCTTAGGGTTTCAAAGGGGGTAAAGTAAAGCTGTTAGCTAGCAAAAGCGTCATGCTTAATTTGATATTTTGTTGAAACCTAGTTAAGAGATCCACCTAAGAAGCTACGCCTTGTCTAAGCCAATCTAAGATAGAGGCCACAATTTTCATTTTACCACTTTTCATTTTTTCTCGCATGTTACACACTTGTGTTTCACTTTTGTCATTCATGTTTTCTCTCTCATCCATCTTGTCACTTTGTACACGTGTCTAAGTCTTAGGGTGTGGAAATCCATATTCACACTTAAGAACTTTCATTTTCATCTAATTCTTGACGTTGCGATACTCGCTTTATCATTGTCAAGCACTCTTTTGGTTACCTTGATCTTTCATCATCATAAGTCTTAAGTTTAATGTTATTTTGTTGAACTCTAAGAATTCCCCATTCTTACATTATCACATTTCACATTTACTTTCTCAACTTATTGACATTCTTCACTATCATTCTCTCATCATTCTTATGTCATCACATTTTTGCATCCACTTTGTTGAGTTGTGACATATTCCATTTTTTCTCCTATCATATTATGTTTTCATACTTCACAATCATTTTGTTGCATTGTCGACATCCTCATTATTTCTTCACTTATCTCATTAAATCATTCACTTAGTTCTAATTCGAGATCACTAATCCATCACTTCCCCTTGTCTCTTATCTCCATTTTTGGTGAGATTTAGACCCTTTTATCATTGTTTATTCACTTCTTGTGATGACCTTTACCTTTTTGTTCTTTTAGTGCTTTCACTTCCTTGTCATGTCTTATATTTTAACACACTTTTTTTTAAGAGTTGACATTGATCATCATCTTCCGAAGTCTCCCCTTTTACCATTCATCTTGTCAAAAGGTTGAGAAAATCCATCATTTTATTTTCTAAGTCTCTTCACTTAACATATTTTTGTTAAGAGTTGAGAATCTTTCATTGTGTTAAAGGTCTCCTCTTTACACACTTGCAATTGTCACAAGTTGAGCATGCTAACCATTTGTCTCTCTCCTCTTTACGTTCACCTTTGTAAAGGATCGTAAAATAATTTCAAACCTCTTCATATTCCTTAACACTCACTTTTTTAAGAATCCTCTAAGCTAACATTTCAACCCATATTCCACCTTAACATCACTCATTTTTGTTAGGTGTTGTGAAGTCCCCTCTTATCACAATATTCTCACACATTTTGTTAGGAGTTGATCGACTTCATCTTGTTAAGTCTTATCTCCCTTGGCATTCATTTTTTGTTACATATCGAGCACGTTTCATTTTTCCCCTTTTCTCGATTCTCTTAACACTTACCATGTTAGGAGTTAACCATTTTTACATTTCTTCATCAATCTTATCATTCATTTTCATTACAAGTTGATCATGTCTACCTTGTTAATTCTCTCTTCCTTTAAAAATCATTTTTGCTACGGAATAGAGCACATCTAACTTCTTGTCATCCATTTTTCTCTTTACTATCATTTTGTTAAGATACAGACACTCGACTAACCTTTTTTGCTTTTTCCCTCTTAGCACTCATTTTTATACCATTCAAAAAATTTCCATCTTCTTCCCTCTTCCATCTTAGCATTCACTTTGCTAAGATTCAAGGTTTTAAAAAAAAATCATCGCTTCTATCTTAGCATTCACTTTGCAAAGGGTTACGTTATTCATTGTACCTTTATTCACTCTACCTAATTTCTCATTACAATGGTGGATTTGTACAATTCATCCTTTTCCCAAGAATGACAAATGATGAAAGACACCGTTGTGGGTTTACAAAAATAAAACAAACAATTCAATTTTGATGAATTGTGTCCATACCCTTTTAATATGGACATCTTACGCATACCCTTCCCACAGTCTTTTGAGATGCCCAAATTTGACAAATAAAACGGAAAAATTGATCCAAGATAACATATCAAAGAATTTTCCATAGCATGCCACAAAGTGGCATATAATGATAGCTTTCTCTTGTGCCTTTTTACTAGAAATCTAGAGGTACAAGCTTTGGATTGGTTCTTACACCTTCCAAAGGGATCTATTACCACCTTTGTGGACCTCTCAAAGAAGTTCGTCAAACATTTTTCTTTAATCCTCATCCACAATAATCACCATACTAGATCATCTCACGATGAATTTTGGTACATCAATTGCAACCACAATGTCATCACTACTGGTGTCATAGATAATCGAAATAGCCCCAACATACATGACCAATCAATCAAAAATCCAATCATACAACCTAGCCAATAAACTATGCCACGTAAAGTTAAACGTAAGTGTATACCCCTTGGTGAAAGTCTCACTAGTGTCTTTCACCAACTCAAAGAGGTTGGGATGATGAAATATCCCCTTACAAGACCTTGGATTGAAGGATAACCTAAGCCATATTGGTACAAAGCTCATGCATATTGTGATTTTAATTATTTATAATGACATTCCATGAGATCATGACGAAGGTCAAGTATCTCCCCCTTCAAACCAATCCATTTATTCTAGAGATTTTATTCCTATAGTCCAAACAAACATTGAACATGTTTAAGAAAATCTTCTAACACCTAAAGAGAACTTGAATTTTCTTCAAGACTCTCTTTCAACCCTTGACATGGAAAAAGAGGGTCCATCGTCAAACCCCATTGAGCTTGAATCTATTATTTCCATTCCATCTCCTACACCTAACATATCTAGTATTGTTGTTGAATTACAACCACAACGATCTTGGACACTTGCGAAAATGCAACCTTCTATGTCCATTACACCTCAAATGATCCATCCTGTACGAATCTCATCAACGATGATTCCTACTTGTCAAGATATCTACATGTGCACATTCTTTGAGGTACGTATACCTAGGAATATCCTTATTCAACCATTTTAAGATTTAATTGCAATTTTTTTGTCCAATCAATTAATTCACAACCTAGAAGGAGAAACATTAACGATTTCCTCTCTATGGTTTATAAGGAACCTTGAGTCTACATCTAGAGATCAATCCTTATTTCCTCATGCTTTATCACTCATAGGTGAGTATGTATCTCAACAGCTTCCTTGCATCAAAAATATTATTCTAACATCACATATGTCTTTCAATCTCATTAAAGACTTATCTAATCACACATCCTTTGAATTTGATCATGTTCACCTAAGTCTAGTACTTCAGGACCCATCGAATCATTGGGTTCAATATTTTGACTTGGATCCTATCCACCCAAGTCTCATATTATAGGATTTATTGAAACCTTGGTTTCACTCCTTTGAATTGGCTCATGTCCGTCCAAGTCTCATATTTCAGGACTTATCTACACAAGTCTTGTATCTCAAGACCATTCAACTTCAATAAACATGGACATATTTCTTAATAAGTTAATTCAAACCTTCATCCTCCAAAATTCAGAAAACTCAAAAATAAAAAAAAGAGAATAAAAATTTGTCTTAGAGCATTAATAACAACAAAGTGTGTACAAATAATGTTAGGCATTCCATATATTGGCAGATATTTTAATCATACCATTATCATATACTCACCTTCTTCACCCATTCATGACATGGGTTAACCTTATTCTTCTTGGGAATCTTGTGTCTCGTCATTGATTTGGTTCTTACCATTTTAGATCTTTTTACCTATGGTTTTGTCTTGAATCTCATTGATGGAAACTCCTCCTTTCAAATAATCTCTCTCTTTAATTGACATCACTAAAATTCTTTACCCGTTCCTTTTTGACCGCCTATCTCAACTTACGGCGTTAACCTCTTGCATCTTACTAGTTGCATGAGGCTAAGACTTGAGGGTAAAATGTTCCTTCCCAACAAGCACATTATCAACATATAAAGAAAATTAAATCAATCAAAAAATACAAAAAAATTATAAAATCAATACACCTTTTTTCCTTCACAATCTTCGGTGATAAGCCCATACTTCTTACTGGCAGTATGAGATTGGGAATGGAGAAAGCCCTTACTCACCTACATTTTGTCTTCAGTGTTGAGCCCTTTCCTTTTACTGATGGCATGGGGCATTATGTAGGGTTTCCTTCACAAAAATCAATAAATAATCATTCAATACAACCTTTATGAAATTTAATCCAAGTGCTTAATCAAAAACATTCCAAGAAGTAATTTAGTTGCTCATGTTACAGAGAGACACCAATTCCTTTAATTGTATTTTTCTATTCAGTAGGCCATCAATGGATCTAAGTCGATTCAAAACCTATAAAGTAGAATCATGTTGTAATCGATTAAATAATCTTGACTGGAGATGAGTTACATTTTTCTCATACGGATCATTATTACACTTATGTCTTCACATCTATTATCATCACTTCCATATCAATATTCACCTCATTTTCACATCCTTTTTGGCTCAAGGTGATGAGCCCTCACATCTTCCCAGTTGCATGGAGCCACGAGTGGAGTGAAACACCCTATCATTTTATCATCTACATATATACCAATGGAATGGGATGCTTTTAATTATTTGCTCCTGATTTCAAGTAGTGTACCTTTTTACCGAGTTGTCCAATTATCCAAAAAAAATATTTTCAAAAATGTCTCACAATTTTTTTTAAAAGACAATATAAAACAGTTTAAAAACACAAAAACAATATAAAATTGTCCAAAAGCTCCAAAAATAGTTTCAAATTGTCATAATCAAAACATTCAGCTAATGTTTGATAAAATTTCAGCAACTGGATAACACAATTTAACAACTTCACCATTTTATGGTGCTCCTCATGATTATTCCAGATCATACTTATATTTATTGCCCATGGTGTATATCTATGCTCGAGGTAATAATTTACCCTTTTTCAATATAAATTTTCTTGGGGCACACTTGGATTTTACATTTTAATCCAATATAGATCAAACATCAATGGGATCTGAAAAGAGTATCTTTCAGAGTATCTAAGTATCACTCCACTCTTCACCCTGATCCAATCCTCTTGCATTCTAAGCTATCGCTTGGGGGCATTAAAATATTTCTAGTTCTTCAATGTGGAACACATTTAGAGTGTCATTAGATGTCATTTTTACATGTTATATCGCATTGTTGCAGTTTGTTATCATTGTGACGATGCTTTTTATTCTTTCAGTTTTTCATTGTATTTTAATTTTTTTTCCTTTATTGTAGACTAATTACAAGAATATTTTTCACATCCTAGTTCATGTATAACTTTGGTGTGGTTCCTTCATGTTCATATTGGGTTTCTTTCTATTTCTTATTTTATATCTTTTTTTCATTTGCATGTGTTGTGTTTTCCTCCTGGTTTATTTAAGCCATGGAATGTCTTCCTTTCTGTTTGCATTTATATTTCAAAACTTGCGAAAATCCACAAAAAAATCAAATATTTCAAAAATCCAAAAAATAAAAATCAAAAACATTACAAAACTTTCAAGCAAACATTCACTTATCATAGAAATCCTACAATTGGAAAAAACTTAAAGTGAATCATTCAACATTTCAATATAATCTTGGTAAACGTCATACTTTTATCTATTACCCTAGTGATTGTGTCAATATTACAACTATCACTTTCTACTTTTTGCATGATATGCTAACTCTGCTTGGGGAATGTCACTAAATTTTTTTTCCTTCATGATATAACTTCACTTGGGGAAATTTCAACCTTGATCATTTGCACAATGGATTCAACAAGAGTGTCATAAGGAGTCGCTTTAACTTCACTCTTCCAGTCTGATCCTATTCCCACTTGGGAGCATTTGTATCTACTTAATCATCATTGTGGCCACATTAGGGGCATGACTGATTGTCCTCTTTTTTGAATTTTTGTTGCATTGTTGATGTTTACTCTTTTTGGACCACTTACGAATAGTGTGATTACATCTTGGTTCCTTTATAATCCTGATGTCAGAACCTACTTTGTATATTGGGTTTGTTTTCATTTTTATCTTTTCTTTTTTGTGTATGTTTGTTTACGCACATCTAGGTTAACCATCTTGATTCTTTCATAATCATGGTGATAACTCTATTGTGTAATAGTAAAAATCAGGTTGCTCTAAAAACATTTACTCTCCAAATAACGCTCACGCTATGAACATAGTATTTTCCCATCCTCATTTTAATCCCTTGCTTTCTTCCAATCAAGTGGTTGTCCTCTGCCTTGTTGCATCATCCACCCACTTGAGGGGGCATTCCTCTACCATTCTGCTTACTGAGGCATCTCAATGCTTCACAATTTTTCCGCTCACTGATCTGCATGCATCTACTATCTTTAAAGCACTTTTAATTTTCAATAGAACTTCAAAGAGGGGAAAAATGTAGACACCCCAATATTCATGCTTTTGTTTCCAATTGTTCCAAGTATTATTCTAGTACACCCTGTTATTCACCCATTTGCAATTAATTGATTAAATTAGTTAATTAATACATGTTGTACCCCTTTGGATTAATTAAATTAATCCCAAGTATCCTTCGTACCCCTTTAGCTAAATTAATTATTATTTATTAATTAAATAAATAATTAATTAAGTGTGTGCACATCCTAGTCACCTACCACTTTCTCAAACACCACCTAGAATTCACTTAGACTCCACTTGGACTCCCCTATCTTTATCCTAGTTAACTGTACTTCTAGAATCCTAGAAAGGTGGGGGAAATTAAATTGCACTTATAACCACCTTTCCGAATGCATATTTTTACAATTAATCCATTTATTGCCCCCGGAACTATTGCAACTAGCCACAATGCTATTTTTAGCATACGCATTTATCCGTGTGTAACTGATTTAAATTACCTTCTACTTCTATAAATTACAGGATTACTTTCCTTTCAAACAATCTCTTGAATCTGACATTAAAAACTCTGCTAAATTCACCGTGTCTGTAGCATTTTTATTCAAATCTTGGAGAGTACTCAAGAGCACCCATAAATCATCTCTGACATCCATTTTGCAAGGTTTCATAGGAGACCCTTATTTGAGGTTTGCACAGAAGATTGCTGAAAGGTTTGCATTGTTTGTTTATCTTTCATTCTCAGGTAAAATTTCTCTATTTACAGAAGGTCTCCCATTCCACCCTTCTGACCTCAGCCTTATCTAAAATCTGCTACATTCTCCATCAACCCTTCTGGATTGTCGTCAACTCATCCCTGCTATCACTTTGATTTCAGCTTCCAGGTCCTTGCTTTGTTTCCACTTCCATTCTATTCTTATCCCAGCCTACTAGGACCATCATCTTGTTCCTCTGTGCATTAACTTTACCCTACCTACACCCTAGTCTTCATCGACCCAGACCTAGTTTTTTAATGCAACCTCCCTTATAGATACTTTCTGGATATGTTTGTTTATGGTTCCCTTCTACAGGTGAATTATATCCACATGATCCTATTTTACATCCAGAATCTTGTGGGTTTGCATATTCAGCTTACATTCCAAATCTACCGTCCCAGGTCGTCATCAATCTACCTCTGTATAATCTGGATCATCATCAACCTAAACCAGGTAATGTTTAATTTATAGTTTTTTTTAATCAAATCAAATTTTAGATCAATTTGAATCATTTCTCAAACTCAATAATACTTTTGATTCTGCATGTTATCTATTGTTTTATCCTTTACTTCCCTTTCTTATACAATGGGGGTTAACATCCACCAAGGAAGTTAATGCTTATTAGATCCTCTTTGTTGGGAAACCCCCCACAGATCATATATAATCAGTTTTCTTATTAGTCTTCCTTGTTTTATAGGTTATCAACTGGAAACAATAGATCCATCATCTATTTAGTGCTAGTATCCGTCAAATTGTGTTAGAGGTACCATATACCCTCCATCATTTTTGAGTTAATAGTTTATTTCATTACCAGTTCATGAACTTGATTAGGAACGAAGAAAATTGACCAACATCTACTACTAAGGTTATTGTTCATCCATCCACCATTGGTTGTCACTCATGCACGCTTTCCATCACATCTACCTCATCCATCTCATCCACTACATCATGTTACTACTTCACATTGGCTTCCATAGCCCTTGGAATTCACACCTCCCATCGCCACTCCACATGACATTAATTTTGGTTCATATGCTCATGCTAATTTCATTCCACATGCTTCCACCACTTCATGATACCTCGGTCTTTAGTAGTTTATTGTTATCACCCTACCCCCTGATGATGTACTCATGTTATTATGATTATTACATGACTGTTGAGGAATATGATATAATTAGAACCTCTCTTCATACGCTTCGTCAATTCATCTAGCACACTCTATCGAATAATTTTCCTGATGATGCACTCTTACTTTACATGGATCATTCTTGACTACAGAGGGGTTTTATATAAAATGAACCTCATCATCTATACGATGGGGGGAGTCGCTGATCTTCCCCACTATATTCCTCTTACTAACATATGATATTACAACCACATCATACTTTTATAAATCATGAAACATTCATCACAACCATTCTTCGCAATACATACATCGTCTATTATCACAAACACTATATCATCATCAGATTATGTAACAACTACACGTTACGAGAAAATTCAACAAACATGGACAATATTCAACAACATTTCAAAATCACAATAATCATTCACAAATCATATATCATCAATCACATACATCATCATTGCATCATAACATCAATACAAAATGAATATAATCATCATATGCTAATAAATCTATCTACATATATTGATTACAATCATAGTTACAAAAAATATCATCACTGAGGGGAAAATCCTATTGAAAATTATCTTTACAGATGAACCATAAAAGTCTTGGGAAATATTAGAGATGTGGGACTTGGCCCCTAAGATAAACTCCATATTTTATAGAAGCTAGATCTTCTCTGAATTTTATGAGATAAGGGTTAGAGAGAGAAAATAATATATAAATCATATCTAAGGCGATGTGTCAAATATTTAAAAATAGCACAGAGACCAATATTGAAATAACTATCCAGATCAGTTAAAGAACATTGAGCATGATTAACCATTCAAAGGTATTCCAAATCATCAAAGGCTAAACATGAACTAAAATATAACCATGCACAATGAAAATATTCATGTAAAAATTTCTAAGGGCATGCAACATGGTAGATACTTATCAAGAATCGAGTAAGAGTAAAAAAGAAGAAATAAAGACACATAAGATTATGAGCTTATCAGTGCATAAAAAAAGACGCTTATTTATAGAGAGAATCAACACATAAGGCCAAAATGGCACATATTACAATAATTTCTATACAATAGAGCCTTACTAAGGCCGACGAATGCAATAGACTGGCTAAAAAGACTTCTCCCTAGAACTCTAAAAAATCCTCATTTTCTTACAGGACAAGAAAATTCTTATATATAACCCTCGGCTCTTACTTCAACCTGTTTCCAATCAGATATTCCACCATTTGCATTTCATTCCTACCTATGTGATCCTCAATATTGGGACAAATCTCAATGACATGCTTTGGGGATCGAGATTGGATTCAATTTTCCACACCTCGAGCCTTTTATTTCTCTGATTGGTCCTTTTGAAGGTGGTGAAACTTTTTTATGACACATGGAAATCACGTGCTGCTTTGAGGCTTCTCCATTTTTTTAACTTTTGAAGTTGCACCTAGATGACATGTGGAAGCATGCACATCTTTCTTCTTTATCTTTGAATTTTTAGTCCACCTGGGCTGCTTAGTCGCGCTTTGGCCACGTGGTCAGTTCTTGCTGCTTGAAGGCTCTCAATTCATGTGCCTTCCTAAACAATACACCAAAGGGACACATGGATACCCTCCGCACTTAGCTCCATACTTAAGAAAAATTTTAGTCTCGTAAAACAAATAACACCAAAAGAAAAGGGGGTAGGGGCGATAAACGGGAGTAGAACTGGAGGGCCCCCGAAAAATGTAGAAATCATTCTAAAGTTATGGCGACTCACCAAGGGAATCCATGTCGGTTATGGAAGAATCTAACAATCCTTCCCTGCTTCAAAATTTCAAAGTGGCTCGAAAGAATGCCACTTAGAGATGCTTCAAAAAATCCTGGTACCCAAACCATTCTTCCTCTATTAGGTAAGTCCTTTGTTGTAGAGCCTAAAAGGCTCTATCCGGCTTGATGATCTCTTTGTGAGAGAATTTTTGGAGATCCTTTATCATTGTGTGCAAATAGGACTCTAGTTTTACAATTGGGTTCAGAGTGGCCTCCACCTCAGCTACACTAGAATCCTCCTTCAAAGACTGGAAGACAATCTTGTCTTGCTGCTTAGCTGTTGAATCAGGTCCTATTATAGGATGATGAAGTCATTAGAAAAGGGAGAGGGGAAGCCTAATTGAACTAATTTTCTCAATGCACTGCTTCCTCTCCTTTATCCCTAAATGGAGCTATTTCAGGAGATTCTGGCACTTGATAGTGGATTTTTGCAACTCAAAATATCACTAATATTTTTTCACGACTATCCATTTATCTATTATACCAGACCCTTGAAGGGATATGTATGAAGAGTCATAAAGTTTCTGAATCAGCATCTATGATTCATTGAGCTTAGAAGATATGATGTTGTTGATCATTGAGACAGAGGATTCACCATTAGCACACATGTCTTGTGTGTGAGATATGAATATGAGTGTGGACGATAAGTCTGCCTTTGTGGAAATAATTTGGTAGCATGAGGTATACAACCCATGCACTAATGTGACAATTCCCCCTTTCAGGGGTTGTTGAGCTAATTTTTGGGTCAAATATTTGACCGCGTCTTTGGCTATATTGCACCTTGTTTAAAATCTTCCCTTCTTATCTTCTGAGGTACGCAACTTCACTTAAAAGCATAACAATTTCCTCTTTCTTTGAGTCAAACTCCTGTTGGAGTGAACTGACCACAAACTTGGACTTTTCAAGGTCAGAATCCAATGTCTTGGTCCTTTCCTGAGAAGTTTGTGAGAGCTTTTTATGAAGCCACCTCCTTTAAATCCTTGTAAAGTTGTTCAATTTCCTTTCCATAGCCTTTGATTTGGAAAATGAGGAAAACTACAATGGTTTTTTCTTATAGGAGGCTAGCCTCCACTTTCTTTAACTTGTTACTAAGCTTAAGATAATTTGTGGTATCCATGAAAACTATTTCATTCATAAATTCAACCTTATCTTGAGGCCAAAACTAAGTCAGGTCTACCATAACAACACTAATGGTATAATCATCTAGTTACATTTTCTCTGCAAGATTTTAGACATTGGGGACCATCTGGGAGATGGTCAAGGAGCATTGTTGATGGTCATATAATGACCACATCTGTATTGTTTCTCATGTATTCATCTCTTTCTTCTTCTACTTCTCCCTCCTTTTATCTCAGGCTACCTTGGCCATATCTACTTGGTTCAAAAATTCAGAGGGAGAAGGGACTATCCCCGCCCATATCTAGAATAGGGATGCCTTTGGTCAGGGAAGTAATGGCATAGGAGATGGATGTACGAGAGGAGAAGATGGAGCAGAGGAAGAAGAGACATCAACTGATTTCATCTTCTTCCTTAAAGGACTATGTGGACTGGTGAATTCCCCATTGGTTACGGAGGGAGAGACTAATGGTTGAATTGAGGTGGGCCTTTGCCCAGTACTAGTTGTGACAATTCCCCCTCACCCTAAGGGCTCAACACTACTTGAACCATGAGCATGTATCCTGAAGGATGATCATTGAGGAAAAGATGGAGTGGGCCCTAGAATTGTCTGTTGTTGAGAGGGGATAAGATGTTTTTCCATATATTGCATGAGATGTTCTCTGTGAATATCCTCATCCTCCTCACTGTTCATATTGGATGTGTGATTTGCATCCTAAATATATTCTCAATGCTCATCATTGGGTACATCATCAAAATTTAGGGTTGTTTTCTCGATCTCTTGCTTGTATTTTGAATAAGATTAAATTTTTTCTACACTCCAATTGTTATTCTGTAGGGCTTCCCTCACCCCCTTACCCATATTATAGTAGGATCTTACATGTGCAAGATTGCATGAAAAGAATCACATTACTAGTCAAACATTACAACCTCCTCAAGACTTATGCCCTTTCTCTCAATGGGGGATTATACCTCATTAGTGCAATCAATTTGAAATCATCTCAAAAACATCATTCAATCACCACTAAAACTGAAGACTTCACTAAATAGATCAAAGCTATTCCTTTAACCTTGAAAAAATTTAAACCTA
Organism: Taxus chinensis; assembly: GCA_019776745.2. NCBI lineage: Eukaryota > Viridiplantae > Streptophyta > Pinopsida > Cupressales > Taxaceae > Taxus > Taxus chinensis. Next base: position 705,579,795 of record CM034151.1, read on the forward strand.
TCATTAACTTCATATATCAAAATATCATTTGTCGTTTTGGCATCCCACACAAGCTCATCATAGATAATGGAAAATCCTTCAAGGAATAAGGAGGTTAAGAAGATTTGCAATACATTCAACATTAATCTTAGCTTTTCAACACCATATTATCCTGAGGCAAATGGACAGGTTGAGTCTTCCAATAAAACACTCAACAAAATCCTCATGAAAACCGTAAATGATGTAGGTAGGAACTAACACATTAATATTTTGTTTTCCCTTTGGGATTATCAAGCTAGTGTCTGTGCACCTACTGGTGCCACAATCTATTCCACTCATTTATGGATCAAAAGCCATTGTGCCCCTAGAAATCTAGATTCCATCACTCTATGTATCTTTAAAAGACTTCATTCTTGATGAAGAATACCACCAAAATCACCAAGCAAAACTTGAGTTATTAGATGAAAATCATTTAACAACTCTTGAACATCACCAGATTTATCAAAAATGCATTAGTAGAGAATATAAAATGCATGTAAAGGAGCTGAAATTTAAAATTGGTGACCTTGTATTTAAGAAAAATAAAAACGTAGCTACATTAGAATGGAGTAAACGTGGATTGGTCCATATATTAATAACCATAAGTATGATTAAGGAGCATACCATATCACTTCTTTTTAAGGGGAACATGAAGTGGAACCCATTAATGGTTTACACTTGTGGTGTTTCTATTGTTAAATGATTGATTATCATGATCATTTTTTTTTGATTGAACATTCCCCCTTTATCGCGGGAGCTTAGAACCCATTCCATCATTTTTTCTTATCATTCTTACATGAGGCATATGGATGTAGGGTCACCTATAAAATTATCCCCTCCATAACAAATAGTTTATTAGGGTCTTTCCCTTAGCTTAAACAAAGTAAAGTATACACATATGGATGTTTCTTATTAAATTTAGAAAGAAATAGACTAATACCTCGAAGGACAGCTATTGAAATATAATACTGTCAAAAACAAAAACAAAAGTATACTGATTGCTCAAAGGACAAATACCAAGAAAAAAATCATGGACCAATCCCACAAAGGATGACCACTCAATTTAAATAAAAAAATGTAGACCATACCATCAAAGGATGTCTACTTATACATGTAATTCTTCCCACATTGATTAGCCTTCAAAATACAAAGCATCCAAACAAGCTTCGTGCATTGATCAACTTTTGCATGAGTAAGCTTCATGCATTGATGAGTTTGCTTCAACAATTTTATTATAAAAGATAGGGCATTGATTCCCTGTAAATTCATCAAAAAGGAGATCCCTCCTCCCCTACAAAGGAAAACATCCTTACGATCCTTTTTTTCCTTTTATATTCAAAAACATACTTTTTATTGAAATCCATTATAACTTATATAAATTGTTTAATGAAGGTCTTATTTAACATTTTGAAAGGATACAAGTGGCAAATGTTATCAAGACCCCTAATATACGCTAAGAAACGTAGTGGGGTGTTCTTTCCAATTTTACTTCATTTTTATTGGGTTATATTTCATATTTTAACAAAATTAACATGATCACAAATTTTCCAAATCATTATTAGGCATCAAAATCATGAAGCATACATCCAAACACATATAGATATGAAGAGAAACTAAAAACAATTACACATCATCATCATCATCATAGATAGAATCATGTATACAAATGACCATATAATCCATATAAAATCAAAAGGGCTTATATGAACCTATCCATACAAAATCAATACCACCATATATATATAATGTATCAATGTCTCATAAATATCTCATACATGTATCAAAAGGGGATTCTATGAGCCTACACTATCACATACTAAATTATACATATCCTAGAATAGAGCTAACACCAGCCTCCTCCTCCAGGAACAATGGCGCCACCCGCTGTAGCACCATCTCCTCTCCCACCACCTCTTCCTAGCCTCTGAGGTGGATGACCCACACTCACCACACTATCAATGGGCCTCATCAATGCTACAGCACCCCCTGCTACATAATCAACATACAAATTAGAGTCGGGTTAGTTCTTGATGATCATATCTATGTAATAATCTCACTCTACCCGTATAGACTCATAATATTTCATGAAAAACATCCCAGGTACCGAGGCTACCCCTCTTTTTCGGACCATGGCTGAAAATTTTGCTCCAGATATAGAGGGCGTGGTAATCCCCAAGGCCTTCCTCAATGTATCTCTTTAACTCTTGTACTTGTCTCTATTAATAGAGACAAGTACAAGTTGTGCCTGCACACCATCACACTCAGTCACCAAACTATCATGCTCTGCGATAAGTGCATATTTAGTACCCAACAAATCATCCCACTCTTTTAGAGCGACATCCCTCTCGGCCTTAACCAAGGCCTTCTTGATCATCAATGTTGTTATTGCTATAGCTACTCCATCATCCCCCTCAACTTTCTCCTCATCTACCTTAGGTCTATATACTCCTCCCTCTGCTTGATTTTGCACACGAAAAACTACATGTGTAGCCCTATTTGCTGCCCTAGTCCTCTTAAAGGGCCTCAAAGAATGAGACCACCATGCACCAAAATATGGGGTCATCCCCACACCATCAATATGAATCAATTCACCATCCTCATCAAGAACCATGACACCCATCTAATCATCAATAGTTGTAATGCCCACCACAATGGCTTGCAGAGTCTTTGTATCTTGATCCTCCCTCCTATACATGATCTGATCCTCAGGTATGCATTGAACAAGGCTAAACTATTTCCTGATCTGACTGAACCTCACCAACTCATACTCTCTAGCTCTTTGGCCCTAGACCCAAATATCCTACTGTAAACTTAGTAAATCATGAGGGAACTCAGACCAAACATGAAACCCAACATACGGTTGCTAGATCAGATCTCTAACGTACATCCTTGATATCAAGTCTTAATAATTAGTAGACCTCTTGGCCTTCCTATCCCTCCCAAGAATAGCAATCCACCTCATTAAACCTGGGTTCCTTGCATCAATAGCACTTGGAAACCCCAATGGGTGATAAATGGTAATGTGCTCGTGAACCGAACATTGTAACACAAAAACAACATCAATATTGTACTGCTCGTGGGTTGCCCAAGCCCATAGCTATCTGTATTTCTGTGCCAATAGAGTAGGTTCCCACTCAAATATAGTGTGATGTGTCATCATCTCTCCAACCACCTTGGTCACCATCCATGGAAATCTTCCACCTACTAAATCTAGGAGTGTAAAACAAGAGATACCCATCATTATCATGGTCATCCATGGAAAACCCTCTCTTTCAACATAATATAAGACATGATAATCAAAATATCTTGATGAATATCAAACACCTTTAGATTCGTCTCCATATAATCTCTGCATAGTCATCCTCACTCTCTATATTTAAAACATAATAAATAGGTTAGCTCCTCACTGGAAACCTCCTAATACGATGAAAATCCTCCAAAGTGATGCTTATATCTATAGTGGGAAACAAAAATGTGTCAGTGGAGGGATTCCACCTCATAGTAAATAAAGAATAAGGTTGTGGCATATATGAATCCACCTATAATACCTAATCCTACCAAAACCTGTTGCCTCTAAATTCTCCCAATCATCATCAGTTATATCCTCTCTGACCTCATCCAACATTGAGGGGATGCAGTCTCTAATAGTAAGCTTCACATCCACCTGCAAAGCACAAACACCAAGAAAACATTAGTATCATAATAATGATACAATCAACAAAAAAAATCATTCCATAGGCTAAAACATTTTCCAAAATCATAAAAAGCACAAACTTTTTAACAAAACAGCCAAATCGCCATTGATTCACATGAATCGCTAGCAATCCACATAAATCTCCAGTGATTCCATGAATCATCAGAGATGCCTGTTATACATTCACACCACGTTAAACCACTTGTAATTTATAAAAAAGAATCAAAATTTACAAATAAAATTAAACAAAATTGAAGTTCAAAACCTACCTCTGCCTACAAAGGATTCCTCTTCCTACTAACGGTCACCATCTCCATCACTCAACCACACAAATGTTTCCTCTGAGAAAAGTTTTTTTTTGCAAATAAATTTAGAGAACAATGACGATAAAAATGTAAAACGGTGGGTTATATAACCCATTCTCCACGTAAGCCAATCACTAGTGATTGGATGAATCACCAATAATTGACCCCAATCGCTAGCAGTGACCTTATTGATGGATCCTTATCCACATTGCATATAAAAACACATCATTTTAAAATTCCCGCAAAATTTTACAATGGTTTTAAAATACTTTAGGCTTTAAATTTTTTAAAGAAAACCAACACATTCAAAATTTGGGAATTATCATTTATCTACGGGACAAGATCCGTTTCGTCCCCATCACTTGGTTGTTCCCCACCTCTCAAACATTACCTGGTAAGAATCATACATCCGTAAGAATTGAGCCCTTTTTCCACCCTGAAAATTGAATCCCCAACATTTCATTTTGTACTCTCTCCAATTGGGGAAAGTCCTTATTAAATAGAAACACACTAGTTCTCATTGTATTGCGCTACATTGAATTCACCCATTATGACAACTTTTACAAGTCATTTTGTCTAGCAATTTTCTAAAATTTTCTAGACGAAAAGGGGCAAACGTAGATACCAAAAATTTACATCCCTAGAGCCCAAACATACTCACGACTAAAGACGACATATTTACGATGCCTCACTATATCACTCCTTTTAAATTAATATGTTTACAACGCACTATATATCCAAAATCTAATAGCATTATTTGATTAACGGAAATAAAAAAATTAGCTATTATATCCTCACACCTCACCCTCACACCTCATTGTGTTAACTAGATCACCTCACTAACTACGTAAACCGTGTAACAACCAATTTTAATGAATTAGAAACAAAGATTTTTTTTTACATAATGTTCTCTGTTCCAAATTCATACAGTTCACAACACACATTCCAGTGCCAATCCATCTCATAAAATAAAACCATATGCAACTATAATGACTCGATGAAACACTGATCTCTCATTTATGACTCGGTATTAAACCGATCTCTCATGTTTAACTTGTTCAAGTGTATATTATGTATACTTTGTGTTTCACCTGATTCTTAGACATTTCTTGGAAAATGACGAAACAAATAAGGGTAATGGGCTAGGAGGAATATCTGTTGAGATACTGGTTGTGGGTTGTTGTGTGCATATGAATTCTGAATCCACAGCTGATCATGAGAGCTTCATTTTTGCTTGGAGGAACTACCTGAAATGGAACAAAAGCACCAAATAAAAGTTAAACAATATATGTAGTGGATTGCCTAACGTTTGCTAGATCCGAGAAGTGTGATACTTCCCAGATGACTGTCAATCCACTGTTTAAAGCAAATCAATCCGAGAAATAAAGGAAATCCTACTGTATTTAAAATGATTTAGGTATATCATTCGTCTACAATAAGAAAAATAATTCACAACAGGCTAGGCTATGATTGAATCCGAAGGTCAAGGTCACTGTCAAGGTACTGGTATTGGTCATGGTTAGATTCTGAGTAGTTTAGGGTATTTGGTGGAGGTTTTAGGCTTTGATCTGGGTTTCTGGTAAAAGACATAGAGACAGACGTCGGTTTAGGTTAACCGGCGATGGTTATGGGTGACTGGCATCGGTATGGTTGGGGTACAGGAAACTTGATAAAACTTGGCTGAGTGATAGATCCAGGGTTAGATGAAGGTGGAAGGATAATGAAAAGATTTGTAGGGATCCTGGACATGCACAGGAATGATTAAGGCCCAGAAATGGGTAGTTCAATGGTGTGGGTAAAGAGATGGTCAAGTTTTCATGGAGATAAAATGGTGGGGAATGGAAATGAAAGTAGAAACTAATAACAAATGTGAAAGGATCTGCTCAAATGAAAAGGAACCAATGCAGGTTAAAAAACTTACTATTTGTACAAGCTTGATGCCTAGTTGGTAATGGTGGGTGATCAAATGAACTTGGTGAGTGCCGGTGGTTCCCCAGATGCTCCAGTGAAGGCAGGTGGCTGTGTGATTGCTTCAGGTACTGGCTATGGGTGTTCTAATGATTGTATGAATTTTGGTTCTACTTTCATGCAACTCTGGTTTTGTCACTTGTTCTCAAAAGATGTCTCTCTCTCTCACAAATGTGCCAACCTAAAAATAAGGTTATTTTTGGAGTTAAATGGTAACCGAAGGTGGTTTCTAACTTAACCGGGGGTGGTTAAGGGTGACCGGCATCGATTAGGGTGGGATTTCCTAGGTTTACTAAACTAGGTAGATCCCATTGATTTTCTGGGATCTCAATTGTTTCCTCCGTGGATTCAAATGGAAGCTTCCCTCTAACATGCGGGAATGTGGTTAGAGGGAATGTAGGCATTGATATTTAGGGTTTGGGTAGGTCTTAGTTAGTTATGGAAACTTACTAAGAATAGGTCTTAGGGTAAGGTGGCTAGTGAGGTGTCTAGGTGAGGTGGATATGTGGGCATTATCCCAATTAGGATATTAAATAATAAATATGGTGAGGATAATGAATTAATTAAATTAAATTAATATTATAGTGGGGTGAATGGGGCCATGGCTAGGTGAATGTGTTCAAGGTATTTATTTAACGGGGGACCAAGGGGAGTGTGACCTAATTTTAGTGTCTACACTTTGGTTATTTTACCCATCAATTTTCAATCAAGAGTTCTGTCTAAAATGCCTATCTGAATATTTGTTATTGATATTCATCTGAAATCCCGTAACTTAGACTGGGTGACATAATACAACACAACCAACATGTTATGATACTTTGGCCAAATTTTTAACATGTTTACCATGTTTTCATTCATAGAAAGAATACTCGTTGAGAGGAATATGTATTTCACCACACTCATACTGGTTATCTAGATTGGTCTTCCTTGACTATTGTCAATCAAACCCGAGTCAAATTTTCATGCTAAACATGGGCAGCTTGCATGCATTACTGTGGAATAATACTCATAGTGACTAAGGATACATAGACATACTCAATCGACCCTCGTCAATTGGGTGTGTTTATTTACCCTAAGTCAACATGAGTTGACCACTACACTAGTCCATGTGTTTATGTCTCTTTAGAGTAGAACCATGAACCGAATTTCCACTTATGTTAATTGAATTAATTGAACTAAATTGGGTGTTGAAGCATAACTAGTTACATCATAGTATCCTCATAATTTCTCCCTTCATTATGCAGATACTCTTCTGCAACACCTATATCACAATAACCTACTACGTTACTTCAAATAAACTAGCATACTTAAGAACTTTAGATTATTTACCCTTTAAACTAGTATTTTGTTTAAACGAACCTAAGGGTTCACTAAGTACGATTAATCCAAAGAAGGATTAAAAAAGTAATTTTTCAACAATTGAAGGTATGTAGATAAAATCTGTGTTCATTCATATGAACACTTTATTCTTAAGCCCTTATTTCTGTTAATCGATAAATCTGAATTTGATATTTAGCAAGTAATATAGTTAAGTTTTCTTACCATAGTTTATCATTGTAAACATTCTTGATTGAAAACTTAAAGATTAAACTTAGTTATATCCTATTATCTAAATCCATCTTGTTAATTCTTTCAATTTTTCCCATTACCATTTATTGCTCACATAAAAAGAGCATACAACAAATCTTGTTCTTTGATTTAAACTTAATCACTTAACAAGATAACATATATAGCTCTTATTTAATGATAAAAGTAAGTATCCCTTTATTCATTAGTAAGGGTCCTATTTAAGAAATCAGAAAACATAAGGTGTAGATTCGTATAAGAATGCTACATTCATCTATATTAAACAATCCTTATTCCTTTTTCCGAATGAGGATCTATCATTCATAATCATCATAGTTAAACCCTTTCCCAAAATGAAAATAATCAAAAATATAATTATATATCCTTATCCCAAGTATCATTTTATACCTTAGAATCCATTAAGTCATGAATTTCAATATGTAAGTATATCTATACAGTCCCATCATGCAGTTAAATATCTAGGAGCATTGTTCAAATCTAAGTCATATAAGACATCAGAACAAATTACAAATCAAAAACCCTTCAAAACAATTCATTTATCAAAAGAGAGGGATCACATTATTCCCAACTTAATTAATATTCCATAAGTTCATAAGAAACATCTTTCATAATTACAAAACTAAGTTTATTACATCCTCATGATTTTACAAGTTCATTTCAATAGAATTTTCAATACATAAGCATCTAAATGAAGAAGATGAGTTCATTAATAAAACAAAAGATATTTTTTATAAGTCTTTCTCCTTTCACTTTTCATGAAGTCCATCTACAAAATTGTTAGCATGAGTTAGTTCACAAGAACTAAGCATGATAAGAGCTATAACGTTGAAACAATATGATTTTATCTAACTTTTTCGTAAAAGGAACCCTGTTATTTATGAAAAAATTCCAAGTAAACCATAATAAGATCAATAAGAAGGACTGCCCAAAAGGTCACAAAATCAGAAGTAGAGAAGAGACACTAATTCAATTTAAGTATTATTTTCCATATAAGAAGTTAACAATTCATCATGATCTAATTCCATCTATGTCACAACATTAGCAATAATTTCAACATGATAATAGTCAACTGCAACCAATTTAAGAAAATAATTAATTCAAGTCATGATCTATCCATATTGGATTCAATTTAATTCACCAAGAAAATTTCCACAAGCACAGATAGTTCTCAATCAATCACTCAACAAATGAATTGATCTAACAACATAATGATTTAATAAGAGTAGAATGTTGTCCTATAAAATCAATTTCATATCCAAACTAAAAGGTTTGATTAAACATGAATGATACAACATGGTAAACAACTAGTCCTATCAACCCACCATCAAAATTCCTACCTATATCCAAGAGGATCCCAAAGCAAAGACAAACTCAACAATACATAATATAAACTTTGTATATTCTACAGGAGAATTGCTCAAGCCTTCACAAGTCCAAACAACACACGATATAGAGCTCCTAAAGGATCTATTGTTTACACAACCAGAGTTCAAAACCTACTTGATCCAAAACATACCATTCATCCTATACAAAAATTGAAAGTCTAAACACAACCATGCTTCACAATTAAACAATCAATAATTGAATTCTCAACATCTCCCACATCCAAGCTAGGAAGAATGAAAACAAAACGATTCAAAGAACCAAAAAAATGTAGAACACTTTCTTACCCAAAATGACTAAGATCCAAATTTGAGAAATGAAAACTTCTTAACATTGAACAAAAAAACTTGTACCATCCATCATTTTTGAGATAAATCAAAATACGAGAAAGAGATTACATGCTCAGACATGATAAACTATCCCAAGATGCAAGAACAATTTCAAGGAGATGTTTCATAGGATCAAACACCTAACAAAATGAGCAATTGTCATCAAGAAACCAATGACTATTCCAATCAATAATCTCCAAAGCTATACAAGATATGAAACCATAACACAATACCCCAACATGACACTTCATATCCTACAACTCATCATAGAAACATATAAATAAGAAAATGAACCCAGCTCGAGAGTATAACAACCCAGGGTCCTTTTCAAAAAAATCAACTAAGTTTCACTAGCTTAAGCCAACCCGTGAAGGGTAAACAGACAACAAAGATCAAATCCCCAAAATAAGAGAAGGATGGAATATTACCAGTCCATATTTCTCAGAAAAGACCACCTAAGAAGGGTAAATTAAACTATGATACAAACTGAAAATGTCAAAGGAAAATACTCCATCATTCACCAATACAGAATGCACTTACGGTGCTCAAAAGAAACATTCATTTTTACCTAGAGAGAGTTGAAACAAGATCTCCATGGAACAACGAAAAGATCAAAAGATCTGAAACAATCTTTAGCTGAAACAGAGGTCAATATAACCGAAACAAAATAAAAAACAGGCCTACAAGAGAAAGATGACCAATATTAAATGATAATACAACCAAAACATAAGACCATCTATGAAACAAAAGCTTCATCATAGGCATAGTTTAATTCTGTGAATAAATTTGACCTATCAACTGTCAAACCAAAACCAGTTTCACTACAACCTAGAGAACTCTAGCGTTCAAGATATTTCCAACAAGATCCCTGCAAAAATGTCTAAATGCCAAAGGATACAAAACGAGGAGACACACATATATTTCAAAACGTAGAATCTCCAAGAATGCTCATACCCAGTTTTCTAATAAATCCACATGTCCATTTTCCAACTTTATTCGAACCCATATTCAGTTAAACACCATTATTTCAAAAAACTATTAGTATCCAAAGAAACCATGTCCAAATAACTCACAGAAGTAAGAAGGAGAAAATAATGACACAAGAAAACATTCTCAGAGACATTTTCACAAAGAGCATAGTTCTTTTTATGAAAATTTAAATAAAAGAAAGATATTTTAAATAGATAAGGACTATCATGCATGGTAGTGCTCTTGCCTCCTTTCCCTTGCTTTCAATCCTTTAAACCGAGCTTCCACAGAAATATTTCCAACAAAACCACCAAAATAATCCATTGAAACTTTTCCCAATTTCTCCTTATAGCTTCCATGATAAAATTTTTGCCATTATTTCCACCATGCAAGGGTGTATTCACACATGCAAAAAATTCTAACTGGAGGTTCGAAAAATGGAAAACCAACATGCAGAGCTCAAAACCTTGAGAATTCCAAATGAAACAATAAAAACAAAACCGTTTATTTTTCCTCCAACCTCCTTATTATTCCCTAGGTGGTTTTTTCTTGGGTTGAGGATCATAAATGCAAAAGGACTGAAAGATTCCCCTCTAAAAACTCTCACCCAGCCTTATCCTCTATTGGTTACAACTAGCAGTTCAAAAATTCATTCCATCAAAATAACAGAGTTGCCAGCTCGACAACATTCCACCATATTTTTCCTTGGCCAAAGTTGGCGAGACAAATTTATTTAATGCCATATAAAAACCTTGTCATGCATTTAGAATGGTACCACCACCATCCAAATCAAATTGCTAACAATGCCAACCCCCACCTCCTTAGGTTAGGTCAATTTCCATAGGTTAGGTTCCCCTAACATTAGTTTAAGACCATAGTTTAAGGATCTTAGGCATAGTCACCCATATATTTTAGGATTAATTAGTGTTCAAAACTTAGGATAGTATCCCATTAGGATTTAATCAATAATTAATATAATCACCTTAGCATAGGTTTAGGTTAGGATAAGATAATAAAAACACTTAGATTAATTAGGTCCTAATTAATCAAAAAACATTACCTCTCGTAGTTCTTAAAAATGAAGAACCAGATCATCATAGAATGGTGAAATAAAAATATGCTACAGGATGCCCCTGTGACCCCAGTGCAAGCCTAGGTGCAGAAATTGGATATTCTGACCGACTCAACCAAGATGATCAAAACATCAAAAAATCCTAAACATAACTTGGATCACTGTAATTGATCCAAGGTGTGATTAATCCTGGAACTTTGCAATCATCAGACTGATAAAAATAGTTCAACATTGCAAACTAGGAAATGAGAAATTTAAACTGAATTTATTTCCTTCTTCCATATGTAGAATACATAAAAAATTTCAGCATAAAAAGTATAAGAAATACTTCATTAATAAATTTATAATTGTCATGGCATGATGTTATCCAATTTTAGAAGATAAAACATATCATCTACAACAACAGGATTAATCATTTTTAAAGAGTACACCATCTTCAAAACAAAAATCACCTATCATCATTACTACTTCATTAACAGAAGTGATCAAAGATAACAACCATGGAAGAGGTATTACATACCTCCCCTTTAAAAAGTATCATTATCCCCAATGATTAACTTAATCCATAATCATAAACAAGAAAAATAATCATAATTGTAATTCTTCAATCCACAAAATGTTTCAAAAGAAACTAGATTTATAGAAATTTGAAGTTTTTCATAACTTATTATAGCATCATAATTGTTGTCCCAGTACTAAAATTTATAGTACTTATGCTAAAACTGGTAGAGATTAAATATATTTTTCAAACAAAGTCTTTACTTATATCAAAAATCAGAATTAATTATGTTCAAACAAATGAGGAAAAATAGTTTTCATATCCTCAAGGTTTTCCCATGTTGTAATTTCTTCATTAAACTGGTCCCATTGGACCTTGTATTGATTGATTTCATGATTTCATAAGTGCAACCGACAAGTTTCCATCACTCTTATGGGTTCAACCATGATTATTCCTGGGTCTTGGACCTGCAAGGAATCCCAATTTAATACATGTGATAATTCTGAAATGTATTTCTTAAGCAAGTAAATATGGAAAACATCATGAATTTATGACAAAGTCGGAGGTAATACTAACTGATAAGCTACAGGGATAATCACTTCAACAATCTCGAAAGGTCCCACAAAATGAGGTGCTAATTTGGCTACTTGCCAAATATAATAGAGCCCTTTTTAGGCTTAACATGTAAAAAGTCTTTTTCACCAAGTTCATATTTCTTATTGATCTTTTTTAGATATGCATAACTTTTCTGCCTATCAAGAACTTCTTTTAATCGTTCACAAATTATTTTTACTTTTTCTTCCATTTTAGTAAGCATTTCAGGTCGAATTATCTCTCTATCTTCAATGTTATCCCAACTAATTGGAGTTCTACATTTCCTTCCATAAAATGCTTCAAAAGGTTCCACTTTTAAAGAGGAATGATAAGTATTATTGTAAGAAAATTCAACTAAAGGAAGGTATTCTTCCCATTTTTACTGCTGATCCATACATTACATTCTTAACATGTCCTTTAAAACCTAATTTACTCTTTCTGTTTGGCCATCTATTTCTGGATGGCATGCAGAACTAAAATTTAGTTTTGTTCCTAAGGCTACCTTTAGCATTTTCTAGAAACAAGATGTCATTCTAGGGTCTCTATCATATATAATCAATTCAGGTACTCCATGTAATCTAAACATTTCATGCATAAATATTTTTACTAAAATTGGTGAATCATCTTTAAGATTATTAGCAACAAAATGTTCTACTTTTGTTAATTTGTCAACCATAACTAAAATAACACCATGTTTATTTCTATATATAGGTAGCCCCTGAAATAAATCCATACTTATTACTTTTCACTTACTTCACAGTATGTTATGAGGATACAACAACCCCACTGGGTGTATATCCTTAGCCTTAACATGCTAACATTCAAGGCAATGTGAGAGTAAATTAGTTATGTCTCTCTTCATCCCTTTCCAAAAATATTACCATTTTACATCAGCAAGCATTTTATTCACACCGCGATGCCCTGATTAAGGTGAATTATGAAATCCCATCATTAAATTTTTCCTTAACTCATTTCCCAAAGGTACATACACTCGTTTTTCATATCTTAAAATTCCTTCATTATCAAAGTTAAAACCTTTGTATTTTACATCATTAGGATCTACAACAAGTGTTGTTTTTACCTGTTAAAAATACAAGTAAGAATCCATGATACTCTTTAACTCATCCTTAAAATGAGTTCTCAAAGTTACAAGTGCAAATATATGTTTCCTACGGCTTAGTGCATCTGCCACTCTATTTTCCTTACCTTTAATTTAACTTATGTCAAAATAATATTGTGACAAAAAATCTAACCATCTTTAGTGTCTTGCATTCAAATTTAGTTGAGTGAAAATATACTTAAGCCCAAGGTGGTTATTTTTTAACTCAAAAGGTCTTCCCAAGAGATAATGTCTCCATACTTGAAGTGTATGAACTATGGAAGCAATCTCTAGGTCATGGGGGACATAATTCAACTCATGTAACTTGAGTTTCGTACTCTCATAAGCTATAACATGTTCATCCTCCAATAGTATACCTCCTAATCCTTCTCTGGAAGCATCTATAACTACTGTAAAGCTTCCATTTGGATCCGGTACAACCAAAATAGGTACATAAGTTAGTTGTTCCTTAAGATTTTTAAATGCCGATTCGCATTTATCACTCCACAAATTGTTTTTGTCTTTCTTTTGTAATGAAGTAATCGGGCCATCAAATTTTGAAAAGTCCTTAACAATTTTTTTTATAAAAACCTACAAGCCCCATGAAGCTTCTGACTTCATGTACATTTTTAGGTGCAAGCCATTCAGTTATGGCAACAATATTTTATGGATAAACTACTATTCCATCTTTTCTTATGACATGTCCTAAATAGTGCACTTTTGTTTCATAAAAAGAACATTCAGACAACTTACCAAACAAGTTTCTTTTTCTTAATATTTCAAGTACAATTTTCAAATGCTCATGGTGTTCATCAATGCTTCTTAAATAGATAAGAATATCATCCAATAATACAAGTACAAACTTGTCCAAGTATTCTTGAAATATATTATTCATTAGATTCATAAAAGCTGAAGGTGCATTTATCAAACCAAATGGTAAAATTGTGAATTCATAATGTCCATACCTTGTTCTAAAAGTTGTTTTATGAATATCTTCATCCTTAATTATCAATTGATGATATCTAGAATGAAGATATATCTTTGAATAAAATGATGCTCCACGCATCTGATCAAACAAATCATCAATTCTAGGAAGAGGATATCTAGTTTTGATTGTTGTTTTGTTTAACATTCTATAATCAATACAAAGTCTAAGTGTTCCATCCTTCTTTTTCAAAAAAATTACCAGTACTCCCTAAGGTGAGACACTCGATCTTATCAAACCTTTAGACAAAAATTCTTGTAACTATGCCTTAAGCTTTACTAGTTCAATTGTATTCATTTGATAAGGTGCCTTAGAAATAGGTTCAGTTCCTAGGTTTGATTTATATTGTACACTCAAATTCTTGTTTAGGTGGAAGACTAGGTAGTTATTTCAGAAACACATTGTTGAAATGTCTTAACAGTAAATAATTTCCCAAGAAATCACTATCCCTTTCTTTTGTTTTAGAAATTTGACTGCATACATAGTGCAGCCTTTGTTTTTGGCCTTCTTAAGCTGTATAGTTGACAATTTCCTAGCTGAAATTTCTTGTTTTACCCCTTGGATGTCTGTTGTTTTCTACAGATCATCAAGGCATATAATATGTTTTTCAAAAGAATCAAATTTTTATTTATGATCAACAATCCAGTTAACACTAACTATGACAACATATGACCCTAAAGGAGCAACATAAAGATTAACTTCAGTGGAAAAACTTGGTAACTCTAAGAATGCTCCAAAAAGACATTTACTAACAGTATGGACAACATTATTACCATAATGTACAGTCCAATATTTTTCCATTATTCCATCTTTTCTTTTTAATTTTGTAGCTAATTTACTAGAAATAAAGCATTATGTAGCTCCAATATCAAAAAGTATAGTAACATGTGTACTAAATAATTTATCTGGCACTTCTATGGGCATAACTTGCTTTTCAACTTGCTTATTAGCTACTGCAGCATGTATCTTATGTTGTTGATTATTGTCATCTTTATTTAGAGGGAATTGATTTGAGTAGTGATCATTACCATAATTAAAACAACCCTTTACAAGTCCTCTTTTTGGTTCAAACTTATTTTCAGTCTTGAAATTATTGTTTTGACTTCCACAGGATTTCTGCCCATTATTGTTATTCTTCACAAAATTGTTTCTAATGTTTTCAATAGGTTTATTTGTTGCTATTTTCTTATTTTTATCAGTCACAAACTTGTTTTTCACTTTAAAATTTTTCCATGCCACCTTATTAGGTGCAAGTGACGATGAAGAGCTGGAAAATTTCTTTCAATTTTCTTCTTTATGAGCAGATTTTACCTTCAATTTATGTTCTTGCCTTATGGATTTTTCTACAACCCCTTCCATAGTGGTTGGGCTGTGCACACATACTTATCCTCCTATAAAAACATTCAATCCCATAATAAACTTGTGTATCCCAAACTTCTTGTCAGTTTGATACTGAGGAATGTACTTAAGAAGTTTTGTAAACCTCTCCCATTACTCAGTTACAGTGAACTTTCTTTGAGTTATTATGAAATTCTATCATTTTCTGATCATTGTAGAGTTTTAGCAGCTAGCGTTGCCTAAAGTAGCTCTTAAATTGATCCCATGTAATGCTTGATTCATCAATGTTCATTTCAGCCTTACAGCTATCCCACCAGGATGATGTCTCATGTGATAGATGGTAAGCTCCCCATACTGCTTTGTTTCTTCCGAGAAGTTCCTTATTGTAAATTACTTCTCCATTTCACTGAGTCAATTCTCAGCCCCATTTCCCAGTGTAGTTCCATAAAAATTTGGCGGGCTTATCCTCTTTATGTCATTAGTAATTTTAGTTGCTAATCTTGCCTTTTTATTTTCAGGTTGATTATGTACATTTGCATTTGCATTTTCAACATTGTTATTGATATTTGTAGTATTGTTATTTGTTACATTATTGTTATCAATGCCCAAATTTCCAACATTGACGTTTTTTCCTTGAGGTGGTTAATTTTTTATTATCAGCATCATATTCCTCCTCTTCATTACCCATTAGTTGTTGTTCAATTATAACAATACTATCTCTTGTGTCTAATAGGGTAGCACGGATCTCATCATGTTTTTTGTGTGGTAGCTACCTCTCCACCTGGAGTCAGATTATTTGCAACACCTCCCCTTGTTCTAACCATTTCCTATTAACAAGAAATTAATTTTTTATCAGATATGGACTCAATAGGTTCTAGAGCTAAAACCTTCAACTTTGATACGAATATGTAACAACCACTTTTTATGACTTAGAAATAAGGAAATTATTTTTAACATAATGTTCTCTACTCCAAATTCATACAATTCAGAACACACATTCCATTGCCAATCCATCCCATAATAGAAAACCATTTGTAGCTATAATGACTTGGTGAAACACCAATCTCTCATTTCATGACTCGGTATTAAACTGATCTCTCATGTTTAACTTTTTCAAGTGTATACTATGTATACTTTAGTTCTTTTATCCATCAAGGGTCAAACAAGTTTTCTTTCTAAGAAGCATATCTAAATATCTATTACCGATATTCATCTAAAATCCCACAAGTTAGACTAAGTGAAATAAGACAATGCAACCAGAAGCTTGCAATACTTTGCCTAAATTTTTAAACATGTTTACCATGTTTTTCATTCCCAGAAAAATACCCATCAAGATGAATATGTCTTTCACCAGACTTGTACTGGTTATCTAGATTGGTCTTCCTTGACTACTGTCAACCAAACCTGAGTTGAATTTTCACGCTAAACAGGGTCAACTTCCATGCATTAGTGTGGAAGACTACTCATGGTGACTAAGGATACATATACATACTCAATTCACCCCCGTCATTCTGTGTGTTTATTTACCCTAAGTCAACATGAGTTGACCACTACACTAGTCCATGTGTCTATCTCTATTTATATTAGAACCATGAACTGAATTTCCACTTATGTCAATCAAGTTAATTGAACTAAGTGGGGTGTTGAAGCATAGCTGGTTGCAACATGGTATCCTTGTAATGACTCCTGTTATTATGTGGGTACTTTGCTACAACCCCTATATCATAACAACCTACTAGGTTCCTTCAACTAAACTAACATACTTAAGAACTTTAGATCATTTACCCTTTAAAATTATTATCTTGTTTATTTAATTGTTAAACAATGCACCTAAGGGTTCACTAAGTATGATTAATCCAAAGAAGGATTCAAAAATTACTTTAAAAAAAATGAATGTATGCAGATAAAATTTGTGTTCATTCAAATGAACAAATTATTCTTACTCCCTTATTTCCATTAATCTTACGTGAGTGCTGAATCCTTGATCCACAACTGATCGTGAGAGCTTCCTTTTGGCTGGGAGGAACTACCTGAAATAGAAAGCAAGACCACTAGAAAGAGTTAAATAATCAATGTAGTGGATTGCCTAGTGTATGCTAGATCTGGGAAGTGTGATACTTCCTAGATGGCTATCAATCCATTGTTTAAAATAATTTAATGCTGGTAATAAAGTAAATCCTATTGTAGTTAAAATGATTTAGGTATCTCATTTTAAAACACAATAAGAAATATCTAATATAATAGGATAGGTTAAAATAAGATCCAAAGGTCAAGTAACTAGTTCTGGGTCTCTGTAGGTCTGACAAAGGTCTTAGGCAGGTCACAGGTGATTAAGGGTGATGCGGGAATAGGTAGGTAGGTTACTATTCTGGGCTGTATTGATAGATAAAGAGACCGATGCTGGTTAAGAGTGACCGACACTGATTTGGGAGAACCGGTGCTGGTTACTGTGGGGTACTAGAAATGTCACAGAATGAGCTTCAGATCTCCCTTATGATTGCACAAAGGACTAGGCTGGTCAGAATGAGGTATTAAGTTTTTTGGATGGGATTTGACAAGGTTTTAATAGGGATATGGAGGGTGAGTATTAATGGAGGTCAGTGGGTGGCTAGGAGAACAAAGGATGAAAATACAATGGTGCAATGAGTGAACCAGAGGATTAAAATGTTCTACTTATTTGGAATCTGGTCCTGGACATCTGTGAGTGAGGAATGAAGGTGCTGATAAGAGGTTGGATGTTGCAGAGGGTCACCAAACATTGGGGAGCTTTTGCATGGGATGTATGGCATCAGTTAGGGTGGGATTTTTTTAGGTTTACTAAACTAGGTAGATCCCTTTGATTTTCTTGGATCTCATATGTTGGCCCCCATTGATTAGGATGGAAGCTTCTTTTAAGCATGCATGAATGTGGTTAGAGGGAATGTAGGAATTGATTTTTTAGGGTTTGGGTAGGTCTTAGTTAGTTATGGCAACTTACTAAGAATAGGTCTTAGGTTGAGCTGGCTAGATAGGTGTCTAAGTGAGGTGGATATGTGGGCATTATCCCAATTAGGAGATTTTAAATGATAAATATTATGAGGATAGTGAATTGATTTAATTAAATAAATTAATTTAATATTGGAGTGGGGTGAAGGGGGCCATGGATAGGTGAATGTGATGAAGGTGTTTATTTGTAAAGGGACCAAAGGGGAGTGTGACATAATTTTGGTGGCTACATTTTGCCCCTTTTTGTTGCGTAGTTTGTTTTGGTAAGTGAAGATGATAAAAATAAGATGTGGTTTCCCTATGTGTGGGTGGAGGTGATCCCCCTCAAACCAGGAACCGATGAGGCAGAAGGAAGAAGCGGTGAGTGTTTGATAAAAGGTAAATGTCATGAAAATGAAGGTGGGTAACATGGAGAAAATGAGCAAGGTCTACTCAGGTAATCTAGGTAATGGGTAAGGGTCAAAGGTAGCAATAGTCCAACGCACGCACATGTATAAATTGCAGCATGCTACCGGGTTAAAGAGTAGGCAAACTCTACATTGTCTAAGGTCGATAGATTTATCCAAACAAGGTTGAAGTGATTCTGGTATCCAAGGTATAAGATATGGTCAGGAAACATGACATAGGTCAGGTGCAAGAACATTTAGGTGTGTTCCGGTATACCAAAGGTAGGGTCAAGATAAATAGTCACAACAAGATGCAAGGTAAGGTCATCAGGTCAATCAACACAGGTAACAGTGCCGCAAGGTATAGTGAACACATGAGGTCAAATTTCACTAGCGATGGTCCAGGTCCAAGAATCTAGGTCATGAGTCGGGTAGGGCTGAGGTATGGGTTAAATAACAAGTCCCCAATTTAGGACACAGGTAGGTAATAAATGATGAGCGCAAGAGGGTGGGGGGAATAGTCAGGGTAAATGGTTGGGTGTGGAAAAAAAGAGTGACATGAAGGGTAATAGGGTAAAATATAGGGCAATGAGAAAGAGAGGGTGACCGATGCTGGTCAAGGGTAACCAATGTCGGCATAGGGTAACCAACCATAGTAAGGTAGGGCACATGACTGATGTCAGTCTAGGGGAAACCGTCGCTGGTCAGGTTGGGTAAGTTATAAAAAAAAGTTCGTGGTTTTAAATTTAATTTGTGATTTGCAAATTAGAGAAAATGACAAGAGAGAAGAAGAGAAGAAGAAACCAAATGAGGGTGTCGGAAGGTTGAGTTGGCGAGCCATGTAGGTGAAAAGTGTTGATTGATTGGTGGGGTCATGAGAGTGGGGTGTTGGATTTGATTGGTTGGAGATTCAGAGGACTTTTAGCAATGACAGAGCTAAGAGAGGGCTAGGGAGGACGCGTGCAGCGGCCTGAGGTTCCACCACAATGACAGCAGTGGGATGAGGTAAGATCTAAAGCATATGTGTGTGTTGTTTGGTTAAATGAGAAAGAAATTTGGGGGGAGGAAATGGGGGTAATAGGCATGGATTGAGTCAGGTTCTAGACATGGATCGGGGTTAACTTGGTTGAAGTTGTGATTCATTAATTTTTGCAATGAATGATGATATGGGTCATGTTTAAAATGTTTTATAATATATGTAGGATGATGGTAGAGAAATGGTAGTTGTAATAAATGTATGTTGTGATGATGATAAAAATGTTAAGCAACTTGTTATTTGTTTGGTTTAATTTCCAATTATGTGATATAAAAAGGAAACTACGTAGGGGCCAAATGTGATTTAGGAAGATGAAAGATGAATTTGTTTAGGTTAGAGAGTGGCTGAGCTAACCTCCAAGGGCCACATGCCCTCAGAGTGCTGCCTACATAGTCCCAATGAAAAGGGACCTCAGGCCAATGTAGTTCTCCCGTAAGCTAGGGAAGAATACGAGGAGG
Source organism: Taxus chinensis (assembly GCA_019776745.2). Classification (NCBI taxonomy): domain Eukaryota; kingdom Viridiplantae; phylum Streptophyta; class Pinopsida; order Cupressales; family Taxaceae; genus Taxus; species Taxus chinensis. Next base: position 705,600,500 of record CM034151.1, read on the forward strand.
TATGAAAATGAGTTGGTAGGTTTTAGGCATGATTTGGGTTTAGGTCTATTAGGTGTGGGTGGGTTGTAGGAAAATTGGTATAGGTGATGTCGATGGATGTAGAAGAAGAAGATTACCCCAAAAGTAAGCGTCGAGGACCAAGTCCTATATAAGGTAATAAAAAACATAATAAAGATGGTTAAAAGATAAGAAGGGGGCAAGAAAGTGTCTTGATTGGTTAGGATCATACCAAGTAGGTCATACCTTGGAGGAGGTGATGAACATGAGTCCCTAAAGGCATTACATGATTGATTTTTCTAAGGGTGAAAAGTAGTCACATGATCCCCAAATGTTATAGTTCCAAGAGGTCCCTTGAGGCAGTAGGAAATGGGAGTGGTAATGGTGAGAGGGGTGAAAGATGGTTATGTTTTTATGGTATGAGGTAACATGCTCTTTGGGCAAGAGATCCAAGGTCACAATGGGCAAGTCCATGACTAAAAGTCTTCTATTTTTATTTCACCATCTACTCAAGAAGGATATCTCCTTTAAATGGGATGATGACTACCAAAAAGATTTTGAGACCTTAAAACAATAACTTCTCCAACAACCCGTACTCATTCCACCTAAAGATGATCAAGCTTTCTACCTATACATCTCAGCTACCAATCACTTCTTGGGAGCCATGCTCGCTCATTGTGATGAATAACATAGGGAGCAGGTGGTTTATTATATAAGCCATACTATTTTAGACTATGAAACATGATACACTCATCCCAAAAAACTTTGTTTACCGCTAGTTTTCATTGCCACAAAACTCCCCCATTACCTACTCAGCCAAAAAACCTATGTTGTGATCAACACTGACCCCCTACACTTCATGTATGCAAAACCTTATCAAAATCAGTTGTGCCGCATAATGGCTTATGCTTTTAGCTGACCTCGACCTCAAATTCATTCATCAAAATTCCATCAAGGGCAAAGCTATCATCGACCAATTCGCTGACGCACCTATTTCTGGGCATCAACTCTCTAATTTTGACTTTCCAGATGAGTCAATTGCTACCCTTTCCTTGGACAAACCCGCTTACCAAATGACACTTTTCTTCAATGGTTGTAATTGTTAGCATGGGGGTGGGGCATGTACTATCCTCATTCCACTTGATGGTGAACCAATGCATTTTTCCTTCAAACTAGTTTTTGATTATACAAACAATATTGCCAAATATGAAGCACTCGTATTAGGTCTCCAAGCCGCCTACACCTTAGATGTCAAATCAATCAACATATTTGGTGATTCTCAATTGGTCACAAACCAAGTCAATGGTATATATCAATGTCGTAATGAGATACTTAAAAAGTATAAACATCATGTAGACATAATTTTGACCACCTTTGAGCGTTACGCCCTTCAAAATGTCCCTTGTTCAACCAAAAATTTGCAGATACCATGGCTTGCTTAGCTTCTCAAATACCTACTTCGCCCGCTGATTCTAAAATCTTTGTCACCGTACAATGACTCCAATCACCTTCTTATTTACCTCATGAATTTTACTCCATCAGAACCACTACCCTTGACCCGAGTGACCTTTGGTATAAAAAATACTCTGACTATCTTTCTCTCTCCGTCTTACCTCCTGATCTCACCCGTAACGGATAATGCACCTTCCTTAAAAGGGTCTCTCATTATGTCATCATGGGGGGCCTTCTCTATAAGCGCAGATTTGATGGTACTCTCTTACGATGCCTCTCGAGTTCCGAAATTATTTCTACCATTAAGGAAGCTTTTGATGGCATATTTGGAGGTCACTTCAGTGGCCTTACTATTGCTAAGCGTATTCTCCACTTAAGCTATTACTGGCTGACCCTCAACCATGATTATTGCGACTACGTCAAACATTATGTAAAATTTCAACAACACACCAACCTTCATCATACACCTAGTCATGCCTTACAAGTCACCCATGACCTTTGGCCCTTCTCTCAATGGGGTTTGGATCTTGTTGAAGAGATCAACCCCCATTCTTCCCAATGCCATCAATGGATTATCACCACTACAGAATACTACAAAAAATGGGTTGAAGCCATACCCCTCATCTCCATGAAAGCATAGAAAATATGTGAGTTCATCAATCATCACATCATTTGTTGTTTTGTTGTTCCTCATTGCCTCATCATTGATAATGGAAAATAATTCAAAAATAAAACCTTGCGAAAACTTTGCGACGCCTTCGCCATTCAACTAAGTTTCTCATCACCTTATTACCCACAGACCAATGGCCAAGATGAATCTACTAAAAAAACCTTAAACAAAATTCTCATGAAGGTAGTTAACGATAATGGAAAGGATTGGCATACAAACATTCCCTTCACCCTATGGGCATACCACACTAGTATCCGCACTTCCATTTCTGCCACAGCCTTTTTCTTTGGTCTATGGTACAGAGGTTGTTCTACCTCTCGAAGTCCAGATTCCCTCACTCTGCATTTGTCTCCATGACATGCTCAATAATGACGACTTTCTTCAAGACCGTTTAGCACAACTTGAGTTATTAGATGAACACCATCTTAATGCTCTTGACCACCTTCAAGTTTACCAAAAACGTATCAAATGTGCCTATGAAAAGCGTGTCCATGCATGAACCTTCCATGTCGGTGACCTTGTCATGAAAATAAAATCAACATATAACCAAAGAAGAAAAAAGTAAATGGGGAAAATTTACTCCTAATTGGCTTGGACCATACATCTTGACCCATACTTACGGATTAGGTGCTTATCGTTTATCTTCACTCGATGGTAAACCCAAACCTGAGCCCCTTAATGCCTTGCATCTTCCACCATTCTCCTATTGAATTTTAGTCATACCTCACCTTTTTCCTCTTTCCAAGCTCATCCCTTGAGTGCTATCCACACCTTCTTCATCACTGTTTCAATTTCACATTGATTACCCTTTGATCGTCATCGGTTATACCAAACCGGTGTCAGTTCACTGTCATTTTGGTTAACCTACCCAAAAGGAAACCTGTTCACCTTCTTTGACTATTCAGAGTCCCTGTCACTATTATCACTCCCTTTGACCTGGTAAATCTCATCAATAGTTGGCATACCTGACAAATTTGGCCTTATACCTTATTTTTTACCAACTTTCCATTTTCCACAGTGACCTTGGTAGCGGTTACCTACGACCGACATCAGTTACCCTTGACCGACATGAGTCACCCTTTCTTGCACATTGCCCTAAATTTTACCCTATTACCCTAACCATCATTATTTTTTTTCCACACCCACCGTTTCCCCTTAACATTTACCTCACCCTCCTGACCTCATCATTTACTACCTACCCTCGTCCTCATTTAGGGACTCATTATTTTACCCATACCTCAGCCCTACCCATGTCATGACATAAATATTTGAACCTGGACTTTTGCTAGTGATATTTGACCCCATGTGTTCACTATACCTTGCAGCAATATTACTTGTGTTGATTGACCTAATGACCTTACCTTGCCTCTTTCCGTGATCGTTTATCCTGACCCAACCCTTGATGTACCAGAACACACCTAAACATTCTTGCACCTCACCTATGTCATGTTTTTTGACCATATCCTACACCTTGGATACTGGAATCACCTGAACCTTGTTTGGATAAACCTATCGACCTTAGAAAATGTAGATAAACATGACTACATGTCACTACCTCGTGCTCAGAGAGACTAAAGGAAATGAAAAGGCAACTAACTCACCAAGGCAATCCTTTACCCAACATACCATCTACACCAACACCTAAAATTAATATTTGTGGCCCCACATACCTTATTTCTAACTGGGGTCACACATCGCACCTTTGCTCAAACAATTACAGCAATCTTCCCTCAAAATGTACCTATATGACCTCACCTTCCAAACCTCACAAATCCCATTATCAAGCTCTCATGGAGGTTCTTCAATCTATTGAGATTTTACCTAATGAACCTACACCCGTAGCTTCCATTATCACACCCCATCTTGTATCCTCTCTCACCAAATTGTACACTTTACCTCCATACCAGTCACCCTACTCACCAAATAGCCTAAATTAATTCCCTTAGCTTCTCAGAGGAAGAGATCACACCGCACCAAATGGATGACCCAGACCCAACTCTCTTCACCCTTTGTCCACGTCGATCATATACATGTATGATGTGTACATGATTAATGGGGGCACAAGCATTAATATAATTTGCCATCTCATGCATTCGCTCAAATGTGCATACCTGACAATTACATCCATAAACATCCTATCATGTTGCATTCATTCAATGATGCTATCACCTCTACATTAGGCACTATTCATCCTCCACATTCGCATTGGCCCCCGCACTATTCTAGATCTGATATTTTAACACCTTAGAGGGAATCCACACCCTTTTAATACCCTAACCCGTTGCTTGACAGACCCTTGATTCATGTCATGGGTTGCATTCCTTCAAAACAAACTTGCATCGTTGTGTAAAGTTTGAGCATGAAATTGCACAGCTTTACTGATTCTAGCTGATCCATCACCTTTTAAAACATACAACATGCTTTACATGCACCTAATGACATGCTCCATACCCATTAAGGCATCCACCTCCACGACCACTACCAATTCATCTACACCTCTATTTAGCAGTACAGTCACTACCTCAACCAACACATGCCTCCTTCAATTCCTACCGTAGCCACAACCTCCATGGCCGAACCATTAGCCTCCCAATCCATTAGCTTCACCTTTGCATCAACCTCTGACACATAATCTATTCTAGCTACCCACATACCAACCATCGATCCCTTGGAAGGTATTTTTCAACACCTCACTCTGGTGAAGTATCGCCTATATAGTGTCAACACATTCATTACTCCACAGGAGTATGAAAGTCTTCACCAACATCCTCCCTATGATCACCACATAGGAGAATGCCTCCTTTATTGTCCTCCTCACCTTCGTACCAGTATCACCTATTGGAGACTTGATACTACCACTTACACAACTGAACCACCATCATAAACCCACCCATTTTCTACAGACTTCCAGTCTCTCACCAATTGCCATTTTTCCCACAGCTTCCTATACCGATGTGTATGGAAGGGTTTTGGTTTTGGCTTTTATGAGAAAGGCCACCATACTGTTATTCCATGTACTACCTACAAATATAATGACTGTAGTGGTATCAACTTTACTGAACCACTTAGTTGTTTTAAGCAAGCTCGCATTGAACCCATCAAGAACATCCGCCCTTCTCCACCTTCTTCACCTACTCCGCCTTCATCACTACCTTCATCGACGGAGTTGATGGATCTTGAATATATCCCTCCTAACATTTTTTTTTTCATAAACACCATTTCCTTGGGGCCTTTGACTTATCAACATGATGAGTGAGGACCCTTCCTCTCTTCCCTTCCTATATCTTGAAATGATCGATGACGATACACCTTCCATTAACGTCGTTCAATGTCAGGATGATGAATCTATACTCACCTACCTTGGTGCAAAAGACTCATATATTCATCGGTCATTACCATTCTAAGATGTAAACCATGTTGAATGAATTGAATATTGAGATCAACATTCATACTCAGGATGACCCACACATCCTAAAGGTTGGTCAATCTTTAGATGTTACTGAATAAGAAGCCATCACTTCTTTTCTCAAAAATCATAATCATGCATTTCCTTGGTCTTACGCAGACATGCCTGGTATTAAACCCACCATATGGTCCACAATATCGTAACCATTCCCGATGCCAAAACCATCAAACAAAAACTGAGGAAAATTCACCCTCACATTGCCCTTCTCGTCAAAGAAGAACTTCAGCGTCTTCTTTCCATTTCTTTAATATTACCCATTGATTATCCTTGTTGGATCTCTCACGTTGTTCAGGTCACTAAGGTGTCAGGGGGACTCAACACATTTGCATGATTTCTATTACCTCAACCTATCTTGCCTAAAGGATGACTTCCTTCTGCCTAGTATTGATCAACTAGTTGACCTTACCGCTGGTCACGAGATGTTATCACTCATGGATGGATTCTCAGGTTATAAAAAAATCTTACTTGCCCCAAAGGATCAACATAAAACTACATTCATCACCCCTTGGGGGACCTTCTTTCTATCGAGTCATGCCTTTTTTCCTTAAAAACACTAGTGCCACATATCAGTGGGCTATGACTTATATCTTCAATGACATCATGCATTGTATATTGGAAGATTACGTGGACGATCTCCTGGCCAAATCTAAATGCCGCTCTGAGCACCTTACCATCCTCTAAACCATTTTTGACCGCCTCATTAAATATTGTGTTCACCTTCAACTCAAGAAGTGTGTCTTTGTGGTCCTCTCAGAAAATCTCCTGGGATTTATCGTTTCCCTACGTGGTATAGAAGTTGACCCTGCTAAAGTTAAGGCCATTCTGGAAATGCCTCCGCCCGCTAACCTTAGACAACTCTGTAGCCTACAAGGTAAGTTACAGTCTATTCGCCTCATTTCACAATTATGTGATTAGTGTCAACCATTTGATCATCTACTCAAGAAGGATGTCTCCTTTAAATGGGATGTGTTGTTGCAAATCAGCAGCACCCTTGGATGCAAATCAGGTTTCTAAATTGATGTTTTAGGCATCCAGTGTGATTGCACAATATTGAAACCTCTCTCCAAGTGTGGGACCTGTAAAAATGAGAGAGGAATCTCCAAATTAGAGGCTGGCTCCTCAAACTCCTTTGATTAGATCTATTATTTGCACAACTGCAGAGGTTCAGATCCTAATTTATCCTAGATTGCAAGAAGACAGGGATAAGAGATGCAAAAATTGAAACTAAACTAATAAGGGTGATACACCAAAGGAGTGGTGAACATTTTTTCTCATGTGAGATATACTCTTATGCAGATTATTTTGTGAGATCGAGGATCATGCACAGGTTGATAAGCTGTTGGGTAAAAGTGTATGTGAAATTGTTAATAAAGGACACATGATTTATTACTGAAAGGGCATTTTTCACTTGAAGTTTCCCCACTATAAATCTAGTGTTCTATGTCATTTATATTTCAGTTATTGCATTTCCTACACCATAGAGTTTGTAATATGCAAACTGTTACAATATCTTAATCTATGTTTAATCATTACACTTCATAATCTATAATCTTCGACAATTAAATTGTGATTTTATAATTCAGTTAATTTTTCATATGCAGTTAAGTGTCCCTAACATGTTGATAAACACTGATGCCAAATATGGCTTTTGTAGAGCATAGATCATGCCCATTGTTTTGATTTGATTGAGAAAACATGAAATTGAACGTTTTTCGGAGCCATGTGAAACCTATTTGTTCCACTATTCACTTAAAGTTAATCATGGATGTCTAAAATTCCAATTCCATGCCAAAACATTATAATGACCATACTGGAGAAGATTTGTTGAATAGATTGTGCATTGTGCATTGGTTGTTGCATACGATCCATGTTCTATTCTCCATGGGCGTGTACCTTGATTCTTATTTCTTTGATTCTTCTACACTTCAATCTACATGTTATTTAAATTCAATTTTGTGCTCTTTATAGTCGTGTAGATAATTTTGAATAATTCATGTTTTTTATTTTATATTTATTACGTGAAAAGGAGGAGCTCTGGATCCAAAGTTATGGCGATTTGAAGTTTTAGGCTCATTCCGATGACTTGCCCAAATCGGATCGGCGGGCAAAATGTTTTGAAAAAATTACCTGGCATGTGTCTCCTTCGATCGATTTTTCAAATCTTCACAAAGTGCTCTGCCACTCTAGATTCCACATATTTTGTCTCTGATCTGGGCTCAGGCCCTTTGTGTCCATTTGTTTTCCTATGAACTCGGTTTGTAGACACCCAATTTGTGTCTTACGACCCCTTTGTGCCCCGCATCTCATTTCGCAACCTAACCTCATCACCTAAACCTTACACAATTATTTATTAATTACCTTATAATTAATAAATCCACATCGCCATACCTGCCACGCCTCATTTCGCCACCCTCATCATGACCTGAGTCTTAACCCTAAACTAACCTAATTAAGACCTATAACTTGGTCCCACATTCCACACCTATGATTAATTACTCTTCACCCGCACCCTAAAACTGACCTCATAATGACTTGACCAAGCCCGCAACTAATCTCTTCGAGAAGAAAAGGAGGGAAAGTTAGCTATTTTACTAAAAATAGCCCACTTTGACCCTGACCAATACCGGTTCCTACTCGACCGCCGTCAGTTTTGTAACCACCATCGGTTCCGTGTAAAATGACCACTTCTAACCAAAAAGAAAGGATTCAGATTTTCATTTGATCGGGAGAGAAAGGAGGAGAAATTATTGAGAGAGGATCGGGATTTTACTGGGGCCGAAGTAGAGAAAAGTGAAGAAACAAGAAGAGTTTGCAGAGAAGGACATCAAGCCCAAGACTGCAACTGCACAACCAGAGCCCTGTGACACTCAGCTGATCATACGTGAGGGAAGACATCTCAGCTTCTAATCGTCAGGACGTCCTATCTGAGTTCTGCCTTTGTCATCACAGTTCTTGGACCTGGCATTCTCGTCAATAAAGAGTAAGTAGAATCTTGTATGTTCTCTTTGATAAAATTTCTTAGACTTTTTGAATCATAGCCGTCATAAATCTATTCCTAGATCTACTACCCAGCGACATATTGCACTTAACCTTCATCCATACACCCTGATATTTCCCAGAAGGCCATTTTACCACACTCTGAGTCTACCCTATCCTCCCATCATTCCCCGTTAGCCATCCCCCAATCTTAATAACCCCACAATCACATTGCACTCAGCCTCTATCCAGAAGCACTTAGATTGCTGACCCTACCGGTATCGTTTATCCCCTACCGGCAGGGGTTAGCCAACCGCGGTCGGTTACCCAGTGAAAGCCGTCGGTCACTGTGACTTATACCCCATAGAACCTTTTACTTGCCTATCGGTTCCAGCTAGCAACCCCAAATCCAGCCCGGTTTATCCCTATGACTCAACCTGAACGAATCAATAGCCAGTTTCCAAACAAACAACGTGATGCTTTATTATTCATAGTTTAGTTTCTATTGCTTTGTAACGAGATACCTAAATCATGATTTTGCAATAGCTTTCTACATTATCTTTTGTGTTAATTCGTATTAGCAGGGGAACTGACCACCTTTGAAAGGAAGTTTTTATATTTCCCTGGGCCCAAGACAGTTCCCTCATTTATTGTCTAATTAAAATCTTGTGGTCTTGTATTCTTATTTGTAGTTAGTCCTTCCAAGACAAAAAAGAGTTCTTCGCAATCAACCTGATCTCTCTCTACGGTATGCGCACACCATCTCGACATTCAACAGGTATTCCTCCTAGCCCTAACTCTTATCTGTTTCTAAAAGGAATGAAATGATAGAAGCGACTCTATTCTGCAAAAGTTGAAACATTCCGCGCAAAACATTTTGGCACGCCCAGTGGTATCCATTTCGGGTTTCTGTTCTTTCTTGCTTGCTTTCATTATAGGGAGCGATACTTGCTATTTTCTGTCTTCTAAAGATATTCACAAGGTACTTTGTTATTTTGGTAAAAGAACTTGCTCTTGCTTTTACAGTCTTTGTATTAGTGAAAGTCATCTTATTTGCTTCATCGAATATCATTTTCAATTTGGGTTTAAAACACGTGCATTACATTCTTGGTGGTTGTTTTCAATTCTAGTGAACATAGACTAAGTAACAGGTCGTACACGTGGGGGTGATTTCCATGGTATTGACAGGAAATTAATCTTACTTTCACTGCACAACACATACCGAATCACTTCATAATTAACACAACAACTCAAAACATCCCCCCTTTTCCACGGTATTCCTCCACCCGTTTGAGGTAACCTTATAAGCCAAAACAAACTTGACATTTCCCCTAAGTATTTTGTTTAGGATTGACATCATTCTACGTCTAAAGGCATAAGCCCATGATAATTTAAATTAACCCTAGAGTTAGTCTCTGGATTTGCATGTGCATCTTGCTTGTTTTCAGTTCTATTTTCTTTGTTATACACTGTCTTCTGTGATCACCTTAGAACAAATTGATAAATGTACTGAAGCATTGTTAACAATCAAAGCAACAGCTTCTTATATTTTCTCATACCAGTCTTATTACACCGACATCGGTTAACTGACCGATGTCGGCTATAGTCTAACCGAAATCAGTTATCAGACCGATATCGGTTACTGTCTTTTACACAGTTCCTGACAAACTAACAACCTACCAATTTCAAAACAGTCTTGTTGCCTGTTTCTATTCCTGATAGATTGAAACCCTACTATGTACTCCTATCCATGGTTGTTATCACTTGAAAGCAAGCCACCGCCATGGTTTCACATGCTTGCTCTGTGCCTTTTCCTGAATCACTCCCTTTACATTCTGTGGGGAATCCTACGGATACCAGCGAGGTTCCTAAAATTCCTGTAGGAGATAAATAATTTTCCAAATTTCTGGATGCTAATCCTAGCACTGTACATTACTATTTGTCTCATGCCCTTGACTGTACACTCGATGGTCAACTCCTTGTTGGCATGCCTATTACTATAGCTGCTCATTTAGCTCCTTCTCGGGCCTTATAACTCCGCTTTTCCTTCCGCATCCTTAGTCTCGTCTCCTACCTCAGCAGCTTTAGGGGTTCATATGGCGCATATTGGCTTTCCTTTGGTTAATCTTGGGCCCAACATGTCATTTCCACCGACTGCTCCTACCTCGTCTCTCTTGTAGACTATTCCATTCATGACTTGCTCTCCTGCCAACCTATCCACACGAGCTTTCCTTCTCAAGCTCCGCCCACCTTTTCATTTCCACACACATATCCTGTAACCTCAACAGCTTATATAGGACATCCCTATTCGGTTGCCTCAACACATTCGTCCTCCATACCTTATCAAAATTTAACCCCACCATTGTCTAGCAGTGGCCCTTGGCCCAATTTGCCTCCGTTTACCACAACTACACCATCATCTCATCCAACTACTGATTTAATTAAACAAATGATGGACAAAATGCAAAATCTGGAGGCTTCTGTTTCAGGAAGTCGTAGCGCCTTGACATACGAGCAAAGTTTGTCGGGAGCCTATCCACCCTTCAGTCCCCCTTCATTCATATCCTCCTCAATGGGAATTACCAAAATTTACAAGTTTTAATAGTAAGGAGGACCCTCAACAACACTTGCTATCATTTAGACATGCCTGCTATCTGATTTCTCACGAAAACGCTTTACTACTCCGCACCTTTCCCATGTCCTTATTAGGACCTACCTTGGAGTGGTACAGTGCTTTAAACCAGCACTCAATCTTCTCTTTTAACTAGCTAGCCCAATCTTTCTTGGATCATTTCTCCATTAACATTGCCAAGAAAGTATCTATCACCGACCTCTATGCCATCTGTCAATTTGAAGATGAATCATATCACAGATTTCATTGGATGATGGCGAGGCCTTATCAACTAGCTTACATATGCCTTACCTCAGATTGAACTTATCAAAATGTTTACGCGGGCCTGCGCTAAGAACATCTCTCCTACCCTCCAAATTCAAACTTTCTGTACATTTGACGAGGCCTTTACTATGGGTCGAAAACTAGAGATTCGAGCCCTAGAAGAAGAGAAATTGTGGTTGGGCAACAAAAAACCCCACTTTCTGAACCCAAGATTCCACCAACAAACCTAACACCACCAATCCTCACCCATACGACTGCTTCAAAATCAAAAGGGGCCGTGCATGCGGTGATAGTCAAATCTCAAGCACCATCTAATACCCCACCAAAAACCACCTATAAATATAAAGCCGAGCCCATCAATTACACTCCCTTGGGAGAAACTTATGGTGTCATCTTGGAAAAATTTCTTAAAGCAGGAGCCATTACCTTACCTCCTGTTAAAGCTCACTCCAGGTTTGATTCCACTCGCACCATACCTTCTTGGTACAAAGAAAAATGACGTCTGTAACTTCCACCACGTAAAGGGACATAGTCATGAGAACTGCAAGATGTTGAAAAACATAGTGCAGGAAATGGTTGATGTGGGGGATATAGCCCTCAATAATCCTAACGCCCATGCTAACTGAAATTTGAAAATATTCAACAAACCATTCTTGAATCATTCTTCTAACAGTAATCTAAACCAATATATCTTAGCCAAGCAGGGTGTTCATAAGATCCATGCAGTCTTCGATTCCCAGCCAAAGACCTCTATCGAACAAATTCTCAATCAAGCCTCTTCACTAACGCAGGAACCCGAACCCCCTTCCTCGCCATCAAGACAAACTGAAATCCTTGTCATTCCTTTACCCATCAAGGAATTAACTGCCCAAAGTTCCCTTCTCACAAATGAGCCTATCTTATACCACATCCTTGCAAGACTGTGAGCGGATGTTATCTAATTTATCTATTTCCCCAAAACGTGGTTATGATTTGCACCCTGCTAAAAGTTAAGGCCCTTCCTTAACTGCTCCGCCCACTAACCGTAGACAACTCTGTAGCCTGCAAGGTAAGTTACAGTCTGTCGCCTCATTTACAATTATTGTGATTAGTGTCAACCATTTGATCATCCTGCTAGAGGATGTCCTCCTTTAATGGGATGTTTGTTGCAAATCAGCAGCACCCTTGGGATGCAATCAGGTGTTTCCGAATGGTATGTTTTAGGCATCCATTGTGATTGCACAACATTAAACCTCTCCTCCAAGTGTGGACCTGTAAAAATGAGGAGGAAATCTCGCATTAGAAGGCTGGTTCTTTCCCTCTCAAACTCTTTGAATTAGATCTATTATTTTGCACACTGCAGAGGTGCGAATCCTAATTTTATCCTATAGTGCAAAGGGAAAGGGATATAGTGCACAACAATTGAAAACTAACTAATAAGGGTGAGACACCAAAGGCGTGGTTGAACCTTTTTTCTCATGCAAATTACACAAATCAGAAATTGCCACATAAAACATCATAGTCACAGTAGAAGCTGTCATCAAGGTTTGAAATGAAACAACCACACTACCAAGGACTGAAAGCATTCACAGAGCCGGTATGTGATTTTTCAACCTCACAATCCGTGCCATTCCATTCCAACACAAAAGAGGCAAAAAACTGTCACAATCCCTGAAAATGTCTGTCCTTTGCAAAAAATCACTTGCTGAAGGTGAAAAAAAAGCTTTCTATGTAAAAAGTGTTCTAAAAGCTAACCCTTGAAAAATGAGCCAACTCTGGCTTTTACAAGTGCCATGGGTCAATCCCAGGAGCGAGAAAACATGAAAAACATGGGAGCCCATTCCCCCTTGACCAAAATGGCATTAAACAACAGGATGGTTCCTTACAACCCCCTGCCCTGACATTTGTGAACCATCTTGGAGAAGAATGCGAACGCCATTTTGCATTAAAATTGGTTTGTTTAAAACGTCAATTTCTATCCATGGCGCGTACCAGAAGCGTTTTTTGATTTTCTCACTTCAACTAAACCAAAATTCAAAATTGGACTATGCATTCTTGTCGATGCACTTTCTAACCATATTCTATTGATATAAATAACGTGAAAAGTCTGAGCTCTGGATCAAAGTTTATGGTTATTTGACGTTTAGGGAAAAAACAGGCCAAAATCGGATCAGGCGCACCAAGTTTGCTTTTTTAACCTTTTGGTCTTTTGGAACGATTTTTTCTTCACATTTTCCGTCCCTGTGCTCTCCAGCTCCAGGTTTCCACATTGCATGTTCTGATTGGGCTCGGGCCCTTCCTGACCAGTTTTTTTTCCTTCGGGTTTGTAGACAACCAATTTTGTGTCTTAAACGCCACCTTTGTGACCGCCAATCGCATTTCGCAACCTAACCTCACCACCTAAACCTTACATCACCATTATTTATTAATACTTAAATTAATAAATCCACCATCACCAGACCTGCACCCCACCTCATGTCACAACCTCATCATGACCTGTCCTTAACCCTAGACTAACTAAATAAGACCTTAACACTTGTCTAATTCACACCTAGACTAATTACTTCTCGATCCGCACCTAAAACAAACTTCATAATGACTTGACCCAGCCCGCTACCAATCCTTCAAAGAAAAGGATGGAAAGCTGGCTATTTTACCATAAAATCGCCTGCTTTGACTTTGACCGCTACCGGTTCCCTCGACTATAACCGTCGTTGCGTAACCGCGCATCGTTCCCTGTAAATACCACTTCCACTCGCAACCAAAAACAAAGGATCGATTTTCCATTTTGATCGGGAGAGAGAACCATCGAGAGAGATCCAGATTTTGCGGGTGGCCGAAGCAGAGACAGTGAAGAAACAGAAGAGTTACAGAGACGGGACATCAAGCCCAAGATTGAACGTGCACAACCAGAGCCCGTGTTACACTCAAGCTGATCCATCGTGAAGGAAGACAATCTCATCTTCCTGATCTCAGACGTCCTATTCTGAGTTCTACCTTCTCACCCACAGTCTTGGTCCTTCATTTCCGTCAATAATAGTAGTATAACCTTGTTATGTCCTCTTGGATAACAGTTCTTTAGACTTTTTAGAATCACAGCCAGCAGAAGTTTATTCTATATCTCCTACCCCTAGCGACATACTGCACTTAAAATAGCCTTATCCATACACTGATATTGTATTGCCCCCCCCAGAATGCCATTTGACCCACACTCTAATCGTCCCTATCCCTCCCTCATCCCCTCAGCCATCCCCCAATTCTTAATAACCCCACAATCCATTTGCAAATCACTCTATCCAGACGCATCTTAGAAAAAATGCTGACCCTACCGTAAATGTTTATCCCCTACCGGCAAAGCGGTTAGCCACCGCGGTCGGTTACCCCCAGTAACTGCCGTCGTCACTGTGACTTATCACCACGCAAACCTTTTGCTTTGCCTTATTTTCCACCTAACCAACTCCCAAATCCAGGCCTCCAGCCCCCAAGCCCGGTTTATCCCTATAACTCACCAAACCGTAATCAATAACCATAACCAAACAAACAACGGGTGCTTATATTGAGATTTAGTTTCTATTGCTTTTTAACGAGATACCTAAATTGTGATTTTGCAATAGCTTTTCTAAATTTCTTTGTGTTAACAAATCTATACAAGGGGACCTAACCACCTTCGAAGGAATTTTTTTATATTTCCTGGGCCTAAGGACATCCCTCATTTGTTTCTTAATAAAATATGATGGGCTTGTCTTCTACTTGCAGGTAGTCCTTCCAAGACAACAGGAGTTATTCCCGGCGCCCTCTGATCTTTCTCTCGGTACTTGCACCCCATCTGTGGGCACTTCAACAGGTATTCCTCCTAGCCCTAACCCTTATCTTTTTGCTCGAGAAGATAGGATAGAAGCAAGTCTATTCTGCAGAGGCCGAAACATTCCGTGTGGAACATTTTGGCACGCTCGGTGGGACCCATTTCGTTTCTGTTTCTCTTGCCTTCTTTTCCATTTTTGGAAGCATAACTGCTGTTGCTGTGTTTTGTATATATATTAGTAACGAATTTTGTCTGGCTTTCCGTCCCGTTTTCGCATTAGTGCAAGTCATCTTAATTGCCTTCATCGAATATCATTTTGATTTGGTTTAAAACACGTGCATTACATATCCTGCTTTCTGTTTTCATTCTAGTGAACATAGACTACGTAACAGTCGTACACGTGGGGTGATTTCCCACGGTATTGCTCTGAAATTAATCTTACTTGTCACTGGCAACAACCATACTGAATCGACTTCAAATTAACACAACAGCTCAAAACAATCCCCCTTTTCTGCGGTATTCCTCCGCCCGAGTGAGGTAACCTTTAAGCCAAAACAAACCTGACATTTCCCCTAAGTCTTTGTTAGGATTGACAATCAGTTCCACGTCTAAAGGCATAAGCCCCCAAGAATTAAAATTAACCCTAGGTTTTAGTCTCTGGATTGGTGTGCATCTGTTTGTTTTCAGTTCTGTTTTCTCTGTTATCAACACTGTTTCTGGGATTCCCGTTCGAACAAATTTTATCATAGATTGAAGGTGGTTTTTTTTTTTTGTTTGTTTTAACATCAAAAATCACAGCTTCTTATATTTTTCTTTATACCAATCTTATTACATCACACATCGTTAACTGACCGACATTGGCTATATCTAAAACTGACATCGGTTTATCAGACCGATATCGGTTACTGCTTTTCCGGTTCCTGACACACCAGTCACGCAACCTACCAAGTTCACCAGTCTGAGTCTGTTTCTGTTCCTGACAGATTGTGAAACCCTACTGTTAACTCCTGTCATGGTTTTATCACACTCGAAAGCAAGCTGCCCGCCATTTTCACTGCGTGCTGACTCTTTCCTTTGCCTAATCAACAACCCCCTTCACATTCTTTGGGAAATCCTACGGATACCATTGAGGTTCCTAAAATTCTGTTGGAGATAAGAAGTTTGCCAAATTTCTGATGCTAAATCCTAGCGCTGTACAATACTATTGTCCTCATGCCCTTTACCGTACACCCGATGGTCAACTCCTCATTGGCATGCCATCTAGTATACTTCTCTCTTTAGCCTCTCTTCTCCAACTGTAACTCCGCTTTGGCCTTCCGCATCTTAGTCCCGTCGTCTACCTTTTCCTTTGGTTACTCTGGGCCCCAACATGTCATTACCGGCCGACTGCTCTACCCTCGTCTCTCTTGCAGACTGTTCCGTTCATAGACGTTCTTCTCCCTCCGCACCTATCCACAACGCGCTTTCCTTCTCAAGCTCTCCCCACTTTTCAGTTCCACCCCATATCCGGTAACCTCACAGCCTTCATTAGGACATCCCCTCTTTGGTTTGCCTCAAACACAGTCAGCCTCCATACTTATCCATTTAAACCCAACCATTGTTCTTACGTGGCCCTTGGCCCCATTTTCGCCATTTACCACAACCACAACCATCATCTCATCCAACTACTGATTTAATTAAACAAATGATGGACAAACTCAAACCTGGAGGCTTTCTTCTGTTTTCAGGAAGTCGTAGTGCCTTGAATACGACAATTTTGTTGGAGCCTATCCCCCTTCAGTCCCCTTCACCCCCTTCATTCATATCCTCTCAATGGGATACCAAAATTTACCCGTTTTAAAAACAGTAAGGAGGACCCTCAACAACCCTTGCGATCATGTAGACATGCACTGCTATCTGATTGCTACGACGACGCTTTACAACTCGTCTACTACTCCGCACTTTCCTTCCCATTTCCTTCTCAGGACCCGCCTTTGAGTGGTACAGTGCTTTAAAAACACCCAGCACGCAATCGTCTCTTTTAAAACCACTAGCCCCAATATTTTCTTTGATCATTTCTATTTCTCCATTAACATTGCCAAGAAAGTATCTCTATCACACCGACATCTATTCCATCCGACAATTTGAAGAAATCTATATCGCAGATTTCGTTGGACATGGTGGTGCCTTATAACCACCTTCGTATGCCTTGCACTCAAACCGAACTTATCAAAACTTTTTACGCGGGTCTTGCACTAAGCACTATCTCTCCTACCCTCTAAATTCAAACTTTCCAACATTTGGACGAGGCCTTTATACTACGGCTCGAACCTAGGACTTCGAGCCTTAGATGAAGAGAAATTGTGTTGCCAACAAAAACCCACTTTCCGAACCAAGATTCCACCAACAAACCTACACCACCAATCTCACCCATCAACCACTCTGAAATCAAAAGGTGGGCCTGCACCGGTGATGGTCAATTCCAACCACGTCTAATACCCCGCCAAACACCTATAAGTATACTAAGCATAACCCATCAACTAAACACTCCCTTGGGAGCAACATATAGTGTGCTATTGGAAAAATTGCCTCAAAGCAGGAGCCATTACCGTTACCTCCTGTTAAACCTCCTTCCGGGTTTCAATTCCACTCGTGCCATACCTTCTGGTCCAAAACGCAAATGACTTCTGTAACTTCCACTGGCGTGAAGGGACCAATCATGAGATTGCAAGATGTTGAAAACTAGTGTAGAAATGGTTGATGCAGGGATATAGCCCTTCGATAATCCTAAACGCCCTTCCTGCTTAAACCGAAATTGAAAATATTCAACAAAACCATTCCCAACATTCTTCTCATAGTAATCTAAACCAAGATATCTTAGCCGAGGAGAGTGTTCATGAGAATCACATGCCGTCTTCGCTTCCCCCAGCCAAAGACCTCTATCGAACAAAGTTCCTCCATCAAGCCCTCTTCAACCTAAACGCAGGAAACCGAAACCCCTTCCTTTGCCATTAATACAAAATAAATCCTTGGCCGTTTCTTTACCCATCAAGTAATTTAGCTACCCAGAGTTCCCTTCTCACAATGACCTATTTATATACCACATCCTTGCAAAGACTGTGAAGCGGATGTTATCTAATTTTCTATTTCCGCAAACCATCTCCTTCTAAACCATTCTTGCTGTACAGATGAAGCCTCGCCACTATCGTCTTTTCCTCATCCTAGACAAGCAACCTCTTGAAACCGACAGACCACATTCTTTAAAACAGGATAGATCCTCTCAAACACACTCCTAACCTATTAGTCCTTTAGCCCCTAAAGTCTGTTTCAGCAAACCGTGTTGGAAATACTCATGTACCCCATCTGAACATGCCTCATATCCCCTTATATCAACCCCCACGTGGGACTGGAATCACAACCCACCTGTCTTCCATAACACAAGTCCTATTCATACTATGACTGTTCATTCCACAGAAGATAAAGGTCCTATGGAACGTTGTGAGTACGCTCCATATCTACTCAATGCAAATGACCGTCCTGATGCCTCCACATATACCCGAAGTGTTACAGAAGCGTAAAATGCCCATGTGCTCATCTTCATCTTCAGACACCCTCATCTCTAACCAAATACCCTCGTCACTTCCTTTAACTTAGCAAATCTTCCCCTACGCTTGGGACCCCCATCACCCATACCTAGTTCTATAACACAACACCTAACGTCCCCCCCGCTTGATTTAATCTAAAAATAAAGCCATCCATCCCAGTAGAGATATACTCTCATCTCCTCACCTATGCGCTATCACAACTAAAACCATCATCGTCACACCTCCTCCATATTGGGACCCCATCCCTCTACCTTACATCAATATATATACCCTCCTGCGTTTTCTTTAAAGAGCCCTATCGCCTTCTTCAACCCATCCAGAAATCCAAGGGTATATGCAACACGCGTCACCCCCGCGGATCCTTCCACCTATCACCCTAACAATTCCCTCATCAAAAGATTTGTTTTCGGTCACTCCTATTTCCTTCCAGTGTTGTTGCTGATAACCACATCATCTATGGCCTCATCATCAAACAGCGCTTCTACGTCAAAGTCAACCACGGTTAGGTAAAACTCATTAAAAGACTCCTTCTAAACCACCCCAACCCCCCATACAAACCACCACACCACGTCATCACCAAAATTTGACCCATCAATAAGGCCTCATTTTCCTCCTAGCTTTGACCACTCAAAGGGTCTTACCCAAATCCTTGCTATGTTGGTGGAGAAGGCCGACCATTGTCCTACCCCCACTTAGACCTTAGGATCCGCTGACCTCGCCTATAGGTTTACAATGAGTCTAAAATCTACATCTTACCACCGGCACAAAGCCCAGACATGCCGTAGAGGGATCAATCATTGAAAACCATACTTCAACCTCACCCCCGCGCTCTCTCAGATAAGAACAGTTAGAAAGACACTTAACTAAGAGAGAGACCTTTAGGCTTCAATTCCCTCTCCTATACCACCTGTCCCCGCCTCACCAAGATCTATCATTATTACAGCCATCTATCAAAAGAAAACCATGACCTATCCCTACCACCGTCCTTCCTCCTCTCGTGTTCACAGATCAATATGATTAGTGTTGCCCCTCTAGGGCAAAAAAACATGGAAGCGAAGAAAACCCGCCTGCGGCATCTCTTTCTCCGGCCACCTCACTCGATTGCACCACCACCTAAATGTTATTCTTGGACCCCGCCTATCCCATCTCTAATGGCATTGCCCAATCGAACTATGATGCAAAACGCTTCACCCTTGCCTGTAAAAATTGACATTTTATGATCTCATTCAGACTTCTGAATCCTCATCCGACAATTCTCGTTGAATCCTTTAAGGGATAGAGGTTTTACCTAATGACCTTCCTGTTATTCTATTCTAGCACCCAATCAAGTTGCTGTTGCCACCAAACAATCTATCTCCCCAACCACTCTATCTCTGTACATCAAGTTGCTGCGGTGTAGTTTATCCGAAGATGAATTATCGACTTTAGTGCCAGATCCTGACCCTGCTCTTTTCATCTTAGCCTGCGTTTGGGATAATTCGAGTACGGGTCCGTGTTAATTGACGGGGCCGCTAGCCCTAACTCATCTCTTCAAAGCCTTCCAACAAATGAATACCCTTCTAGTTGCATGTGTGCCGAACCCCATCATGTTGCGTCATTCAATAGTGTATACTACTTCTACTTTAGCCACCGTGATCCTACTTCGCGACCGGCATGTCGATGATAGAGAAGATGTATTGTTTAACATCTCAATAAACTGAATATGTATGTTGATTCGAGTTATGATAATAATAAGAATGTTTTCGTTTTGACTGTTGGTGTTTTGAAAAAGGATAAAAGAGGAATGTGATTAAATAGAAATACACAAAAAATATTTATATTTACCACACATGATAGGTTATGGTAGGGGATGGTCGAGCTAACCTTGGGAGACCCCATGTCTCCGAAGTGCTGCCTACATAGCCCATTGCCACAAAGCAAGGAGGGGCTCAGACCGATGTAGTTCTCCCTTAGGACCAGGGAGAGGTGAATTTAGGTATGGTTAGGCAATTTGTTGGTTGGTAAAAATGTTGATATTAATATTGGTAAGGTAAGGTTGATGGTGTTGGTAATGAATTGGTGATGTTTGTAAAAGGTATAAGGGAAGTGAAAGTTAGCCTACCCAAGTAGTGGGGGGACCATGTCCTGATTAAGATCAACACACAATCCTAGATGCGAGGCAAAGAGGAAAGAATGCTCTGTAGGTGAAAAGAACTAAACAAACCACATAATAACGTAGAATGAGCTTAAACCCCTAGGTACCTTGCATAGACGAGAAGTCGATAGGTGAAAAGAGTTGTATAATCACAATATATCGGGTGTACGTCACGTCCCTTGAGTTGAAACAAATGGTGAGGTGAGGTGGATGGTATAGCTGAGGTACGGAGAACTTATTACAAAGTGAGTGTTCTGACGAAAGAGAACCTACCCTAAATAGACAAGTCCATGACTCAAAAGTTCTTTTGAATGAGGCTTTATTTTTATTGAATTAGAACTGATCGATGAGCGGGAAGTCTACAAGGGATATTGATTGTATTATTCTTGAGGTCTTCACAAAGCTGATCAATGCGAGAAGCTTCTGAGAAAAGGCTGACTGTGCATAGCTGTCCTTCGAGGGAGCAGTCTATTTATAGTAACAGCTGTGATTTTAATGCATAGTTGTCCTTTGGGGAGCAGTCTATATATGATAGCAGCAATAGTTTGGCATATAGCTGTCCTTCGAGGAGCAGTCTATATATAATTTAGATAGCTAGATGTTCTTTTGGCGTGAAGCATCTAGTTTGGTAGGAAGTTTGACTCAAGAAAATCCCATAAGAAAGTGTTATTTTAATACTTTGAAGTCATGGACTAGACTAAAAGGGGAAGGCATTGCTAAGGTGAAGTGAGAATCAAACTATGTGAGCTTCATTTTTATTATGAGGTGTAGGAAACAAAGCGTATGTAGCGGTGAATGAGCTCAAGGGATGAGCAGTAGGTAGATAAGAAGTGATGTAACACTAAATTCAATAGTAGAATGGTCGAAGATGTAAGGCATTAAGGGGTTCAGGCTCAAGCTTACCATTAAGCGAAGCTAAAGTAACGATAAGTACCTGATCCATAAGTGTGTGAGTGATTATATAAGGCCCAATCCAATTAGGAGAAAATTTTCCACGTTTACTCTTTTCCAGTTTGGTTACATGTGTATTCTCTTTGAGGACAAGATCACCAACCTTAAAGGTACGCTCATGAAGTCACTTATCATAAGCACGCTTGATACGTTTTTGATAGATTTGAAGGTGATCGAGAGCTGTAAGACGACGTTCATCAAGAAGCTCCAATTGGGCTAACCGCTCTTGGCGGAAATCATCGTTGGTGAGAATATCCTGAAGAGATATCCTGAGGGAGGGTATTTGTATTTCGAGAGGCAAGACAGCCTCGGTACCATCACCAAGTTGGGGGAATATTAAGTGGACATCAAATCCTGAATTTTACATTAAAAACAGCAAAACATCAAATTTAGTCTTCCGCGGACTTGAACCATGCCGAAAAGTAAAAAATATGTCATAAAAATGGTACCATTGCATAGGGGAGACTATTAGCTTTGTAGAAATACTGATTTTAAAGTGAATAGAAGAGGATAAATATCATTTTATAATTTTTTACTAATAGTAGGTCTTTAAGACACTTTTTCCTGTGAATGTTTATGTCTACGTTTTAAGACTGCAAAATTTGTTTCACTTATCAGAATGTGATAAAAATTATACCATCCCAACCATGGTGAAATTATATACATGTTCAAAAAAAAAAATTTTTGATTTCAATATTTTTTGATGAAGTTATGGCGGGCAAACGGAAAGTGCTCTGTTTTCTTTATGTTTTCATACCACTTTCACGGAAAAAATCATAAAAAATAAAATATTACTCAAAAAAATACAAAAAAATCCATCCCAAGATAGATAGTGGCATATAACTTCTCACCAAAGGAAAAAAAATATATATCAATTTTTGGTCATCCAATTGTGGGCAAACGGACTATAATCTTATCGGCGTTTTTAAAAAAAAAATACCAAGTCATTGAATTTTGAGTGTTTAATATAGCTAATCTTGTCCATTTTTTACAAAAATTAGTATTTTAGAAACTAGATTCTGGATGCTACGATTCATATTAATATAATTTGTCTAATTTTGAGTGTATGTATTGTTAATAATCCCTACAAGTTGATATTATGTTGTTATTTGCAATATGATGTCCACGGATGACCCTATATTTGTCCATCAACTTCCTGCACTTACCAATAATAACCAAGGCGAAGGATTCGTTTGGCCATGGCAAAGCCACTAAAATGCCCGCCACAAATACCGTCATGTACTTGTTGGATGGTATGGGTGACCTCCACACTGGTGAGACATCGAAGAGGATGCCATCAAAGCCACGTTTATAAAGGAGTCCTCCCATAACAAGATAACGAGAAACGCGTTTAAAAAATGCGCGTTTGCCAGTACTGGTAAGGTCAGATGGGAGAACAGAGGTTGTAAGGTAGTCGTGAAATTGGTGATACCAGGTATCCTGTGAATTAACAGACACATTATTTATCGTACAAACAACCGAGGCTGAATAAGATGGGGCAAAGAGTTGTTGGACCCAAGATGATGAAAATGTCAGAGTTCAGTTGTGAAGCTGGAATTTGTGAGGCTACGCAAGCCATACCCCCCCCCCCCCGCCCCCAAACCACCTCGCCCATGTCCCCCCCCCCCCCCCCCCCCCAGTTCCTCCGTTCCCCATTGGTAATGCCCGATACCACCCCCTTGACTCCCCCCAGACCCCTACACCCACCCAACCATTGACCCCCACCCCCCCCCCCCCCACTGGCCCCGCCCCTACCTGCCACCAACCCCCGCCCCACCCCCCCAAATAGGGCCCGTGACCCCTTGTATTTATTCAGTGCCCAAGGGACAATCAAGCCATGCCCCCCGCGCCCTCACCCCCCACCCCCGCTCATCCAGGCTCCGCCCCCCTACCCCAGGAGAATAATAACCCCCCGCCCCCCCACCCCCCCCCCCCCACACCCCCCTACCTATGTAAGAGCCATGAGCAAGCGCCCCCTTACCCAACCGCCCACACGCTAATACCGCCATGCCAACCTGTTGGATCACCCATGGTGACCCCCCACCACTCCCCCCCCCCCTCCCCAACCCGCGACTTAATGATACCATCAAAAGCCCAATGCGTTTTTATAAAGGAGTCCCCCATACCAAAAGATAACGAGAACCCCCCCCCTCACCAACCATAGCCGCATTTGACCTGTCCCATCAGGTACAAGCCCCGCCCACCCACCTCCGATCCACCCAGGTAGTCGTTGCCATGAACATTGGTGACACCCCCCCCCTACGCACCACCCCCCACCCCCACCACACAGCCCCCACCCCCCACACCCCCCCCTCCGACCCGTCCCACCCCCCCCTTGTCCCCCCCAACCCCCCCCCAACCCCCCCCCCCCCCCCACAACCCCTCCCCATCATCCCCCCCAAGCCAGTACCCCCAACCCCCTTACCCCCCCCACGCTGGAATACCCCCACCCCTTAGAATAGCCCCGGAGTAAATAAGTTCGCCCCCCAAGTCCCCCCCCACCATCCACGTAGCTCCCCCCCACCCCCACCCAACCCAAACCCCCCCCCCCCCTCCCCCCACCCCCACCACCCCTCACACCCCCCCCACCCCCCCACCCCACCCCCCCCCCCCCCCCCACCCCCCCCCACCCCCCCCCCCCCACCACCCCCCCCCCCCCCCCACCCCCCCCCCACCCCCCCCCCCCCCCCACACCCCCCCCCCCCCCCCCCCCCCCCCCCCCTCCCCAACCCCCCCCCCCCAGAATCCCCCACCCCCCCCCCCTGAGAGGACCCCCCGCCTGAACCCCCCCCCCACACTCCTCCCGGTCACACCACCATTTAGATGGCTATTGAAATCACCGGTCATTTCTCATAACGATCCCTCCCCCCTGACCGAAAGGTGGACCCATGAAGCACCACCTCACACAGAAACTCCAGGATGAATCAAATGCGAGTCCCCCAAGTGTTACCCCGATGCGCGGAAACCGAGCCTTCCGCCGCACCAATTGATCTACCCACCCTGGTTACTCCTTTGATTGATTTCCCCCCCCCCCCACCAACCGACCATGTCTGAGGCCGACCGGAGGCCCCTCGTCAGGACCATGGCCCCATCCCCAATGCGTCCTGGTCCCTAGATCACCATTTGGCATATGTCCATGACTCACATCGGTTGATCCCTCCGGACGTATTATTTTCACCCAGCCCGTGGCAAAAGACCTCCAACCATGTTCCTCCCCTCCATTGATCTCCATCCACATAAGTATCATCCACCAGAACTTAAACCTCCTAAAACCCCTTTTACCGATTTGGCTTGCATTCCTTTGATAGGGCTAGCATACACCATTTCTATATGGGTCCTGAGGTGCCCAGTCTCATAGTCCACCAAGCGGCATGAGTTTTAATCCACTTAAACCACTTGTTCGTCGATTCTGGCTGAACGTCATACTGGAGGCTGTTACCCCTGCCCCACTAGGCCCCCATCTCCCAACCCGGTTCAGTTAGTGCGAGAAAGATAAAGGTATTGGAGGCGGTCGTTACTGAGGGGAATCAACGCAACGGACATGGATGCCCAAACAGATAAGGGTTTTGAGACTCTTCAATTTCCATAGTTGGCCACTCTACATTGATCCCATCGGAACATCACAACTGTCCTTCGATTCAGAGGTAGATGGCCAACGGTCGCTGACAAAAAGAATTCCAAGTTGGGATATTGTTGCGAAACCGGGATAGATGGTTCAGCGATCCACAACAGGTGTAAACTTGTACATGCGTCCAGAGAACCGGTTAGCTTGATAATTCCACATGCTTCTAGGCCATGTGCCTTTAAGTGAACTGCGCAAAATAATTTCCACGTGCGTCTCATGACCTCGATGCCGCCCCACTCAAGACACCCATCCAGGGCCACATCCAGTAAGTCAGTTCCCTGAAAGGCACCAAACGAGGTAACATTTCACATTATCGCACCCGAAATGTGGACAGAATCATGCCCCCTGACCCACATTTGGTGATCAGCAGAATTAATGTCTCAAAACCACGACCCATCACCCGATGTTTAGATTTGTCACCAAGATCATTGAAGGAATGTCAAGAAGCTGCATAATGTCACCTTTAACAGATGCAGGTCATAGCGCCTGATAGTTGTTGCACCACATTCTTAACTTCAAAACAACTCTTAGGACGGTATCGATGCAATAGAGCACCCAAAGGAGATGAAGCGCACTTTCCAGTTTACTGTTGACGAACGGGGACAATTCTCTCTGGAAATTGGTTGATATTGGCAGCGATGGAGCCATCCATTGGAGAGAGAGGCGTACTCATGGGAATGGTGTGGAGTAACAGAGATAGTCAAACTAGGTAATGGGAAGGCTAGAAGTTAGGCGGCATAGTGTTTGTACTTTTGAAGTTCCTCATTTGCATATGGTAGATTGACCCATAACTTGATTGAATACCAATTGTGAGGAATCGCCAAAAAATATTGATAGATTTGATACCTAAGGTAACGCAACTTGGAGACCATAGACAAGGGGACCTCGTATCTGCATTGAGGGATTATTAGTGCCAGGGACAAGAGACGGCAATCCGGTCTGAATAGCGAAGAGACCTCAATTTTCTATGGGTAGGATCAACGTTTGAGAGGAATGAGAACAACGCCGGCAAGCTCCTCCGCCGCGCTGGCAGTTGGATCCATCGAAGAAGGGCGTCATTGGGCTACGACTCCTCCTGAGTGAAGAAGTGGCGATGAGTTCGTCGGGGAACTGTAAAATTGGTTAATTAGTCCCCTAGTAAAGGGGCTGTGCAGCAGTTGATCTGCTGATGGTTTGTCCTTTATTGATTTCTGGTGGAACCCTCAACTCAAGGTCGAGGTCGGCGAGAAAGCAATGAGCATCGGCGAAGGTGTTGGTTTAGATGAGGGTTTGGCATACATGTAATGGATGGGTCCATGTTGGTGAGGTGTGACGAAAGTTTTGTGATTATCAGAAGGTAGTGTCAGTCAGAGTTTGGTAGCCACGAATGATTAGGGTTAGGCATAACTTTTCTACATTGTTATACCTAGTCTCATAGTCCACCAAAGTACGACTTATATAATAAGCGGCTTGTTCTCATTCTCAGAGTCACGATGTGCAAGCATGGCCCCTACAGTTGTGATCAGTGGCGGAAAAGGTAAAGGTAGAAAGGGCGGTCGTCCTGAGGTGGGATAAGCACAGGTGGATGCAAGAGATAAGTTTTGAGAGCTTCAAAGGCTAGATGGCACTCTTCGCTCCATTGAAAATCAATGTCCTTTTAAGAAGGTGATGGAAAGGTTGACATCGATCCGAGAGTTGGGAGATGAAACATCGGATAGATTGGAGCTTACCTTGTAAAACTACGCAATTGTTTGAGATTGGTAGGTGGGGGCATTTCTAGGATAGCTTTGACTTTAGATGGGTCGACCTCGATGCCACGCAAAGAGACGATAAAGCCAAGAAGTTTCCCGAAAGGACACCAAAGACACATTTCTTTGGTTGAAGGTGGACAGAATATTGTAACGGTGATCAAAAATAATGGTTTTTATTAAAACATCGAGATGTTCACTACGATGTTTAGATTTTCCAAGAAGATCGTCGACGTAAATCTTCAAGGATAGTGTGCATAATGTCATGAAAAATGTAGGCATAGCCCGCTGATAGGTTGCACCAGCATTCTTAAGGCCAAATGGCATTACACGGTAACAGAAGGTTCCCCAAGGAGTTATGAAGGTAGTTTTATGTTGATCGGCGGGGGCAACCAAAATTTGGTTATATCCCGAGAAGCCATCCATGAGAGAGAGCATCTCATGGCCTGCGGTGAGATCAAAAAGTTGGTCAATACTAGGTAAGGGGAAGTCATCCTTAGGGCAAGCGAGGTTGACGTGAGATCTCGGAAATCCAGTGCATATTCGAAGTCCCCCCGTCGCTTTAGTGACAGGTACGATGTTAGAAATCATTGAGGATAGTCAATAGGCAGAATGAAGGAAACAGAAAGGAAGTCGTTGAAGCTCCTCTTTGACCAAGAGGGCAATGCGTGGATGCATTTTTCTCAATTTCTGTTTAATTGGCTTGGAATCAGGTTTTAGTGTAATGTTATGGACGGCAATGTCAGGATCAATTCCTGGCATGTCAGCGTAGGACCAAGCGAAAGCTTGGTTACAAGCACGGAGAAAGGTAGTAAAGGCGACTTGTTCTGATGTGTTAAGGGATTGTCCGATCTTCACAATGTGAGGATCCTCCTCCATGTGGATGTTGATTTCTATAGTAGATTCATTCAGCATGGTTTGAGTTTCAGATGGTAAGGCGCGTTGAATATAAGAGTTATCCGTGCCAAGGTAAGTGAGGATGGAGTCATCATCCTGACACTCAACAACGTTAATTGAAGGTGAGTCCTCTTCAATCATGTCTGGATGCAGAAGGGGGATAGAAGAGGGGTCCTCATTATCGCGTTGATAATTGAGAGGACCTAGGAAGATAGCATTTATGAAAAAAAAAAAAGTTTAGGAGGGATAGATTCGGGATCTATCGACTCTGTGGGTGATGATGGCAAAGTGGGTGATGATGGTTTGGTAGGGGTGACGTCGTCTTCTTCCAGGATACAACTGACACGAGGTGTCCTCCTGTGTAGGTGTTTCAGGAAAACCGAGACCACTGCGATCATTGTGTTTGCGTGTAGTCATGGGAATGAGTGTATGTCGGCCTTGTTCATAAAGACCAAAACCAAAGCCTTTCCAAGCACAGCGAGTCAAGAAGGTGAGGGCGAAACGACGATTTGTCAAGTATTGAAAATCGGATCGAAGGGAACCACACCAAGAGGGGGTTCAGGGGTAATGGAGGATGCATCAACACCCCCATACGTTAGGTTGGTGCGGCAATGGGGTGGTCCGTAAGAGATTACTTCCCCCACACGACGGTCATAGGTAGGATGTGCATGTACCTGTCCATACTCCTGTGGGGTATGGAAAGAACTAACGTTATATAGGCGATACTCCCCCAGCGTAAGGCGTTGAAAAACATCTACTAAGGGGTCTGCGGTTGGGATGTTAACTGCGGGAAGGGAAGTGGTTTTTGCGACGGTGGTTTCATCAGTTGAAGACGTAGGTGCGGTTGAGGTGGATGGTTGAGGTACATTTGAAGAGGACGGTTGGGTTGAATGAATGGGTGTCTTGATTGGTACAAGCACATCGTTAGGGTGCGGTATAACATATTGCAGGTTTTAAAGGGGGGAGGATCAGCTTTACGGTGTAGGACTTCCCCTCGTACTCAAATTTTATGCATCTATGTAATGTTGAGGGAACGCATCCCATAGCCCGGATCCAAGGGCGACCTAGCAATATGTTATATTGGAACTCTCCTTCAAGGACATAGAAGAGTTCGGGTAAAGTACGTGGTCCTACCCGAATGTTGAGGATCATACGGTGCCTAAGGTAGAGGTAATAGTGTCATTGAATGACCGCAACATGATGGGATTGGCACACATGTAGCTAGAAGGGATATTCATTTGTTGGAAGGCTTTTGAAGAGATGATGTTTAGGCTAGCGCCCCCGTCAATCATAACACGACATACCCGAATGTCCCGGACGTAAGCTGAGATGAAAAGGGCAGGGTCAGGATCTTCTATACCAAGTCAACAATTTCATCTTTAGAGAAACTGACTGCCGCAGCTTGTTGTACAGAGACAAAAGTGGTTGGGACAGTGGGTTGTTTGGTGAGAGAAGCAACGTGATGGGTGTTAGAATGGAGGCAACAGGCAGGGTTTCATTAGGTAAGACCTCGATCCCTTGAAGAATTTCAACAGAGCTTGTCGATGAGATTCAGAAGTCTAATGAGATCATATAGTGTCATTTTTACGGGCGATTGGTGAAGTTGTTTGATCATGGCTCAATGGGCAACTCCATTAGAGACGGGGTAAGTGGGTCCACGAATAACCACTTTGGGTGGTGGTGCAATCGGGATGCTGGATGGAGAAAGAGAGGACGCATGTGTGCTTTCTTTCGCTTCTCGTTGTTTTTCTGCGCTCGAGTAGCAACACTAATCATATTAATCTCGTAGACCTGAGAAGAGAAGATGGTTGGGATAAATCATGGTGTTCAAGAGGTGGGGTTTGTAATAATGATAGATCTTGGTGAGGCGGGGGACAGATGGTATAGTAGAGGGAATTGAAGCTAAAGGTCTCTCCCTTCGTAAGTTGTCTTTCTTAACCTTATATCTGGGAGAGGTGACTGACGAAGGATGGTTTTTTAAAGCTTTGCATCCCTCCACATCATGTCCGGGTGTGGTGTGATAGCGCAGATTTTAGACTCATCATAACCTATAGGTCGAGGTTTAGACAGGTCATAAGGTCTAATTGGGGGTAGGGAAATGGTCGCATTCTCCACCAAACATAGCAAGGATTTTAGCGTAAGATCCTTTGAGTGGGTCAAAATCAGAGGAGGATGAGGGTATTGGTTGTGTGGGTTTTGGTAATGTTTGGGCGTGGTTGGTTCGTACGGGTGGTGGTTTAGCCGAGGGGTGTTGACACGTGGTTTTCACTAAACGTGGTTTCTTTGGCGTAGAAGAAGCTATATTCAGCTGGTTAGATGATGAGGCTACAGATGACGTGGTAGCGGGAAAAAACCACGGAGAAAGGGGAGTGACAGAAAATAAATCCTTTGATGATGGAGTTCGTTTAGGGTTGATGGGTGGACAGGATACGTGGGGTGACAATGTTGATATACCCTTTGATCTCTGTATAGGTGCAGAAGGCGTAGGTCGTTTTGAAGAAAACGCAGGAGGTATGATATATTGATGCAAGGTGGAGGGATGAGTGAGGTCCCAATATGGAAGGTAGGTGTGACGATGATGGTTTTGATTGTGATAGAGGCACGGATTGAGTTTGTCTCCTAGGTGGCGGGGGCGGCTTTATTTTTGGATAAAATCGAGTCGCTTAGGCAGGTGGGTGCGTTAGACTAGGGCATTGGTGAGGTCCCAAGTGTAGGGGAAGATTTGGTTAGGTTAACAGAGGTGGATGAGCTACTTGGTATAGATACGGGGGGTGAGAATGAGGACATAGGCATTTTGAGTTTCTGTGTAAACACTTAGGGTATATGGTAGAGGTGTCTGGATCGGTCACCTGCATTTGAGTAGAATAGGGGGTACTCAAACATTCCCATAGGACTCGTCTATCTTCTGGAGAATGACAATCTTCAGGCATGAATTATAAATTTGGTACGGAAGAAAGACGGGTTGTGATTCCAGTCCACTGTGGGTGTGATACAGGGGGTAGATGAGGTACGTGTATCAATAGATATTAAGAGGTCGACCGGTTGTTGAAAAGATTTAGGCGATGAAGGACTAATAGGCAGGAGGGCATGTTTGAGAGGGTCTGTTATGGTTAAAGAATTTGGTGATGTTGGTGCAAGAGATTTCTCGTCTAAGGATGTCAAAAAGGAGGAGTGGCGAGCCTTCCTCTTGTGCAGCAAGAATGGTAGAAGGGGACGTTTGGGAAATAGATAAATTAGATAACATCCGTTCGCAGTCTTGTAGGGATGTGGTGTAAGCAGACTCATTGATGAGAAGAAAAGTCTGGGCAGTTAACTCTTTTATGGGTAAAGGAATGATTTCGCTTTGGCTTGATGGTGGTGAAGGAGGTTCGGACTCCTGTGTTAGTGGAGAGGCTTGATTCAAAATTTTCTTGATAGAGGCTTTGGCTGGGAGTCGAAGACTACATGGATCTCATGAACACTCTCCTCGGCTAAGATATGCTGGTTTACGTTACTGTTGGACGAGTGATTTGGGAATGGTTTGTTGAAGATTTTCAAATTTCGGTTGGCAGGGGCATTAGGATTATCGAGGGTTATATCACCTGCGTTAACCATTTTCTGCACTATGTTTTTCAACATTTTGCAGTTTTCATGACTATGTCCTTTTACGCGGGTGAAAGTTACAGAAGTCATTTTCTTTGTACCAGGAAGGTATAGCGCGGGTAGAATCAAACCCGGAGTGGGGGTTTAACAGGAGGCAAGGTGATAGCTCCGGCTTTGAGCAATTTTTCCAAGATGACACCATAAGTTTCTCCCAAGGGAGTGTAATTGATGGGCTCGGCTTTGTACTTATAGGTGGTTTTTGGTGGGGTATTAGACGGTGTTTGAGATTTGACCATCACCGCGTGGACAACTCCTTTTGATTTTGAAGAAGTGGACGTGTGAGGAGTGGTGGTGTTTGTTTATTGGTAGAATCTGGAGTTCAGAAATTGGGGTTTTTGTTGCGCAACCGCAATTTCTCTTCTTCTAAGGCTCGAATTTCTAGTTTCTGAGCCATGGTAAAGGCCTCATCAAATGTGCGGAAAGTTTGAATTTGAAGAGTAGGAGAAATGTGCTTAGCACATGCCCGCGTAAAAAGTTCGATAAGTTCAGCCTGAGGCAAGGCATATGTAAGTTGGTTGATAAGGCCCGCCATCGTCCAACGAAATCTGCGATAGATTCGTCTTCGAATTGTCGGATGGCATAAAGGTCGGTGATAGATACTTTCTTGGCAATGTTAATGGAGAAATGATCCAAGAAAGATTGGGCTAGTTGGTTAAAAGAGAAAGATTGAGTGCTGGGTTAAAGCACTGTACCACTCCAAGGCGGGTCCTGATAAGGACATGGGGAAGGTGCGGAGTAACAAGGCATCATCATGAGCAATCAAATAACAAGCATGTCTAAATGATCGCAAGTGTTGTTGAGGGTCCTCTTTACTGTTAAAACGGGTAAATTTTGGTAATTCCCATTGAGGAGGATATGAATGAAGGGGGACAGAAGGGTGAATAGGCTCCTGACAAACTTGCTCGTATGTCAAGGCGCTACGACCTCCTGAAACAGAAGCCTCCAGATTATGCATTTTGTCCATCATTTGTTTGATGAAATCCGTGGTTGGATGAGATGATGGTGCGGTTGTGGTAAACGGAGGCAAATTGGGCCAAGGGCCTCCGCTGGACAATGGTAGGGTTAAGTGTTGATAAGGTATGGGGGATGAATATGTTGAGGTGACCGAATAGGGATGTCCCATATAAGATGTTGAGGTCACTGGATACGTGTATGGGAATGAAAAGGTAGGCGGAGCTTGAGAAGGAAAGCTAGTGTGGATAGGTGGCAGAGAGCAAGTCATGAACGGAGCAGTCTGCAAGAGAGATGAGGTAGGGCAGGGCAGTCGGATGCAGGGTTCGGTAATGATATGTGGGGGTCCAAGATTAACCAACGGAAAGCCAATCTGAGTCGTATGAACCTCTGAAGCCGTCGGATTGGGAGACGGGGCTAATATGCAGGAAGCAAGGCGGTGTTATCAGGCGGAGTGGGAGCTAAATGAGCAGCTATACTAATAGGCATATCCAACAAGGAGCTGACCATCAGTCGTACGGTCAGGGGTATGAGACAAATAGTATTGTACAGCGCTAGAATTAGCATCCAGAAACTTGGCAAAGTCCTTATCTCCCACAGGAATTTTAGGAACCTCGTCGGTATCCGTAGGATTCCCCACAGAATGTGAAGGGGGTGATTCAGGAAAAGAAACAGAGCAAGAATGTGAAACCATGGCGGCGGCTTGCTTTCGAGTGATAACAACCATGGACAGGAGTTCACAGTAGGGTTTCAATCTATCAGGAACAGAAACAAACTCAGATGGTAAAATTGGTAGGTTGCTGGTTTGTCAGGAATTGGGAAAGACAGTAACCGATAAATATAATTGAAGGTTGTGTAACAACAAATCACAGCTTCTTAATTTCTTATACCAATCTTATTACACCGACATCGGTTAACTGACCGACATTGGGCTATAGTCTAACTGACATCGGTTATCAGACCGATATCGGTTACTGTCTTTTTCCGGTTCCTGACGAAACCAGCAACCTACCAATTTCACCAGTCTGAGTCTGTTTCTGTTCCTGGACAGATTGAAACCCTACTGTGAAACTCCTGTCCATGGTTGTTATCACTCGAAAGCAAGCTGCCCGCCATGGGTTTTCACATGCTTGCTCTGTTCCTTTGCCTGAATCACACCCCCTTCACATTCTGTGGGGAATCCTTACGGATACCAGTGAGGTTCCTAAAATTCCTGTGGGAGATAAAGAATTTGCCAAATTTCTGGATGCTAATCCTAGCGCTGTACAATACTATTTGTCTCATGCCCTTGACCGTACACCCGATGGTCAACTCCTCATTGGCATGCCTATCAGTATAGCTTCTCATTTAGCCTCTTCTCCACCTGATAACTCCGCTTTGCCTTCCGCATCCTTAGTCCCCGTCGTCTACCTTTCCTTTGGTTAATCTTGGGCCCAACATGTCATTACCCGGCCGACTGCTCCTACCTCGTCTCTCTCTTGCAGGACTGTTCCGTTCATGACTTTCTCTCTGCCACCTATCCACACGAGCTTTCCTTCTCAAGCTCTACCCACCTTTTCATTTCCACACACATATCCGGGTAACCTCAACAGCTTATATAGAGACATCCCTATTTGGTTGCCTCAACACAGTCATCCTCCATTACCTTATCAACATTTAACCCAACCATTGTCTAGCGGTGGCCCCTTGGCCCAACTTTTCCTCCATTTACCACAACCACACCATCATCTCATCCAACTACTGATTTAATTAAACAAATGATGGACAAAATGCAAAACCTGGAGGCTTCTGTTTCAGGAGAGTCGTAGTGCCTTGACATACGAGCAATTTTGTTGGGAGCCTTATCCACCCTTCAGTCCCCCTTCATTTCATATCCTCCTCAATGGGAAATTACCAAAATTTACTCCGTTTTTAGAACAGTAAGGAGGACCCTCAACAACACTTGCGATCATTTAGACATGGCCTGCTATCTGATTGCTCACCGACGACGCTTTACTACTCCGCACCTTTCCCATGTCCTTATCAGGACCCGCCTTGGAGTGGTACAGTGCTTTAAGCCCAGCACTCAATCTTCTCTTTTAACCAACTAGCCCAATATTTCTTTGATCATTTCTCCATTAACATTGCCAAGAAAAGTATCTATCACCGACCTCTATGCCATCCGACAATTTGAAGACGAATCTATCGCAGATTTCGTTGGACGATGGTGGGGCCTTTATCAACCAACTTACGTATGCCTTGCATCAAACCGAACTTATCAAACTTTTTTACGCGGGTCTGCACTAAGCACATCTCTCCTACCCTCTAAATTCAAACTTTCCATACATTTGACGAGGCCTTTACTACGGCTCGAAAACTAGAGATTTCGAGCCTTAGAAGGAAGAGAAATTTGTGGTTGCGGCAACAAAAAACCCCACTTTCCGAACCCAAGAGTTCCACCAACAAACCTAACACCACCAATCCTCACCCATCAACCACTTCGAAATCAAAAGGGGCCGTGCACGCGGTGATGGTCAATTCCCAACCACCGTCTAATACCCCGCCAAAAACCACCTATAAGTATAAAGCAGAACCCATCAACTACACTCCCTTGGGAGAAACATATAGTGTGATATTGGAAAAAATTTGCTCAAAGCAGGAGCCATTACCTTACCTCCTGTTAAAACCTCATTCCGGGTTCAATTCCACTCGTGCCATACCTTCTTGGGTACAAAAGAAAATGACTTCTGTAAACTTCCACTGCGTGAAGGGGACACAATCATGAGAATTGCAAGATGTTGAAAAAACGTAGTGTAGTGAAATGGTTGATGCAGGGGGATATAGCCCTCGATAATCCTAACGCTCCCTGCTAACCGAAATTTGAAAATATTTCAACAAACCATTCCCGAATCATTCTTCTAATAGTAATTCTAAACCAAGATATCTTAGCCGAGGAGAGTGTTCATGAGATCCATGCAGTCTTCGATTCCCAGCCAAAGACCTCTATCGAACAAATTCTCAATCAAGCCTCTCTCACTAACGCAGGAAACCGAAACCCCCCTTCCTTGCCATTAAGAACAAAAATAAAATCCTTGCCGTTTTCTTTACCCATCAAGGAATTAGCTACCCAGAGTTCCCTTCTCACAAATGAGGCCTATTTATACCACATCCTTGCAAGACTGTGAGCGGATGTTATCTAATTTATCTATTTCCCAAACATCTCCTTCTACCATTCTTGCTGTACAAGAGGAAGGCTCGCCACTTCTTGTTTCTCATCCTTAGGACAAGCAACCTCTTGAACCGACTATCACCACATTCTTTAAACATGATAGATCCTCTCAAACACAATTCTCGCTACCTATTAGTCCTTTTATCACCTAAATCTTTTCAGCAACCGGTTGATCTCTTAACGCCCATTGATACAGTGCCTTCATATACCCCCTTATATCACCACCCACAGTGGACTGGA
The DNA here is from genome assembly GCA_019776745.2 of Taxus chinensis. Classification (NCBI taxonomy): domain Eukaryota; kingdom Viridiplantae; phylum Streptophyta; class Pinopsida; order Cupressales; family Taxaceae; genus Taxus; species Taxus chinensis. The sequence goes on from CM034151.1 coordinate 705,636,697, forward strand.
ATCACAACCCACCTTTCTTCCATACAAAAGTTCCTATTCATACGTGAGGACTGTCATTCCACAGAAGATAGACAGGTTCCTATGGGAACGTTTTGAGTACGCCATATTCTACTCAAATGCAAATGACCGATCCTGATGCCGTCCACCATATACCCGAAGTGTTTTACAGAAGCTTAAAATGCCCATGGTGCTCATCTTCACCCCCTCATCTCTACCAAATACCTCGTCCACCTTCTATTAACTTAGCCAAATCTTCCCCCTACGCTTGGGACCCTCACCCCATACCTAGTCTAACACACCCCCACCTAAGCGGCTTGATTTATCTAAAAATAAAGCCATCCATCCCATTAGGGAGATAGACTCAATCTCCTCAACCTATGCCTCTATCACAACTAAAACCATCATCGTCACACCTACCTTCCATATTGGGACCCCATCCCTCTACCTTACATCAATATATCATACCCTTCCTGCGTTTTTCTTTAAAGCGACCCTACGCCTTCTGCACCCATACAGAAATCCAAGGGGTATAGCTAACACCGTCAACTCCGCGTATCCTGTCCACCTATCAACCCCTAAACAAATTCCATCATCAAAAGATTTGTTTTTCGGTCACTCCTATTTCCCCGTGGTTGTTTTCTGATACCACATCATCTATGGCCTCATCATCCTAACATAGCTTCTACGTCAAAGAAACCACGGGTTAGGTAAAACTCATTATCAAGACTCCTTGGCTAAACCACCCCCCCATACAAAACCAACCACACCACGTCATCACCAAAATTGACCCAGTCAATAGCCTCATTTTCCTCTGACTTTGACCCACTCAAAAGGGTCTTACGCCAAAATCCTTGCTATGTTGGTGGAGAATGCGACCATTTCCCTACCCCCCACTTAGACCTTATGATCCATCTAAACCTCGACGCTATAGGTTACAATGAAGTCTAAAATCTACACTTACCCACCGCACACCAGGACATGACGTAGAGGGATGCAAAGCATTGAAAACCATACTGTCAACCGTCACCTCTCTCAGATAGAAAAAGTTAAGAAAGACAACTTACGAAGAGAAGAGACCTTTAGCTTCAAATTCCCTCTCCTATACCAACCTGTCCCCCGCCTCACCAAGATCTATCATTATTACAGGCCCCATCTATCGAAAACCTATGACCTATCCCTACCGTCTTCCTCCTCTCGTGTTCACGAGATCAATATGATTAGTGTTGCCACTCGAGGGGCAAAAAAAACAATGGGAAAGCGAAAGAAAACACGCCTGCGGGCATCTCTTTTCTCCGTCCACCATCTCGATTGCACCACCACCTAAAGTGGTTATTCGTGGACCCGCCCTATCCCATCTCTAATGGCAGTTGCCCATCGAACTATGATCAAAACAGCTTCACCAATTGCCTGTAAAAAATGACATTGTATGATCTCATTCAGACTTCTGAATCTCATCGACAATCTCTCGTTGAAATCCTTTAAGGGATAGAGGGTTTTTACCCTAATGAAACCTTACCTGTTACTTCTATTCTAGCACCCAATCAAGTTGCTTCGCTCACCAAACAATCTATCTCCCCAACCACTCCTATCTCTGTACAGCAAGTTGCTGCTGTTAGTTTAGTCCGAAGATGAAATTATCGACTTTAGTGCCAAAGATCCTGACCCTGCTTCTTTTCATCTTAGCATACGTTTGGGATATTCGAGGTACGTCGTGTTATGATTGACGGGGGGCGCTAGCCCTTAAAACATCATCTTCTTCAAAAGCCTTCCAACAAATGAAATATCCTCTTCTAGTTGCATGTGTGCCAACCCCATCATGTTTGCGATCATTCAAATGATTGTATTACTTCTACTTTAGGCACCGTGATCCTTAACATTCGTGTAGAAGCACGTATCTTTACCCGAACTCTTCTATGTCCTTGAGGGGAGAGTTCCAATACAACAAGTTGTTAGGGCCGCCCTTCAGATCTGAGCTATGGGATGCGTTCCCTCCACCTTACATAGATGCATAAAAATTTGAGTACGAGGGGAAGTCCTACACCGTAAAAGCTGATCCTCCCCCCTTCAAAACTTGCAATATGTTGTATTGCCCCCAATGATGTGGCTGTTATACCAGTCAAGACACCCATTCATCCAACCCAGGCCCATCTACTTCCGATGCACCTACACCTTCAACCAATGAAACCCGCCGTTACAAATATTACTTCCTTTCCCGCAGACAACATCCCAATCTCCGACCCCTTAGTAGATGTTTTTCAACGTCTTACGCTGGGGGGTAGTACCCACCTATATAACGTTAGCTCTTTCTATACCCCACAGGAGTACGGACAGTTACATGCACATCCCACCTACGACCGTCGCATGGGGGAGGTAATCTCTTACGGACCACCCCATTGCCCGCGCCAACGCTAAACGTATGGGGGGTGTTGACACATCCCTCCATTACCCCCGAAATATCCTCTTGGTGTGGTTCCCTTCCAATCCGATTTTCAATACTTGACAAATCGTCGTTTTGCCCCTCACCTTATTGAATCGCTGTGCTTGGAAAGGCTTTGGTTTTTGGTCTTTACGAACAAGGGCTGACATACACTCATTCCCGGTGACTACACGCAAACACAATGATCGCAGTGGTCTCGGTTTTCCTGAAACACCTACACAGGAGACACCTTCGTGTCAGCTGTATCCTGGAAGAAGACGACGGTCACCCCCTACCAAATCATCATCACCCACTTTGCCATCATCACCCATAGAGTCGATAGACCCCTGAATCTATCCCTCCTAACTTTTTTTTTTCATAAATGCTATCTTCATAGGTCCCTCTCACTTATCAACGTGATAATGAGGATCCATCTTCTCTTCCCCCTTCTGTATCCAGACATGATTGAAGAGGATTCACCTTCGATTAATGTTGTTTGAGTGCCAGGATGACGACTCCATCCTCACTTACCTTGGGGGCGGACGACCTCCTATATTCAACGTGACTTACCATCTGAAACTCAAACCATGTTGAATGAGTCAACTATATAAATCAACATCCACACAGAGGAGGATCCTCACATTGTGAAGATCGGACAATCCCTTAACACATCAGAACAAGCCGCCTTTACTACCCTTTCCTCCGTACCCCGCAACCAAGCTTTCGCTTGGTCCTACGCTGACATGCCCAGGAATTGATCCTACCATTACTGTCCATAACGTCACCCCTAAACCCCGATTCCAAACCAGTCAAACAAAAACTGAGAAAGATGCATCCACGCATCACCCTCTTGGTCCAACAGAAGAGCTTCAACAACTTCTTTCTGTTTCCTTTATCTTGCCTTATTAACTATCTTCAATGGATTTCTAACATCATACCTGTCACTAAAGCGACGGGGGGACTTTGGATATGCACGGATTTCTGAGACCTTAACCTCGCTTGCCCCAAGGATGACTTCCCCCTCCCAAGTATTGATCAACTCTTTGATCTCACTGCGGCGCCATGAAATGCTTTCTCTCATGGATGGTTTTTTCGGGATACAATCAAATTTTGGTAGCCCCCGGGTTGATCAACATAAAACTGCTTTCATAACTCCTTGGGGAACCTTCTGTTATCATGTTATGCCTTTTGGCCTTAAGAATGCTGGTGCTAACCTATCAGGCGGGGCTATGACTTACATTTTTCATGATATTATGCACACTATCCTTGAGGATTATGTCGATGATCTTCTTGGAAAATCTAAACATCGCATGTGAACATCTCGATGTTTTTAACCATTATTTTCGATTGCCTATTGCAATATTCAGTCCGGATTTCAACCAAAGAAATGTGTCTTTGGTGTTCTTTTCGGGAAAAACTTCTTGGCTTTATCGTTTCTTTGCGTGGCATTAAGGTCGATCCATCTAAATTCAAAGCTATCCTAGAAATGCCCCCACCCCAAAAAACCTCAAACAATTGTGTAGTTTACAGGGTAAACTTCAATCCCATCCGGCGTTTTCATCTCTCAACTCTCGGATCGATGTCAACCTTTCCATCACCTTCTTAAAAAGGACATTGCCTTTCAATGGAGTGAAGAGTGTCACCAAAGCCTTTGAAGCTCTCAAATCCTATCTCTTGCAGCCACCTGTGCTTATTCCACCTCAGGATGATCGCCCTTTCTACCTTTACCCTTTCTGCCACTGACCATCGGCTCTAGGAGCCGATGCTTTGCACATCGGGACTCGGCACGTCGAGAACAAGCCGTTTATTATATAAGTCATACTCTCATGGATTACGAGACTAGGTATTACACATGTAGAAAAATTGTGCCTAGCCCTATCATTCGTCAGCCACCAAACTCCGACATTACCTCCTGAATCACAAAACTTTTGTCATCACCAACACGGACCCCATTCATTATATGTATATACCAAACCACATCTGAACCAACGCATCACCCGATGGCTTATGCTCCCTCGCCGACCTCGACCTTGAGTTTTGTACAACAGAAGTCAATCAAAGGACAAACTATTGTGGAACCAACTTACGGAGGCCCCTTTACCTGGGGGAACAATTCACCAATTTTAATTTCCCTGATGAACTCATCGCCACTCTTTCACTCAGGGAAGAGTCATATCAAATGACCCTCTTCTTTCGATGGATCTAAATGCCAGCGCGGCGGAGGAGCCGGCGTTGTTCTCATTCCTCTTGACGCTGAGCCTATGCCTCTTTCATTCCGGCTTTAATTTCCCCCTGGCACTAATAATACAGTGGAATACAAGGCCCCTTGTTTTGGGTCTCCAGGTTATGTTACACTTAGGTGTCAAATCTATTAATATTTTTGGCGACTCTCAATTGGTAGTCAATCAATTTATGGGGCATTCTACCAATGTAAGAATGAGGAACTTCAAAAGTACAAACATTACGTGGATTCAAATTTTGACCTCATTTACTTGTTATTCTATCCAGACCATTCCCCGCTCCACTAAAAAAAATTGCGGATACTATGGCTTGCTTTAGCCTCACAAATTCCTGGCCCACACCAACTGACTCTGACATATTCGTCTTGGTCCAACAACTTTTTGCCCCATCCTAACTCAGCCCCCTGGTAGTTTGTATGATAAATACTGTGTCTACTAAATTCACAGGGATACCTTGTACCACCAATTTCACGACTACCCTTACAACCTCTGTTCTCTCACCTGACCTTTCTAGTAAACGGCAAACGTGCTTTTCTTAAAAGTGTTTCTCGTTATGTTGTCATGGGGGGACTCCTCTATAAACGTTGGCTTTTGATGGCATCCTCCTTCGCTGTCTAACCGGCGCGGAGGTCACCATATACCATCCAACAAGTCCATGATGGTATTTGTGGTGGACATTTTAGTGGCCTTGCCGTGGCTAAACGAATCCTTCGCCTAGGTTATTATTGGCCTACTCTTAACAACGACTGCTACGAATATTTTAAGCATTGTGTTATGTGTCAACAACATTCCAACCTTTCAACATAATCCTAGCCATCCTCTACAGGTCGCATGAGATCTTTGGCCTTTCTCACAATGGGGGTTTATACCCTTATTGGTGAGATTCACCTGGACCTCTTCACAACGTCACCGTTGGATAATCACAGTAACCGAATATTACACAAAATGGGTGGAGGCCATTTCCACTCATTTCAATCAAAAAAGAAAAAAATTGTCGAATTCGTTAACCATCACATTATCTGTCGCTTTGGTATTCCTCATCGCCCTAATAACAGATAATGGTAAATATTTTAAAAATAAGTTGTTACAAGACCTTTGTGACAACTTTGGTATCAAACTTAGTTTCTCATCGCGCCTACTATCCGCAGGCCAATGGTCAGGCTAAATCTTCTAATAAAACCCTCTAACCAAAATCCTCATGAAAGTTGTCAATGAGGTCCGGCAGAAACTGGGCATGATCACATTCCCTTTGCCCTTTGGGCTTATCGTACTAGCATTTCGTACCTCCACTAATGCCCAAACCATTTTTCTTTTGGTATATGGGTACCAGAGGCTGTCTTGCCTCTCGAAGTACAAATACCCCTCCCTAAGAATATCTCTTCAGGATATTCTCACCAACAATGATTTCCACCAAGAGCGGTTAGCCCAATTAGAGCTTCTTGACGAGCGTCATCTTACGGTCTCTTGATCACCTTCAAATCTACCAAAAGCACATCAAGTGTGCTTATGATAAACGGCTTAAATGAGTGTACTTTTAAGGTTGGCGATCTTGTCCTCAAAGAGAATCAACATATAACCAAACTAAAAAAGAGTAAACGTGGAAAATTTGCTCCTAATTGGATTGGGCCATACATTATCACTCACACTTATGGATCAGGCACTTTTCGTTTAGCTTCGCTTAATGGTAAAACCTGAGCCTGAGGCCCCTTAATGCCTTGCATCTTCATGCCTTGGCATCTTCGACCATTCTACTGTTGAAATTAGTCGTTATATCACTGCTTATCTACCTTACGCTCGTCCCTTGAGCTCATTTACCACCCGGCCATACACTTTTGTTTCTTACATCTCAAAATACAATCAAGCTCACATGGTTTTGATTATCACCTCCCCCTTAAAAGATGTCTTCCCCTTTTTAGTCTAAGTCCTGACTTCAAAGTATCAAAATGACACATTCTTAATTGACACACTTTATGGGATTTTCTTGAGTCAAAACATCTTCCTTACAAAAAAACTATATGCTTCATGCCTCACATGGACATCTAGACCTCTAACTTATACAATAGACTACTCTCTTGAAGGACAGGCTATATGCCAAAACTATTGCTCTTATTATAGACTAGACTGCTCCCCCCGAAGGACATCTATACATAAGCACCGCATCTGCTACTATAAATAGACTGCTCCCTTGAAGGACAGCTATACACAGTCAGCCTTTTATCAGAAGCTTCTCGTATTGATCAGCTTCGTGAAGACCCTCAAGAACAACAAAATACATATCCCATGTAGACTTCTCGCAGTCGATCAGTCTATATCCAAGAAAAAATAAAAATACAAGCAGAGTACTTCAAAAACACTTCTGAGTCATGGACTTGTCTATTTTGGTTTGGTTTTTCTTTTGTCAGATTAATCATCTTATAATAAAACTCATCCCTACACCCTCACCCATGTCAACCACCTCACCTCACCATTTTTCAAAACAACAAAACTCAAGGGACGTGACGTTATATCCGATATATTGTGATTATACCACTCTTTTCACCTATCGACTTCTCGCCTATGCAAGGTACCTAGGGATTCAAGCTCATCCTACATTAATATGTGGGTTTGTTTAGCTCTTCTCAATTACGGGACACTCTTGCCTCTTTTGCTTAGCTCTAGGATTGTGTGTTGACCTTAATCAGGACACGATTTCCCTACTACTTGGGGTATGCCTAACTTTCGCTTCACCCCATACCTACACCAACAACATTACCCTACCAACACCAACAACATTACCCCTACCCAACATCAAATTTTTACTAGCCAACAAAATTGCCTAACCACAACCAAATTGCCTGAATTCACCTCTCCCTGCTCCCTAAGGGAGAACTGCATCGGTCTGAGGGCCCCTCCTTGCTTTGGTGCAAATGGGGCTATGTAGGCAGCACTTAGGAGACATGGGGTCTCCCCAAGGTTAGCTCGACCATCCCGCTACCATACCCTCTCATGTGTTGTCAATATAAATATTTTTTGTGTATTTCTATTTGGCCAACATTCATCTTTATCCTTTTTCAAAACAAACAAAAACAACATTCAACACACAACCGTTCTTATTATTATCATCACTAAAAACCACATACATATTTAGTTTTATTTTAGATGCTAACCAAAATACATCTTCTCTATCATCGACTCGCAGGTCGGGCCATCCTTATTTTATTCTAATATTCCTATAAAATCCCACTTAGACCCTTGCATCTCTCCTCTCGAATCAGGTGGGTGATCGTGATCGTCGATGACTCTCGCCTGGCCCTCTCCATCCTCAAAGGTGTCACCTGCCATTGGTTTCCTCCCATTGATCCACCAACATCTCACTGTAACATACGAATACGTCCTCTCGCGTGAAGGAATCTTGCCTCCAGTCTCTCCACTCGTAACTGTGAAGCCTCTAACATTCCCATTGTCTCATTCACCTGTGTTTGAAGCTGGCAAGCCAAATCCTGTGGACGATCTCTCTCTCCGCTGTAATCACAGCTATGTCAGGGCACTCACGTGCACCTCGCAGCTCTACTACCCACCATACTCTATAGGCCTCCGTCGTTCCCACATCCATCACCCTACGATCGGCTGCTATCTCTTCTGGCCCTTCTGGAGGTGTAGGCCAGGGAGGTGAGAATGCTGCCTTGGCGTCGATCCTCATGTATGGTCCTATATGTCATAGGAATATCCTGAACGAACCCCAAATTGTCGCCACACGCGATCTAGAGGAATCCTCTCGTACTCACCCCGGCCTATGCCCTGTGATCCACCTCAATCACTCTACACCCCTCAACTCCTCAGCGATGTGCTCTGTCACCATATAGTTCCCGTACGGCCTCCAACAAATATCTGCAACTGTCACCATCTCCCATACCTGTCTATAATACTCGATGTCATCTATCACGGCCTGGGATCTCGCTTCTTGTTCTGTCTGGACCCATCGTCTGAATCCCAACCTTTGCAATCCTGTCTCTCCCGACTCAATGGGTCGGCCTATTGGACGTACACAAACAATATGCTCATAGGCCCAATAATGTAATAAGTACGAACAATCCAGTGTCATCCTGTGTTTTCACTTGCATGCCCATAGACCCCTATATAACTCTGCCAGATAGGCGGGTGCCCATGTGAATGTCACACTCATTTCTATCATTTCCCAAATAACACTCATCAATGCTTTGGGAAATCTTCCACCTTCTGCCCTCGACAATGCATAATACCCCACTGCTATCATTAATAGCACGGCCAATCTTGTTTCCTCAGGGTGTGTTGCATACATTATACCATACGTAAATGATAAACCTCGTTGTGTCAAATCTCGTGCAGCTGACCCAAATACTGCTGTTATCGCTGCCCACCCCGCGCTGGGCAACACCTGATATACTATTTTTCCTATCATTGGGAGTCTCAAAATGCGGAACACATCTTCCAAAGTCACTGTCATCTCCCCTGTTGGTAGATAGAAGGTATTTTTCTCAGGATTCTATCTCTCAATCAACGCTTGCAACATGGCATGGTTACGTGCGATTCGTGAATAATAGCGGATTCCACTTAACCCTAAATGATTTATCAATGTCCATTCAGCTGGTGTTACATCCGCTCAGATTCGTGACAACAGCGCTGGCACACTATCATTCATCCTCAACCCTGCCTCTGCCTGCATACGTCAAAACAACAAACAACCATTCAATCCATCAAATCCCCAAGGGTTTTTTCTCACATGCTGGAAATTCCTACAGACACCAGTATCAGTTATGGCTAACCGCTACTGGTTCAGTAACCGATACCAATTATCTCTAACCACTATCGGTCACTGTTACTTTTATACACCTTGCCAAAACACACCGCCTAGGACAATACTTTGATCGTTTACTCCTTTCTGTACATACAAACATACCCGAAAACCCCTGATTCCCTATCCCATAAAAGTCACCTCATGTATAACCCTTCCTATCACGTTTTCTTTCTCATATCTAACCACTTACACTTCTCTCATCCTATTCAAAAAACATGAAAAAATCAAATTACAACCAAACCGTTTACCTCTTGGGTTGCAGCAGCTTGAGGTGGCACTCGTCTTCCCTCTCATCCCTACCTACTGGATGCTTCTCCTTGTTCTGCCATGATCACCACCCTTTTCAAATTTTCCTTTCTGCCTTCTGAATCTCAGATCACATTCACTTTCCCTGTCTCTTTTCTCCTTATCACTCAAATCTCTCATGCAATTCCCTGTCTCAGTTGTCAAAAAGCGTCGCGTTTGCGTATTTAACTTCTTGCATGGGTCTAAAAATAAGAACTTAAGTTGCCACCCTGGCTTTTCTATTTTTTAGAAAAGCTCATACCTGAGTAACCGGTATCGGTTATTTAACCGATATCGGTTACATACCTACCTTTTCTAAACATAGTTATTTTCTTTATTTTCTACCTAATTTTCGTGGCGCCCGCCTCTTTTTCCTGCATAATAACACCGTTATATATAATATTTTCATCCACATCTCATTATAATTTCATCCACATCATCTATCTATATTACCAAAAACAAACAAGCCATCAACTAAGGATATCAAATAACTATCAATCTATACACCATTTGGATCAAACTCATTAGATACATACATTCAATGTCACAAAACCAGAAACAAAACATGCATAATATAACATGTCATCCATATATACATGCATCCCATTAACAAAAGACATCACCATCATCAATATATCAACATGTCAATTAAACTCATCATACATCCTATATCACAAACCATCGACAAAATACTTAAAAATATTTTAAACACATCATGTGGGTCAAATCATCATATCTATATATCCAAAGTTTCAAATATACAATGTGCCCTACATAGGGGCCTCTATGATCTCATAATACAACAAAGCCGGTGCGCAAGACGCAATAACCATCAATAATCTCAACTCGGCTTGTAGGCCGGTCTCTCATATCAAAAACATACTCAGCTCGCAGGCCGGTATCAACTGTACAACCCGTACTCGGCTCGCAAGCCGATATAATAAATAAATGAATGAATAAATAGGTCTATCAACACAACCGGTTCGCAGAACGGTGCCCATGTCCAATATACAAAATGTGCAGGGACCCCTCAGCTCTCTCCACCTCCCTTTGCCTGTCTGCCTACTGGTCCCTGTCCTAGCTGTGGCTGCACCTCCCTGAGACCTCTAGCTCTGAGAGGTCTCTGCTCTATGTGCCGCATAGGGCTGATAATCAGCCCCGGTACCATCAAGAATATCCTGATAGTAGCGGGCCTCCGCTCTAGCCTCCATGTAACGCTCTCGAGCCACTGTAGGTGCTGGGGTTGGTCCGCTGACACCTACTACCAGTGCCCCCTGTGCCTGTGCTGGTGCCGCTGGTGGTGCCTGTGGCCGTGGTGGTACCTGTACCTATGCCTGGGGCTATGGCTGTGCCGCTGCTGGTGGTGGTGCCTGTGCCTGTACCTGTGCCTGGGGCTGTGGCTGTGCCGTTGCGGGTGGTGGTGCCTGTGCCTGTACCTGAGCCTGGGTTAGCTGCCCCTGTAAAACACCTATCTGTGCCTGTGTAGCAGCAAGCTGCCCCTGTAATAACTGTACCTGGCCCCTGAGCTGATCTCGCTCTGCTGTCACCACTGCCAAGTCTGACTGTGCAGGCTATGCTATCCTCGCTGCTCTCTGACCAGCCCACCAAACCATATATGCTCCCGTATAACCAGCATCATCTACAGTGTCATCTGCTGGCCTCTCAGCAACCCAATCTGGGTCCAAGGGCTGTGGTGCAGGCATTGGGGCCTCTACATCATCCCTCCGGTACTGAGGGAAGGGAGGTGGCTCATCCTGTCATAGCCCCATCTGCCTGCGTACCCTCTCTAGAGGTATCCTCTCATACTCTCCCGGCCTCCGTCCTGCTATCCAGAAAGTGTACTAGATCAAGCGCAACTGTAATCAGACTCCCTTGCGCAGGTGATGACCTTTGTAAGGTCTCCATACGATATCTGCCACTGTCAGGCCCTCTAATAAATGCCTGTAATAAGCAACGTCCCACCCTGCAAGCACTGCTCGTGGCTGGCCCACGACCCCCAACCACCTCTGAAAGCCGTATCTATATATGACCTGTGGCCCTGGCTGCTGGGGCAGCCCTACTGGTCTAAGGCATATGATGTGCTCATATGCCCAACAATGCAGTAAAAACGTCGAACAAATCCTGAATCACCTCATCCGGTGATAGCCCCACATCTCTCGATACAACTGTACCAGGTATACTGGTGCCCAAGCATAACAGATGTGCTCCTCCACCATCTCGTGTAGAACCCCCATCAGCACCCGTGGAAAGCGGCCTCCCTCTGAGTCCAGGAGGGAAAAGCAGGTGATCCCGATCATCATCAACATGGCAAGCCGTGTCTCATGGCGATGCGCACGGTACATATCCCCATACCCGATGCTCGCGCTGTGATACGTCAATAGTGCGGCTGCATCCCCGAAAACCTGTAGGATGCTGTCCATGGCAGTCTCTGCGTCCACCTAAAAGACTGCCTCTCCCTCAATCGGAAGTCGAAGGATACGATACACATCCTCCAATGTGATAGTCATCTCCCCAGTCGGGAGATGGAACACATTGGTCGCCGGATCCCATCTCTCGCTGAGGGCGACCATCAAACTATGATCCCTATTGATCGCTCTGTAAAGCTGGACTCCGCCAAGTCCCACCTCACACATGATACCCCAGTGTGCTACGGATACGTGTGGCCACATCCATACCAATAGCGGGGGCATCTTGTCCCGTATCGTCAGCTGCTGACGTGCGTACAAAACCAACCCACAGTATTAACCCTACTCTTTATCACCACATCTACTTATACCCTCTATACCCCTTTTTTTTATCCCCCCGACCACAACCCGACTCTCTAACACACCCCTCTACCCACCTATCTTCTCCACTATCCCCCTCCCTCTTCACACCCAAACCAACAACCTACACAATACCAAAACACCAAAACAACCCAAACCATAACCACACAACCCACACCATACCCAAACTCAAAACAAACCCAAACCCCACAACCAACACCCAAAAAAAAAAAAAAAAAACCCACTGATGCCGGCCGATATACGATCGACGCCGGTCCAACACAAAACACCCTGCACCTAAAATTTTGTGAACGATGCCGGTTGCTAAGCGACCAGCATCGGTCGCTATAACTTCCCGGAGCCGAACCCCGCGCCTCCCCCCCCCCCCCCCCCCCCACCTACATTTTTTCATTTTTCTACCAATTTACCCACCCAAATAGCCTAAAAACCTACCCACCCAGTCGCCTTGGCTTATTTCACCTATCTACCCTCTCTCTTTTTCAAATCATTTCCATTTTCTAATTATTTCCTAAAAAATGTACATTCCTACCCAAACCCCAAATATAGCATAATGCAATAAAATACACACAATGAGGGGTTTCAAACCTACCCGTACGACGACACGTCGTCATGGAGGGATGGGTGGTGGTGGTCCAGCTGGTCCAGCCCCTCCTGCTCCTCCTGGTTGTGCCATGGCTTCAAATGTCCTCTTCTGGGTCCTCCACCAATCAACTGCTGTCTCCTCCTCACTCGGGCCCACTAACAACTAACTCCTCCAGTCAAATAGTGCCACCTCACGCAACTAATGCTCCAATCTTAACTCTCCATGTCAGACAACTCAAATTGGTTTCCAAATTGCAAAAGTGACAATGACAGGCCGTATTTTTCTTTTTATAGGTTTTTTGCCCATAACCGATATCGGTTTTATTATGCCCTAAGGAACCGGTATCGGTCCCCTCACCGATATCGGTCATAGATAATCTACATCAGTTTTCTCTCACCTCTACCCCAATTTCGGCCCTTATTTACTAATAGCCCTTTCTACCAACATCGCTTATATCCACCTTTGTTGACAACCTCTTGTTAACTTCATCAGCCCGACCCAAGGCCGCAACCAAACCATCCGGCCCGACCCAAGGCCTCACCCCAACCATTTGGCCCAACCCAAGGCTGCAACCCAACAACTTGGCCTGACCCAAGGCCTCACCCTACCCATCCGGATGACCCAAGGCCTCATTCTAACCATTTGGCTCGACCCAAGGCCTCACCCTAACCATTTGGCCCGACCCAAGGCCTCACCCCAACCATTTGGCCCGACCCAAGGCCGCAACCCAACAGCTTGGCCCGACCCAAGGCCTCACTCTACCCATCCGGCCTGACCTAAGGCCTCTTCCTAACCATTTGGCCTGACCCAAGGCCTCACCCCAACCATTTGGCCTGACCCAAGGCCGCAACCCAACAACGTGGCCCGACCCAAGGCCTCACCCTACCCATCCGGCCCGACCCAAGGCCTCATCCTAACCATTTGGCTCAACCCAAGGCCTCACCCTAACCATTTGGCCCGACCCAAGGCCTCACCCCAACCATTTGGCCTGACTCACGGCCGCAACCCAATAACTTGGCCCGACCCACGGCCCTCACTCATCACTTAGCCCAGCCCAAGGCCGTACCACTTAACTACTTCGTCCAACATCAACAACATACACTTTTATCCACCCAATAGCCTTTTGTTCAATCCAGCACACCTGTTCGTGTTTTAGCATGATTAGGGTCCTTGACTTGATCTGTCGACCAACTTTGCCTAAGACCTAGACCGTGACATTTATCTCAACCAAACCAACCATTTGGTACTGCCGAACCTGCCTAAACGTTCCTGTACCTTACCTGTTATATACCCTGGAGCTACTTCCTATGCCTTGGATACCAGGATTATATCACCCTTGTTTGGATAAACTATCGACCTTTGCCTATGCATTACTGGTTTGCTAGTCAAATCATGTACCCTGGTCGCACTACTGCATTTCAACGTGCGTCTGCTTCTTTGGACCTACCCCACCATCTCACCCTCATCTCAACACCATTTACCCTTTATCAACCCTATCCCTAATTTCACGCTACCTCAATCTGTGATAGATTTGAGGGGGATTACCTATACCCTTAACAGGAGTAACCACTTCTTATTATTGTCTGTGCAGCTTTACAAAACAAACTACACGACAATAAGGGGCTAATGTAGACACCAAATTTGTGTCTTACGACCCCTTTGTGACCCGCATCGCATTTCGCAACCTAACCTCACCACCTAAACCTTACACAATTATTTATTAATTACCTTATAATTAATAAATCCACATCACCATACCTGCCACCTCATGTCGCCACCTCATCATGACCTAGTCTTAACCCTAAACTAACCTAATTAAGACCTATAACTTGGTCCAATTCCACACCTATGACTAATTACTCCTCATCCGCACCTAAAACCAACTTCATAATGACTTGACCAAGCCCGCTACCAATCCTTTGGAAGAAAAGGAGGGAAAGCTGGGTATTTTACCAAAAATAGCCTGCTTTGACCTGACCAATACCAGTTCCTACTCGACCGCCGTCGGTTGCGTAACCGCCATCGGTTCCCTGTAAATGACCACTTCCAACCAAAAACAAAGGATCAGATTTTCATTTGATCGGGAGAGAAAGAGAAAATTAGAGAGAGAATCTAGATTTTGCTGGGCCGAAGTAGAGACAAGTGAAGAAACAAGAAGAGTTTGCAGAGAAGGACATCAAGCTCAAGATTGCAACTGCACAACCAGAGCCCTGTGACACTCAGCTGATCATCATGAAGGAAGACATCTCATCTTCTAATCATCAGGACGTCCTATCTGAGTTCTACCTTCATCACCATAGTTCTTGGACCTGCATTCTCGTCAATAAACAGTAAGTAGAACCTTGTATGTCTCTTTGATAACATTTCTTAGACTTTTTGAATCACAGCCATCATAAGTTTATTCCTAGATCTACTACCAGCGACATACTGCACTTAACCTTCATCCATACACCCTGATATTTTCCAGAAGGCCATTTTACCACACTCTGAGTCTTCCCTATCCTCCCATCATTCCCCTCAGCCATCCCCCAATCTTAATAACCCCACAATCACATTGCAATCAACCTCTATCCAGAAGCACTTAGATTGCTGACCCTACCGGTATCGTTTATCCCCTACCGGCAGTGGTTATCCAACCGCGGTCGGTTACCCAGTGACCGCCGTCGGTCACTGTGACTTATACCCCAAAACCTTTTGCTTTCCTATTTGCCACCTAACAACCCCAAATCCAGCCCGGTTTATCCCTATAACTCAACCTGAACGTATCAATAACCAGTAACCGAACAAACAACGTGATGCTTTATTATTGATAGTTTAGTTTCTATTGCTTTGTAACGAGATACCTAAATCGTGATTTTACAATAGCTTTCTATATTATCATTTGTGTTAAATCGTATTAAAAGGGGAACTAACCACCTTCGAAAGGAAGTTTTTATATTTCCTGGGCCTAAGGCAGATCCCTCATTTGTTGTCTAATTAATATCTGGTGGTCTTGTATTCTTACTTGTAGGTAGTCCTTCCTAGACAAAAAGGAGTTATTCGTAGTCGATCTGATCTTTCTCTACGGTACGCGCACACCATCTCAACATTCAACAGGTATTCCTCCTAGCCCTAACTCTTATCTGTTTCTTGAAGGAATGATAGGATAGAAGAAAGTCTATTCTGCAGAGCCGAAACATTATGTGTGAAACAGGGTCGCTTGGTGTTTTTTCACCCTTGGACACGTGGCAGCTCCTGATTGGCTGCGGGCATTCTAGGGAAAAATTTCCCACCAAAACTCCACTAAGCCATAACTTAAAAAAACGTGGAGTTAGGAGGAAAAATTTACTTTTATGAAAAGCTGAGAAAGAGCTCTATCCAATGGTGCCATTTCCAGAAGGTTTTGAGTTCCTAGAAAACAAAATATTCTGATTGAGGCACAAGAGAAGGAAAGATGTAAAGGAGTTAGCCACAAAATGAGCAGAGGGAACATTTGGATAACAATTTTGGCGACTCAGAGGGGTCATTTGCTTGCTAGATGAATGATCAGTAGCCTGAAGCAATCCATTGGGCATGGAGTCATGAGTAGTAGCCTGAAAAATGATCTGAACTTTGAAAACTTCCCTCTGAACCGCTTGAATCCCACTGGACATGGAGTTGTTCCCACCAAAATTCCATCAAAATGAACTGTGCAAGAGTGAAACCAGCAGCACCAAAACTATGTACAAACTAAAAATCATACATGCTCCAAATGGAACATGTAGAGTGTGCACAAGCACTTCTTCTCCTGAAAGCAAACCTACCTACTCTACTCTAACTGGAAGAAAAGGTGAGCTAAACGAACCCTGCAACTGGTTGTGCAAAATAGCTTCCTTTCTTCAAAATTGGCAGCCATGCAAATGCTTTGGAGCTGAGTATGGCTGATTGGATGAGTGGAAAATCAATAAGAAGCTTGTCTTCTACCCAAATTAGCAATGTGTCAACTAAAAAAAACTCCAATACCTCTTTTAGTTGCTCTGCATTTTGGATTGGAGAGGTATGATAGCTGATCCTTGGAACTTTACAGCTCATCCTCATGCTTAGAAGCAAGCATGACTGGTTGTGGCTTCTCCTTTGGCTCCAATGAAGCCAAATACCTGATTGGGCAAGGTCTAATCCATTGAGTATGCCCATAATTCTCATTTTCAATTCCAAGAATGGAGTTCTCTTGTAGACCTTGAATGGATGGTGTGGAAGCAATGGTAGAACCCTTCTACCCTTTCTCTTCCTCCAATGAAGGACATGAAAGATTAAAATCTTCCAATCTTGGTTCCAAAGAGCTTCTATAAGATGCATGCTACTGCAAATGAATACTCTCCTCCATGACAGCAGGCTCTTGTGTTTGGAAGATGGATGATGAAAGAGAGAATGGTGGAAACTCAACCGGTTCTACTTCATCAAAATAGTCCTCCAAATCAGACAGATAAACTGCCTCATTGCTGTCCTGCTACAAATCTTCAACCTCTCCCATGGCATTCTCTTGATCTACAACATGATCACCATGGTTTCTTTCATCCTCCAGCATTGAGTTTGAGGGATCAAACTCTTCTTCAGTACTAGAACTTGAGAGAGATGAAGTAGAGAGAAGAACTGAAGGTTCTTCTATAACCTGCTTTGTGCTCAAAGCCTTTGGATCTGCACTTTTCTCCCCCACAGCTGGAATGTGCTCCTCTTCTTTTGGATTTGGAGCAGCTTCTCCTTCCTCTTGCTGTCCCTCATGACTGAATTTTGCAATTTGAATTGGATCAACATTTCCTTCAAATAGGGTGCCAACATGGACACTATATTCTGAACAAATTGATTGCTGATCTGCAACTCCTTTTTGCTCTTCTTCTGCTGCAACAAAATCAGTCCTGACCACCATTTGTTCTTTAACTCCAACCTCTTCTGAAGGTTTCATCAGCAAAGGGATCTTCTTCATCCTAAATTTAAGAGCCCAACTCTTCAAAATTTGAATTTCTTCCTCTTGTTTCTTTGGAGGAGAGGGTGTTTCATTTAGCTCTTGTGGAGGGGATGCCTGTTTGGAAGGGAAAAGGACAGAATAATTGAGATGAGGTGGAAGACTAGGGGGTAGAGAAAGGGATTCAACACTTGGGACAACAGATGGAGAGTTTAAAACTTGACACTACTGAGATAAAACAGATTGGGAAAGAGGAAAAGAAAAGGCATGAGATGGTGTGGTTACCCGTTGACAAGGTTGCTGAATACTCCTCTCACACACCTCTATCCCTTCAATCCACTTTGCAAGCAATGGCAGCATTGCAATCATGAAGTCAAGCTTCTCTTAATTGCTGTAATGCCTTGGGAAAGGTCCCACCCATGGACAGGGTGCTCCACAACCGATTCCAAATGCTTTCATTTGTGCTTGAGCCCTGGATTGCACCATGTTTACCTCCATCTTTTGGATTTTCTCCAATAGACCAACATCTTACATCTGATTGTCTTCATTGTATGCACACCCTTGCTCTTGGAAAGCTCCATAGCCAAACTGATTTTGGCATTGTTGCTCATATGGGTATGTATGCTGATTTTGAATTTGTTCAAAATGCTGATTTGGAGGATTTAAAAAACATGTTGGAGGTGGGAAACATTGCTACTGTTGTAAATGTGAGTTTCATGATGGAAATGAAGTCATGATTGCACAACTTCATGGAATGGAAAAGAATGAAAGATATGGAAAGAATAATGGATGGAAATGGATGAAAAACATGTCTGCAACTTCAGAAATGGGTTGCTGATCAGATGGAGTCGCCAGATGTGTTTGCAAGTGCCTCCAAAGGCTGAAATCTTCACAGGAACACACCAACCTGTAAAATATGAAGTGGAAGACCTCTAAGGTCCCACCAGGTGTGCCAAAATTGTTGTTACAAATCAGTAGCACCCTTAGATGCAAATCAGGTTTCTAAATTGATGTTTTAGGCATCCAGTGTGATTGCACAACATTGATGTTAGGAAATTAATATTTACATGAGTATTTACTAGATGATATTTATGATGTGATGAATATTATGGCTAGGTTGTTATATTATTGTTTTATAACAATAATGTTATTATAAAGTGATTATACGTGAATTTTGGTGGTTGTAACCACACTCGTATATAGGAGTTAGGTGAGATATTTGTGGAGGAGTTTTTCCTTAGATATAGGAGCTACCTCTCCTATATTATTGTAACTCTTCTAATCATAATTGAGGAAGTACATTTGTATATTCTATGGTTGATTGCTATGATTTGGTATCAGAGCAAATCTGATCATGCCTGTGATAGAGAAATAATAATAAAATAGAGGAATTTTATTTCGTATATTCTAGCCCCAAATATGATTTTTGCTAGATAATCGTTTTCCATTCTTCCGTTGTTCTATGCTTCCATTTAGATCTTCCATTCACTGTAGCATTGAATTCAATGAATGTCCATCTCTATGCAAACTTTGATATCTGTATCATGCTCATGGACATTGGTTCTCGTGATCATTCATAGAGAGTAGTTTCGGGTTTGTGCACATCGCCTTTATCTTTCAAGTAGGGGATTCTATCACATTGATGTATTTGTTATCACTAGCATGGAATGATTCAGTATCTGAGGGGTCGATTGGAGGATCAACTTCATCAAATTCCAGGATGACATTTTGACTATTATTTGTCAACACCTGTGTAAATCTAAAAGGCGTCAATTCAAGTGCTTGGATCTGGCATTCACAATTTGCACGTGAATATTAGGTTGGAGAGAATATGCTCGTACGTGATTAACATCTGCGTATGTAGAGGTGAAGCCAGTGGAGTAGAGAAAGGAGAAGGATACCTGACATATTAAAAATTTCGTGCACTACATCACGTCTCAAGTTCAACCCTCAACAGTCAAAATCCACTCAGTCTTTACTTTTTGCTGCAGGCTTGTGATTCAACTCCAACACAGGCTACAGTTGTACAGTTGGGTTTTAAAGGATCTGATCCAAGATGTGGGGAAAGTTATCTATAGTAACATGGGTGCAAGTTTGGATTCCTAACCAAAGCGATGGAGGATGGTGAGCCAGTGTATTCCTGTAACTTTGATGCAATCCAAGAAATCTGTAAGTGTCACGTACGTTTTGAGTTTTCTGCTTTACATGACAGCTCACGCAACAGTTCGGCCTGATTAAACAACTAGTTCCAAACCACCACACTCCTAATATTTTGTGAAATCTGTGCCCATGATATGATAGGCTGCATGCAATCGGTGGGGAATATTTGCAAAGGTCGGTCATGTTTTTTGATTATTAGTCAAATTTTCTCGTTTAAAACCTAGTTTGCTATGTGTCTTATAGATGTATATGTCAATAACTTTCAGCTATATTAAATTTTTTTTTTAAAAAGGGGGTGCATTTTCGGTTGTATCCGACTCCTATTTATTTTAAGCGTCATAATGGATAAGTTGCGTCCCATTGAAAAATTTGAAGGTAAAGATTTTCATACCTGGCAAGTACGAACTCAGCTGTTCCTAATTAACAAAGACTTGTGGGATATTATTGATGGAAAAGAGAAGAAACCGACAAATGCAGATGAAGCAGTAAAATGGGCAAGCAGAGATCGAAAGGCTACAGCGATTATTGGATTGGGTCTATCAAATTCCTATTTGCATCATATAGACTTAAAAAATTCCTCTTACACAATTTGGGAGACATTGAACAAATTGTTTGGATCACAAGCTGGAAGTGCAGCAATATCTTTAAAACAGAGATTGTTCGGCCTTAAGGTGGAAGAAGGCGATAACATGGTGGAACATATTAGTAAGTTTCGTTCTATTTGCAATCAACTAGCAGGAATAAGTGTAGATGTCCCTGATGACGATGCAAAAGCATTGTTACTCAATAACATGCCTCCATGCTATTCTAACATGGTCTTTACATTGAGTAAAATAAATCCAAGTTTAGAAGAACTTATTTCCTCTTTGTTAGATGAAGAAAAGAGAATCATGTTTGCGGAACCAGAGGAAAAATCCCTATATGGTAAGAAACAAGATAAAAGAAGATCTAAATATTCTTTCAGACCTGGATCATCCTCTAAAGATTCAAAGAAGCGTCTCACTTGTTATTACTACAGACAATCTGGCCACTTGTCCTCAAATTGCAAGAAAAGAGCACAAGACTTACTTGATGGCAAACTGCAAGATAATGCCCTGGCTGCTGATGACGAAGGAGAAAATGAAGAGGAAGAAAATACCGCACATCAAAGTGATGAAGATTTTCTCTTCTAGATAATTTTTGACTGGAGGACGGAGGCACAAGAGGATGGAGGTCAGACAGCGACCTCTCGTCAGTCACCAATGACGGGGCCACACAGAATGATTTGGTGGCACAGGTGTGCAGTGTGAGTACTTGTTTTTTGAGTTTTGCAGTGTTCCAGATTCAGTTGTGTGGTGTGAATTTCAGCTTGGTGTGATTCTTTTTCAGAGTTCCTGTTGTGTGTTGAATAAGTGAAATGTTCACATTGAGGGGGGGAACATGATCATCATGATCCAATGTTCCATTTTTCAGTTTTTCAAATTTTCAGTTGAGTATGTGGCTTTTCCTATTTCCCCAAATGTAAAAAACATAGTACAGAACAAATAACACAGTGAAACGCGAGCATCATGAGGCTTGATGAGGTAGAACAGTCAGATGTGTTCCTGTTCATACCTAGGTTTGTTGTTAGCCTCTTGAAAACCATTGAAGGTTGTTCAGATGTGTTCCTGCTTGAGTTCCCACACTGATAGGTCAGATGTGTTCCCTAGAGTGACTGGTTGATAAGCAGATGATTCCTGAGCGTATTCCCATCCTCGTCGGTCAGATGTGTTCCCGACAGTGCTTGGTCAATAAGAAGTTGATGTGTTCCTTCTTCTACCTTCAGTTCGAATGTGTGCCAAGATCATGAGCGCGCAGAGGCGGCATGCTGCAAAGGAAGTGTGAAAGTTCTTTTGTTACCATGTAAACATTAAGGGGGGGAATGTTAGGAAATTAATATTTACATGAGTATTTACTATATGATATTTATGATGTGATGAATATTATGGCTAGGTTGTTATATTATTGTTTTATAACAATAATGTTATTATAAAGTGATTATACGTGAATTGTGGTGGTTGTAACCACACTCGTATATAGGAGTTAGGTGAGATATTTGTGGAGGAGGTTTTCCTTAGATATAGGAGCTACCTCTCCTATATTATTGTAACTCTTCTAATCATAATTAATGAAGTACGTTTGTATATTCTATGGTTGATTGCTATGAATTGAAACCTCTCTCCAAGTGTGGGAATTGTAAAAATGAGAGAGGAATCTCTAGATTAGAGGCTGGTTCCTTAAACACCTCTGATTAGATCTATTATTTGCACAACTGCAGAGGTTCAGATCCTAATTTTATCCTAGATTGCAAGGAGACAGGGATAAGAGATGCAAAAATTGAAACTAAACTAATAAGGGTGATACACCAAAGGAGTGGTGAACATTTTTTCTCATTAAAATAGACACAAATAAGAAATTGCAACATAAAACATCATGCACAGGTTGATAAGTTGTAATCAAAGGTTTGAAATGAAACAAATAACACATACAAAGGATTGAAAGCATTCACAGAGCCTGTATTGTGATTTTCAACATCAAAATCCTTGCATTCCAACACCAAAGAGGCAGAAAACTGTTACAATCCCTGAAAAGGTTTGATCCTTACAAAAAATCACTTGCTGAAGGTGAAAACAGAAGCTTGCTGTGCAAAAAAGTGTTCCACCCTTTGAAAAATGAGCCAAATCTGGCTTTTACATTGCATGGGTCGAGCCTAGGAGAGAGAAAACATGAAAAAACATGGGAGCCATTCCCCATTGACCAAAATGCATTAAAAATAGAATGGAGGTCCTTAAAAACCCATGCCCTGACATTTTTGACCATGCTGGAGAAGAATGCGACCCATTTTGCATTAAAATTGGTTGTTGAAACGTCAGTTCTGTCCATGGGCGCGTACCAGAAGTGTTTTTTGATTTTATCCCTCAAAACTGAACCAAAATTCAAAATTGACCATGGAAACTTGTAGAAAATTTTACCAGCTTTCCATTGATATAAAGAACATGAAAATCCTAGCTCTGGATCAAAAGTTATGGCGATTTGAAGTTTTAGGGCAAAAACAGGCCAAAATCGGATTGGCGGGCAAAAAGTTTGAATTTTTACCCGTTTGGTCTTTGGAACATTTTTCAAATTTTCCCCACACTCTACCACTCCAGGTGCCACATGGCACATTCTAATTGGGTGTAGGCCCTTCCTGACCATTTTTTCCTTCGGGTCGCTTGGTGTTTTTTCGCCCTTGGACACGTGGCAACTCCTGATTGGCTGCGGGCCTTCTAGGGAGAAATTTCCCACCAAAACTCCGTTGAGCCATAACTTGAAAAATACGTGGAGTTACGAGGAAAAATTTACCTTTCTAGAAATCTGAGAAAGAGCTCTATCCAGTGGTGCCATTTCCAGAAGGTTTTGAGTTCTTGGGAAACAAAATATTCTGACTGAGGCACAAGAGAAGGAAAGATGTAAAGGAGTTAGCCACAAAATGAGCAAGGGGCACATTTGGATAATAGGATGATGATTGCCACAAAACTTTTGAAGCCTTAAAACAATACCTTCTCTAACCACCCGTACTCATTCTACCTAAAGATGATCAACCTTTCTACCTATACATCTCAGCTATCGATCACTCCTTGGGAGCCATGCTCACTCATTGTGATGAACAACATAGGGAGTAGGCAGTTTATTACATAATCTGTACTCTTTTGGATTACGAAACCCAATACACCTATCCTGAAAAAATTTGTTTAGCCTTAGGTTTTTTTGCCACAAAACTCTGCCATTACCTCCTCAACCACAAAACCTATGTTGTGACCAACATTGACTCCCTACACTTCATGTATACCAAACCTTATAAAAATCAGTGTGCCACATGATGGCTTATGCTTTTAGATGACCTTGACCTCGAATTTATTCATCAAAATTCCATCAAAGGCCAAGCTATTTTTTACCAATTGGACGATGTACCTATTTTTGGGGATCAACCCTCTAATTTTGACTTTCCAGATGAGTGCATTGCTACCCTTTCCCTAGATGAACTTGCTTACCAAATGACACTTTTCTTCGATGGTTCCAAGTGTCAGCGTGGGTGTGGGGCAGCTATTATATTCATTCCACTTGATGGTGAACCCATGCATTTGTCTTTCAAACTAGATTTTTATTGTACAAACAATTTTTCCGAATACGAAGCTCTCGTATTATGTCTCTAAGCTACCTACGCCCTAGATGTCAAATCAATCAACATCTTTGGTTATTCTCAATTGGTCATAAAACAAGTCAATGGTATATACAAATGTCATAATGAGATACTTCAAAAGTATAAACATCATGTAGACATACTTTTGACAACCTTTGACTATTACGCCCTTCAAACCATCCCTCGTTCAACTAACAAATTTACAGATACCATGGCTGGCTTGGCTTCTCAAATACCTGATTTTCCCGTTGATTCTAAAATCTGTGTCACTGTACAATGAATCCAATCACCTTCTTATTTACCTCACGAAGTTTACTCCATCATAACCGCTACCCCTGACACGAGTGACCTTTGGTATAAAAAATACTCTGACTATATTTCTCTCTCCATCTTACCTCCTGATCTCACACGTAACAGACAATGTGCCTTCCTTAAAAAGGTATCTTGTTACATCATCATAGGGGGCCTTCTCTATAATCACGGATTTGATGGTATTATTCTACGATGCCTCATGAGCTCTAAAATTCCTTATATCATTAAGGAAGTTCATGATGGCATATGTGGAGATCACTTCAGTGGCTGCTATTGCTAAGCGTATTCTCCACCAGGCTATTACTAGCCCACCCTCAACCATGATTATTGCGACTATGTCAAACATTGTGTAAAATTCCAACAACACGCCAACCTTCATCATACACCCAGTCATGCCTTACAGGTCTCCTGTGACCTTTGGCCCTTCTCTCAATGGGGTTTGGATCTTGTCGGAGATAACAACCCACATTCTTCCCAACGCCATCAATGGATTATCACCGCTACCAAATACTACACAAAATGGGTTGAATCCATACTAATCATCTCCACAAAAGCTGATAAAATATGTGAGTTCATCAATCATCACATCATTTGTCACTTTGGTGTTCCTCATCGCCTCATCACTAATAATGGAAAACAATTCAAAAATAAAACATTGCAAAAAATTTGTGATGCCTTCAGCATTTAGCTAAGTTTCTCATCACCCTATTACCCACAGAATAATGGCCAACCTGAATTCACTAATTAAACCTTAAACAAAATTTTGATGAAAGTGGTCAATGATATTGGGAAGGACTAGCATACACACATTACTTTTTCCCTATGGGCATATTGCACTAGTATTCACACTTCCACTACCGCTACACCTTTTTCTCTAGTCTACGGTACAGAGGTTGTTTTGCCTCTCGAAGTCTAGATCCCCTCACTCTACATTTCTCTCCATGACATTCTCAATGATGATGAATTTCGTCAAGACTGTTTAGTATAGCTTGAGTTATTAGACGAACATCATCTTAATGCTTTTGATCACCTTCAAGTTTACCAAAAACGTATCAAATGTGCCTACGTGAAACGTTTCCATGAATGAACCTTCCAAGTCGGTGACCTGGTCCTGAAAGAAAATCAACATGTAACCAAAGCAGAAAAAAGTAAAAGGGGAAAATTTACTCCTAATTGGTTTGAACCATATATCGTGACTCATACTTACAGATCAAGTGCTTATAATTTATCTTCACTCAATGGTAAACCCAAACCTAAGCCCCTTAATGCATTACATCCTCGACCATTCTACTATTGACTTCTAGTCCTACATCACCTTTTTCATCTTTCCATGCTTGTCCCTTGAGTGCTATCCACTTCTCACACCTCACCCAAGACTAAAAAAGAATCATGTGAGTACCCGTCACTTGTTATCTTCTCTTAAATATGTGTACCACAACGCTACACATAACATGATTCTTATGGATACATTTCATCTTTTTTTAGATGAGATCCTATGGTTTTTTTACCTTGCTATCTCAACAAGAGACCTATTCTTCACCTTGGTATTGTCCATGACTTAAAATTCCTCATTTGGGACCCAACTCCTTAAGTCAAACTTCTAATAAAAATATGACTCCCTCAAAAGGACATCTTCCTCTCGGAAATCACTGCTATAAATAGACTACTCCCTCAAAGGACAACTATGTAAAGTTTTTAAAAAAAAGAGGTGAGAGAATTTGAAGCATCCTGCATCGATCATCTTAACGAAGACCTCAAGGAGTTAATTTCATCATCCTATATAGACTTCCCGCATCGGTTAGTCTATCTCAAATACAAGTCAAAACATAAGACTTTTTGTCATCGACTTTCCCATTGTGACCTCGGATCTCTTGCTCAAAGAGTATGTGAAAGGAACAATAACGAGATTGTACCAAGCTAAGAACACAGATGCTAATCAAACACCATGATCAATAAGATGAAAGTAATTCACCAGAATAACTTTACATAAAACCTTTGCAAACAAATGAGCAGTGATATCATATATTATTGTGGAACTCAATGCAATACATTGAAAATGGGCCTTGCTTAAATAGGAAAGGAATAACAATCTAAGAACCAGTCAAGGTCGTAGATCAAGCCATAAATCAAGGAAATAACTAGTCATCAAAGAACTAGTCAATACCATAGACTTAGGAGAGAACTAGACATCAAGGATCTAATCAATACCATAGATCAAGGAAATAACTATACCTAACAACTAGATAATATCTCCTAATATCTAAATAAGATAAAAGAAATATCCACACACATAAGTGGGTGAGGATAAATACAATAAAGGTAAAGAAAGTATCTAGGTGAACATGAGCTAAGGTAAATACCTTCTCTAACACCCCCCCTCAAGTGAAGCTTGGGGCCAAAATAGAAGTGGCATGTCCACAGTATGAGTCCCTACAACTAGGCCTGATGAGGTACTCATGTACAATAATTGGGAAAAAAAGGACATCGCAAGGTACCCAAAACCAGTAACAACAAAGTAAAGAGAGTAAAGACCCGCTCCAAGACATCCCAAGAAGCTCGGCTCAAAAATTTTGGTGTGCA
This sequence comes from Taxus chinensis, assembly GCA_019776745.2. NCBI lineage: Eukaryota > Viridiplantae > Streptophyta > Pinopsida > Cupressales > Taxaceae > Taxus > Taxus chinensis. Next base: position 705,663,988 of record CM034151.1, read on the forward strand.
TTGTGGTCTGAATCCACTGCTCGATCACAAAACTCAAAAACAACTGACACTAGGTTTCACCATAATAGCTCCACATAAGGAGACTGTCAACAGAGTGATGTCGAAAGTGCAAAAAAAAAATCAAACATAATTTGATCAACTGCTACAAATAGGTGTGCCACGATCCAAGAAAAATAACCAAAGCAACAAGGCAAGGACACTAACTCTAGAGTGTCATGATCCAAGAAAAGCCAAGGTAACAAGGTAAGGACACAAAACTCGAAGAAGTAGGATCAACACCACACCCTCCCATACTGTTGAATGGGTGGAGTGACACTACAAATCTGTATGAGTTGTCAAAACAACTACTCAAACAATGAAAAACTAACACTGGGCTCCACCAGAATATCTCCCCCACAAGAGAGATTGCCAATATGCCAAAAGTGTCGAAAATACAGATACAAAATATCTCAACAAACAAGAGAGATACACTACACCTGCTAAAGAAAAATTCTCAAAACAAGAAGCATCACAATGCAGAAGGTATAAAAAGTGGAGCAAGAGGCCGAATGATGGAGGAGCCACACCTATAGAGTCCTCTCAACGAATTCCTATGTCACCTCCACGAGTGATTAGATATCCACCCCAAATCAACAAGGATGGATAAAGAAGATACCTGTATATGAATTAGTGTAAAATGCACAATGGGTGCATGTAAAAGAACATCAGAATGTGTGTCAGGTTGATAATGTCTGACAACTGAAATCTCAGGTTTCTCAAGCTTGAGTGAAGATGTAGAACTCATGTGTTGCTGAGGATCCTCATAAAGAGTCGAGTGAACAAATAAAGGAGCTCTGTTAATGTGTGATCCTAATGAAGTATTTACTTGAAAACAATTGTCATGATGAGAATTCCACTTAACATGTGGAATAGAGGAAACAATACCTTGTGAATGTCTGCCAATGACTTCACTAGTGAGACCCGTAGAATGGAGCATGCGAGAACTAAATGCAGTAGTATGCTTCTCAAAAAATCCATGCAACTGAGCAGAAATAGGATACACAACATGTGGTATTGTAATATGCGTAGATGTGGAAGAGCATGCAGTAACAAGCTTCATAGGTGTATGAGCATCATGAGTAAGACCAAACTCAAAGATTGACATATGAATGTCAATGAGTTCATGAGAAATAACTGCAAGTGGACTAGGAGCATGGTTGTGGTTGTCCACAATATGATGGTGATGCTGTAGGCTAGCAAGTTTGTTTTGCAGGGAGTGTATTATTGTATCCTTATCATGAATGAGTGATTGTAGAAGATAAATTCACTTCTTGAGTGATCTGTTTTCTTCCACAAATTTTACAATATCCTCTTGAAGTCTGTTGGTCTGAAAATCTATCGCTTGGACAGATCTATGGATAGACGAGCCAACAGTGTGCAGGGCGTAGCCCCTCTTTGAGTTAGCAAAGTGAAACTGGTTTATTGCTATTCTACCAGCAGGAATCTTGTGCAAATCTCATAGTATTCTACCTTCGGGGGTTGGGATCTCATCCCAATAGATTGTTTCAGACTGCGGAAAGAAAGGAATGAAAGAGGGGATAGAGAAAGAGCAGGTCTGAAGGAAGAAAAGAAATGAATTCCAAAGTAGAAAGGTCGAGAAGTTTATGTTTTGGGATTGGTAGTAAACAGAGCCAAACCTACTTACATAAACAAACAAAGCAATACTGATGAGCAAATGAAAAAAAGATAGATATGAATCTAACGGAATAAACACATACAGATCTAACATAAGAAAGCTCTGATGTATAACACAAGTATTCAGTACAAAGCCTCAATATTTGTATTGTTGTTTTTCTTCTGTTACAAGAAAGCTCAAAGTCTTTCTCTCCTCATTTCTATTTTCATCTAAAAAATGTCCACCCTTTGAATACAACAAGTATTCCAATATATATAGAAGAGGAGAAGGAAAGAAGGCCAAAAGGAGCCAACCACCTATTTACAAAGATATTTACAAAATATCTAAAAGTCATGTTGACTTTTGACAACTTGATGGATGACATCTCCCATGACGCAACATGGATGATGTCATAATTTGTGCCAACATACTTTAGACATTCCAACAAGAAAGTTGGAGAAGAGAGAGAAGAAGAAGAAGAAGAAGAAGAAGAAGAAGAAGAAGAAGAAGAAGAAGAAGGAGCAGCTACTCGTCGTCATCATCCTATGGCCGAAAGGGGGTAGCCTGCTTTTGATGTTGCTCAGGTGATGAGATATGGAACTGAGCGCAGTATTCCAAAAACTTGTTAATCATTGGCCCAAATTGATCCTGGGAAGGATCCTTGTGCCGCTCGCTGATTGCCTCACAAGTCTCCCGCTCATCTATGAGCTTCTCGGGAAGTTTGGAATAGTCCTTCTCTGCCTCAATGAGGAACCTGATGAAGTCCCTATAGGCCAGTAGGTTGTTGATAGATTCAGTGTCAAATGTGACCTCTGGCCCCATTCCTTGAGAAGCGATCTCCTTGAAGATCTGGATGGTTTCATCAGCTGACCTTAAGGTAAAGGAAGGAGTGAGCAACCCTGGAGACATGTTGAGAACAATTCGTTCCATTTGGTGCATCGCATTCAGGGCTTCTTCCTTGACTTTGTCAATCTTTTCTAGAATAAATTCTAGCTGATCCACTCGGTAGTCCAGAGTGGACATGATTTTGTTGAGGGCCCTTGGATGGCCGAAGACGTCGAACTTGACCAGATCTTCGACTGAACAGTCAAACATTTGTTGGAAGGCCTTGTGCTGCAGTCTAGTGTGTTCCAACTCTTCTGATATGGGACCCACTAATTCTTGGAGCTCCTTGTTTTCCTTTCTGATGTTCAGATACAAATTGACAAACTCGGTGATCACTCTTTCACTATCCTTGAGGATCTGGCTCCTCCAAGCGGAAACGGCCATACCCTGCTCACCAATCTTGGCATACTCGTTAATTTTCTCCTGGCTGAGAAGCTCAGAAGTTTCGGCGGTAGTTGTGGGAGGTGCACTACCCATCTTCTGTAAGGCTTGGAGCAGATATTTGTTTTGCTCTTTTAGTAGCCTTTTCTCTTCTTTTGTCTCTTGAAGCTTTTGACAGAGGGCGTCAACCGCGGAAAGAGCTTCCCCTTGGAGACTTTCAGAAGATGTCCCCATTATGACTTGAGTCACAGTAAAATATATTGGAGACAGATCCTTTTTCTCTTTGAGGGGATCGGGGTATGCAATTTTCATGATTCTCTCGAGTACATCACTTTTAGAGAAGCGTGTAACAGGCTTCTGCTTCCTCGCCCCTTTGGCTGGGATCACTGAAAAGTCCATCGGAGCGATGGGAACTTTCCTCTTTTGCTGGCTTAGCTGCTGAGAGATCCAGGCTGGTCCTATGGAAGAAGGACCAGAGACAGAGGAGGAGGCAGCTACAGTAGAAGAGGGGAAAAACATGGAGACACATGGCGGTGGCATTGAGAGAATAGACAAAGAAGTGTCCACGGGAGGAAGGGAAACTGCAGCTACGGAAGACATAGGAAGGGAAGGGATCCTGGAGATGAGGGAAGAAATGGAGGAGGACAGATCAGTGAGGGAGGAGAAGATAGACAAAGAAGCAGGGGAAAGCATAGAAGAAGGGACAGAGGACATGACCAAAGGGATGGTCGCTTGAGTCACTCGAGGAGGGGAAGGAAGAGAAGAAGAAGGGATAGAAGGGACCTCTATTATGGTAGCAATGCCGACATCATGAGTAGATGGGCCTATGGGACTATCCTCTGTTGTTTCTTCCTCCAGAGTTATGACTTGTTCTGGCGCTGTGGAAGGAGGACTTTTAGGGGCTTCTTCCTGAATGGTGCTGGATTCACCTTCTACACCTTTGCCTTTAAGCTACTTCTTGGATCGTGAAGGTGCGTTGCCCAATGGGGAGGTTGTGAAATCTACCCCGAGGTAGATTAGGCCATTCATCCAGCACCAATGTTCTGTCCTCCGCAAAGTCTCCTTGACCCTCTCCTCTATTGTCTGAGGAGCTTTAGTTCTATCAATGGCCGAAAAGGGCCAATCGTCCCCATCTGTATCAGTATATACCTTGTATACTTCATCCTCTGTAGTCTGGTAGCCTTCGGGGACAATGGCTACCCCATATTGGATGATTTTTGCCAAGGCTAGGCGAGAATGATCCTTTCTTCTGAGCTCTACCTCATGGAGGACATCAATATAAATATCCTCGATCTGAGGAACATGGATTGGATCAAGCTTTGCTCTTGGCAGGTAGCCCCTTGGGTTGAAGGTAGGCCTGACTGGGAAGTCGTGTTTCAAATTAAGTAACTCCAGCTCTGCAAACATTTCCTTCGCCTTGTGGTGGGTAGAGCATGTGTATCGGCCCACTGTGAGGGGGAAAGGAGTTCCACCCTTCTTTCTTTTAAGGCATTTTTCGTGGTATGTGATTAGCTGCCTTGACAGCTCCAGCAGAATTAGTTTAGGCCCAGCATACCTTGGTAGCCTGGTTGGCTCTCCCAAAAAGTTGGCAGCCCTCAGATAGGTGAATGTGGGAAATTGGGTGAACAGGGCCCCCCATTTCTCCGTGGCTGCCACTATGTTTTTGGTCGTACGACCATGAGTCATATTCAGCCTCAGCAGGCAGATGACGTGGTAAAAGAATGCATCGTTGATTTTGGTGAATTGGGTGATGCTATTCTCCAGCCTCAGTTCTGGATAATATTCATATATTTTGACCTGAGGCCAAACTCCACTTCGTGTTAGGCCTGGATAATCCATCTCCGACGCTGTAGCGTAGACCACGTAGGAGTTCATATGGAATACTCCCATTGTGCGGAATTGTTGTAGCTGCTCGGAGATGGTGCTGCTTATAATTTCCCCCCAGCAAAAGTGTTGATCAGGAAAATTCTTGTTCATTGTTTCCAAGTAGTGCAACATCCATTTATGGAAGTAATGGGCGTTAGAAAGCCCGAAGACCCTGCTCAGGAAGGTAATGGTATCGCTGAGCTCTTCTGAGAAGTCACTGCGGTGGATGATTTGGGGCCACCGGGTTACCACCTTCTTATTTTTCAGATATACTTCGTTCATTAGCTGCATACATTGGTCTTCATTGTCTTCCCAGGCCTTGATGCACTCTGCTTGGCTAATGGCCACAAAGTGTTGGTGGTGAGGGATGCCGAGTATGATCTCAAAATGACGGGCAGTGAGGTTAATGACTACCTCGCCCTTGCTATTTTCAACACACCTTGTGTCTTTGTTGTAACTTTGGGCAATCACCATTAAGAATTCATTGTTGACGGCGCTGACTGGAATTCCTCCGGCGAAGTGCAGGGCACTGCCTATTAGTTTGTCCATCCATGGACTCCTTGTAAATTTCTGAGTTCTGGCGCCAAAGGTTTTAAAGGGGGCGCACCAAAAGTTGGTGTTACATAGCAATTCCATGCGCCCAGCCAAAAAAGACTAAGTTCGGAAAACAGACCCTCCCGGAAATGGATTCTGCGACGTTTCGAACACACGGGATCCCTCACGAGGGATCGGAACAAAATTTCGGTATGGTTATCGGTAAAATTTCCCTTGTCAATTTTACGGGATAACAAAGTCCACATACTTATGAGAAAAGCATATCATTCTCAAAATCCATGATAGGTACAAACTTCAACTCCCAAATATTTAGGACATCGGGCTCAGCTGAAGTTGCATCCACAATTGATTACAAAACTCCTCCATATTTGGAACTTTATAATTATAGTGCAAGTCTCAAAATAAATAAATCTAATGGAAAGAGCACGAAAAAACAAGCATTTTTGTAAAAATACAGCACTCAAAACTGAGTTACTGATCAAAAGATACAAGCTTTTTAATATGTTGGTCTATTATTTATTTTAGTTCCCACTGAAACAAAATAAATTGTTGTTGCCTTCACCACACAAATAAAACTAAAAGGGGCTGAAGTTAAGCACCTACTAGTAGGAAAGAACCGAAAACCTTCCTATGCGCAAATTGAGATAGATATGCTTCAACAGAAAATTTCTCTGTGTAGATCTTGAGAAATCCAGCATACCTGAAAAAGAATCCCAGGTTTTTTTTCCTTCGTCGCACAGATCCTGAGGGAGTCCTCTGTGCTTCCCTACAACAATATGAAAAACCCAGAAAAATGACTACCTCTAGAAATGGTCAAGTTTATAGTCGATCTTAGGGTTTTCCTGCCTTCTAGATCCAATGGAACCCTTTTTTTTGTGTAAAAATGTATGCAGAAACAAAATACAACCAAATCCCAAATATATGAATATAGAATGAATTTATTTGCAAAATAAAACGTATAGAAGGATGTCAACATCAATCTCCTACTCTGATACCATGAAAGGAATGATAACGAGACCGTACCAAACCAAGAACACAGATGCTAATCAAACACCACGATAATTAAGATGAAATCAATTCGCCAGAATAACTTTACATAAAACCTTTGCAAACAAATGAGCAACAATATCATATATTATTATGGAACTCAATGCAATACATTGAGAATGGGCCTTGCTTAAATAGGCAAGGAATAACAATCTAAGAACTAGTCAAGGTTGTAGATCAAGGCATAAATGAAGGAAATAACTAGTCATCAAAGAACTAGTCAAGACAATAGATTTAGGAGAGAACTAGACATCAAGGATCTAGTGAATACCACAGATCAAGGAAAGAACTATACCTAACAACTAGATATTATCTCCTAATATCTAAATAAGATAAAAGAAATATCCACACACATAAGTGGGTGAGGATAAATATAATAAAGGTAAAAAAAGTACCTAGGTGAACATGAGCTAAGGTAAATACCTACTCTAATAGTATGCTACCCCATATCGTAAAAATTAGACACCTTTCACCCCTCTCACCATTCGCACTCCCATACTCTACTTCCTCAAGGGACCTATTGGAACTGTGACATTTGGTGATCATGTGACTACTTTTCACCATTAGAACAATCAATCATGTAATGTATTTAGGGTATTACATTCATCACCTTCTCTAAGGTATGACCTAATTAATATGATCCTAACCAATCAGGTGGCTTTCTTACCCCCTCTTATCTTTTAACCTTTTTTATTACATATTGATTACCTTATACATGAATTAGTCCCCGACGCTTACCCTTGGGGTAATCTTCTTATTTTTCCATAATCGACATCACCTATACCAATTTGCCTATAACAATCCAACACCTAACAGGCCTAAACCTAAATCATGCCTAAAACCTACTAACTCATTTTCATACCTCCTCATATTCTTCCCTAGCTTATGGGAGAACTACATCGGCCTGAGGCCCTTTTCATTGGGACTATGTAGGCAGCATTCCAAGGGCATGGGGTCCTTAGAGGTTATCTTGGCCACTCTATACCATAACCAATTCATCTTTCATCTTCTTAAATCACATTTGGCCCCTATGTAGTTTCCTTTTTATATCATAGAATTGGAAATTACACCAAACAAAAAACAAGTTTCTTAAAATTTTTATCATCATCACAACATACATTTATTACAACTACCATTTCTCTACCATCACCCTGCATATATTATAACACATGACCCATATCACCATTCATTGCACAAATTAATGAATCACAACTTCAACCAACCAACCTGACTCGATCCATGCCTAACCAAACCTGACTCAATCCATGCCTATAATCTGACTCGATCTATGCCTAACCAAACCTGACTCTATCCATGCCTAAACCAACCTGACTCGATCCATGCGTAAACCATTCTAACCCAATCCATGTCTAAACTAACCTAACTCGATCCTGCCTCCCTCACCTAATTTTCGTCCATATCACAACAAAAAAATTAAAATTCTCATAAAACACAAACAACTCAAGAATCTCATCCATCTCATCATATAAACAAATATGCGTGTCTCAATACAATATACATGGATATCCAATCATGTCCATATCTAAAAATCTTCGGCACACAGGCTGATACTCAATACAAAATATCATCGCCACACATGCCGGTCTGGAATATAATAAAATAATAAAATAATAAAAAATCCCTTCGGCACATAGGCCAGTCTGGTATACAATAAAATAATAAAACAATAAAAAATCTCTTCAGCACGCAGGATGGTATATGCTAAAAAATATACAAAAACTCTCGTACATCCTCACTATATTTAGCACACAGGCCGATATATATATATATAAAATGACTACAATACAGGGCTGGGCATCAGACCTCACCTTTCCAGACATCCTCCATGTCAGTCTCTCAAGTCTCCTCCTTGGCTCTTGTCTACCGGCCTGGTATCATCTCACCGCCCCCTACTGGTACATCACTTGGAGCTAGTCTCTATAAGTTGGTGGCCTCTCCCTAATCCTATCTAGAGCTTGATGGCCCCCTGTGCTCTCTACACTATGAGTCCAGGATTTAGTCCTCTCACTCGAGGCCTGATGTGCCCTGTACTCTCCAAAGGATAGGAAATATATCCCGGCCGACATCAGCTGATCCTGGTAGTATCTAGCCTCACCTAGGGCATCCCATAACCTAGATATGGGAACGGTCTATGGTTGGCTCATAGACCTCGGCCCCTGTACCTATATCGCAGGACCCTATCCCACCCCTGCCTGTGAATTGGGACCCTGTCCCGATGCCTGTGGTGGTGCCATCGGCTGCTACCCATGTGCCTCTATCTGGGCCTATAGATCCCTAATCTGTGCCTGTGCTATGGAAAACTGGCCCTGCAACACTATCACTTGTGCTTGTAGGGAAGCCACCCGACCATCATCTTCGTCTCCATCTCCATCCCCACCCTGGTCCATCTTGGCCACCTATACATGTAACTCGGCCACCTCTGCCTCTGAGTTGGTAATCTATGTCTGCACTATACCTAACTGAGTAATTAGCGTCACCACCTACCCCTATAGGGCATCCTTCTACACCATGATGGTGGCTAGATCCGAATGCCCTATCCTGGGTGGTATGGCTCGTAAATGAGCCACCCACCATTGTCTGTATCTGTCTGTAACCACGAAATCATTAATCCACCGGTCTATTACCTGATCCTCCTGCCTTGTGGGCAATCACAGTTGTGGTAGAAGGTAAGGGCCTCTCCATGTCATCTCTCCTATACTACGGGAAGGGTGGAGGTATGTCCTGTAGCAGCCCAAACTACTGCCTAAATCTGTCAATCAGGATCATCTTGTGTTCCCCAGCATGGCGCCTCACTATCCATCTCACCAACTAAAGCCCATCTAGGTCATCACACATATGCCTATATGATGGGAAGCCCACATATGGCCTCAAAATGATGTCCACCCCAGACAACACCTCCAATAATCACCTAAAGTATGCTACATTATGTGTAGCCCTATCTTATCTCTATTCCCCAATATCAGGCACCCATCACCTATACCCCACTCGTAAAAATATTGGCAGAAATGCATCGGCCCAGGGCATACCCACTAGACACACACAAATAATGTGCTCATATGCCCAACAGTGAAGTAAAAAGGTACAACACAGGCTGAACCTGTGAAGACACCCATACGCCCATAACTCTCTATATAGCTACACCAAGAATGCTGGCGCCTAGGAAAAGTGGTTTTGATCTATCATCGTGTCATGTAATACCCCCATCAACGAGCCAGGAAACCACCCACCCTGTATATCTGGCAGTGCAAAGTAACACAGCCTCCATCAATAAAACTACTAGCCTCATCACCTCCAGACAGGCTAGGTACATCTCTCCATAGCTCAAGCTAGCACTATGGAATGTCAGCTCAGCTATCCTCTCTCAGAACCCTGTCTCACAAGCATAGCTGATATCTCACCTACATCCAACATAACGACCACATTATTAAAAAATTACCTATAGCTACAACTTTTTTACCATTACCTTTGACCTCAAATTCTACCGAACCTATCTACCCATACCCCAGGCCTTCATCTATTACCTTTTTTCTCTAACCCCACATCTTGACCTAACCTACTTACTAACACCCAAACCCTGGCCTCGCCACTTTACCTATCTATCCCTACCCTTCCTTATCTAATTTAACCATTGCCTACCCCTCCCTACCCACTACGCTTCCCTTGTTTATCCTCATCTTGACCGACCCCAGTCTACCCTTGACCGATGGTCTCATTACAATTGGTATCGGTCACCTCTCTTTGGACTGGCACCGGTCCACTCCCACCGACGTCGGCCATACTGGAAATGACATCGGTCACTGTCACGGTGACCACCACATCCCCAAACCCCCTTTTTCTCTCCACACTCCCCACACTACCAACTTATTGGTAAACTTGAAGGTGATTAGGAGCGTTAAGATGACATTCGTCTAATAACTCAAGTTGTGCTAAATGGTCTTGACAAAAGTCATCATCATTGAGCATGTCATGGAGACAAATGTGGAGTGAGGGAATCTGAACTTCAAGAGGTAGAACAACCTCTATACCGTAGACCAGATAAAAAGGTGTAGCAGCAGTTGAAGTGTGAATACTAGTGCAGTATGCCCATAGGGCACAAGGAATGTGCGTATGCCAGTCCTTCCCAGTATCGTTGACCACTTTCTTGAATTTTTTTAAAGGTTTTATTAGTGGATTTGGGTTGGCTATTGGTCTATGGGTAATAAGGTGATGAGAAACTTAGCTGAATGCTGAAGGCATGCAAAGTTTTTGCAATGTTTTGTTTTTGAATTGTTTTCCATTATCAGTGATCAGGCGATGAGGAACACCAAAGCAACAAATGATGTGATGTTTGATTAACTCACATATTTTCTTAGATTTCATGGAGATTAGTGGTATGGATTCAACCCATTTTGTGTAGTATTCGGTAGCGGTGATAATCCATTGATGGCGTTGGGAAGAATGGGGGTTGATCTCCCTGACGAGATCCAAACCCCATTGAGAGAAGGGACAAAGGTCACAGGTGACCTGTAAGGCATGATTGGGTGTATGACGAAGGTTGGCATGTTGTTGACATTTTACACAATGTTTGATGTAGTCAGAATAATCATGGTTGAGGGTTGGCCAGTAATAGCCTAGGAGGAGAATATGCTTAGCAACAGCAAGGCCACTAAAGTGACCTCCACATATGCCATCATGAACTTCCTTAATTGTATAAGGAATTTTGGAACTCATGAGGTATCGTAAGAGAATTCAATCAAAGCCATGCTTATAGAGAAGGCTCCTCATGATGACATCCCACCGGGTGTGACAAAATGTTTCACCTGATTCTTAGACATTTCTTTGAAAATGACAAAACAAATAGGGTAACAGGCATAGGAGGAATACCTATTGAAATGATGGTTAATAGGTTGTTGTGTGCGTGTTGACTCCTTGGTCCATAGATGATCATGAGAGCTTCCTTTTAGTTGGGAGGAACTACTTGAAATAGAAAGAAAGACCACCAGAAAGAGTTAAACAATATATGCAGTGGACTGCCTAGCGTATGCTAGATCTGGGAAGTGTGATACTTCCTAGATGGCTGTCAATCCATTGTTTAAAATAATTTAATGCTGGTAATAAAGTAAATCCTATTGTAGTTAAAATGATTTAGGTATCTCATTTAAAACACAATAAGAAATATATAATCTAACATGCTAGCTTAAAATAAGATCTGAAGGTCAAGTAACTGCTTATGGGTCTCTGCAGGTCTGACAGAGGTATTAGGCAGGTCACATGTGATTAAGGGTGATTTAGGAATATGTAGGTAGGTCACTGTGGGGTACTAGGAATGTCACAGAATGAGCTTTAGATCTCCCTTATAACTGCACAAAGGACTAGGCTGGTCGAAATGAGGTATTAAGTTATTTGGATGGGATTTGGTGAGGTTTTAATAGGGATATGGAGGGGTGAGTATTAATGGAGGTCAGTGGGTGGCTAGGAGAACAAAGGATGAAAATACAATGGTGCAATGAGTGAACCAGAGGAATAAAATGTTCTACTTACTTGGAATATGGTTCTAGACGTCTGTGAGTAAGGAATGAAGGTGTTGATAAGAGGTTGGATGCTATAGAGGGGCACCAAACATTGGGGAGATTTTGCATGGGCTACATGGCTCTCGTTCTTGTTTGATTGGATCAAGTATGTGTTGGGGTGAGTGCTGGATGGTTGCTGGGTGATTGTAGGCAATGATTTTTTAGGGTTTAGGTAGGTCTTAGTTAGTTATGGAAACTTACTAAGAATGGGTCTTAGGGTGAGGTGGATATGTGTGCATTATCCCAATTACGAGAATTTAAATAATAGATATGGTGAGGATTAATGGATTAATTTAATTTAAATAAATTAAATTAATATTATAGTGGGGTGAAGGGGGCCATGGCTAGGTGAATGTGATGAAGGTGTTTATTTGTCAAGGGACCAAAGGGGAGTGTGACCTAATTTTGGTGTCTACAGTTTTGCCCATTTTTGTTGCATAGATTGTATTGGTAAGCGACGCTGATAAAAATAAGATGTGGTTGCCCCATGTGTGGGTGGAGGTGATCTCCCTCAAACTAGGAACATGACGAGGAAGAAGGCATAAGTCGGTGAGTGGTTTGATAAAATGTAAATTTGATGAAAAGGAAGGTGGGTAGACAAGGGAAAAAGGAGCAATGTTTACTTGGGTAATCTAGGTAATGGTTCAAGGTCAAAGGTAGTAACAGTCAAACATGCACACATTGAAACTGCAGCACGCTACCAGGTTGAAGAGCAGGAAAAATCTACATTGTCTAAGGTTGATAGGTTTATCTAAACAAGGTTGAGGTGATTCTGATATCCAAGGTATAGGATATGGTCAGGAAACACGACACAGGTCAGTTGCAAGTAAAATTTAGGTATGTTCCGGTACACTTAGGGTAGGGTCAAGGATAAATGGTCACGGTAAGAGGCAAGGTAAGGTCACTAGGTCAATCAACATCAGGTAACCAGTGCTATAAGGTGATCGTGAACACATGAGGTAAAAGGTCACGAGCAATGGTCCAGGTCTCAATTATCGTAGGTCATGACACAGGTAGGGCTGAAGTATGGGTAAAATAAGTGAGTCCCCAAATGAGAACAAGGGTAGGTAGTAAATGATGAGAGCAAGAGGGTGGGGGGGAATGGTCAGGGTAAATCATTGGGTGTGGAAAAAAGAGTGACAGGCAGGGTAATAGGGTAAAATTTAGGGAAATGTGCAAGAGAGGGTGACCGATGCTAGTCAAGGGTAACTGATCACGGTAAGGAAGGGCACAAGACTGATGTCGGTCAAGGGGAAAAAACATCACCGGTTAGGTCGGGGTAGGTTATAAAAAGAAAAATTCCGCAATTTTAAAATTCATTTATGATTTGTGCAATTAGAGAAAATGACAAGAGAGAAGAAGAGAAGAAGAAAACAACCGAGGGTGTCAGAAGGTTGAGTTGGCATACCACATAGGTGATGAGTGTTGGTTGATTGGTGGGCTTATGAGAGTAGGGCATTGGATTTGATTGGTTGGAGCATTCAAGGACTTTTGGCGATAGTGGAGGTAAGAGAGGGCTCGGGAGGACCCGTGTAACTACTTGAGGTGCCACCATGATGACGAAAGTAGGATGAGGTAAGATCTAAAGCCTATATGTGTGTTGTTTAGTTAAATGAGATATAAAGTTGGGGGGAGGAAATGGGGGTTGGGGGGGAAAGTTTAAAATGGAAAATTGGAAAGAAAACAGGTGAAATGGGAAGGGGGAGAGAGTTGAAGATAGGTAAAGGAGGGGTAGGAAGGGATGTGGAGGGTTTGGGAGAGGAATGGGTGTGGGTAGGGAATGGGGAGTGTGGAGAGAAAAAATGGGTTTGGGGACATGGTGGTCACTGTGACAGTGACTCGACATCGGTTCCACTATTGGCTGACGTCAATGGGTGTAGACTGGTATCGGTCCTAAAAGAGGTGACCAATGTCAGTCATAGTGAGACTGTGGTCAGTCAAATATAGAACAGGGTTGGTAACTGCTGACCGACAGTTGGTCTAGATGAGGATAAACAAGGAAAGCGTAGTGGGTAGGGAGGGGTAGGAAAGGGTTAAATTAGATAAGGAAGGGTAGGGACATATAGGTAAAGTGGCGAGGCCAAGGTTTGGGTGCTGGTAAGTAGATTAGGTCAAGATGTGGGGTTAGTGGAAAAGGTAAATAGATGAAGGCTTAAGGTATGGGTAGATGGGTTTGGTATAATTTGGAGTCAAAGGTAACAGTAAAAAAGTTATAGGTATGGGTAAGTTTTTAATAATGTGATTGTTCTGTTGGATGCAGGAAAGGGATCAGCTACGCATGTGAGACAGGGTTCCACCTCTGCTCATGACACTTCACGGTGCAACAACCCTTGAGGAGTTGTGAACATATGGAGGAGGTGGGCCTAAGTGGATTCTGATACTACTGAAATGTAGTCCAACAACTGATTCTAATGGTCACTCTCATCGATAGATAGGATTCTTCATGACCAACACATTCCACCTACCGACGAGTGAGATTACATTCACCCTTGAGAATGTGTTCAGGATCCTACGGCTACCCATATTTGGTACACAGGTCTATTCAATCTCCTCTAAGACCTCAGATGCAGTTGATGTTGACTAGTGTTTGGAGAGGGGATGGCCAAGCTGACATTCCATAGTGCCATCTTGAGCTATGGATAGATGTACCTAGCTCGTCCAGAGGAGATGAGGCTAGTAGTTCTATTGATGGAGGTAGTGTGTTGCTTTACACTACTAGATATAGAGGGTGGGTAGTTTCCTTGCTCATTGATGGGGGTATTATAGGACATGATGATAGATCAAACCCAATTTTCCTGGGTGCCAGACATTCCTAGTGAAACTATACAGAGAGTTGTGGGTGTATGGGCATTTGCATGCAGGTTCAACATGTGTTGTACCTATTTACTTCACTACTGGGCATATGAGAAAATTGTCTTTGTTGTCCAGTGGGTATGCCCTAGGCAAATGCCTTTCTAGCCAGAATTTGTACTGAGTTGGGTATAGGTGATGGGTTCCTACAATTGGAGAGCAGAGATGAGACAGGGCTACACATAATGTAGCATACTTTAAGTGACTATTGGAGGGGTTTCCCAGGGTGGACATCATTTGGAGGCCATATGTGGGCTTCCCATCATATAGGCATATGTGTGATGAGCTAGATGGGCTTCAGTTGGTGAGATGGATAGTGGGGCACCATTACCGGGGAGCACTAGATGATCCCGGTTGACTAGATTTAGGTTATAATTTGGGCTGCTACAGGACATACCTCCACCCTTCCCGCAGTATAAGAGAGACAACATGGAGAGGCCCTTACCTCTACCACAGCCGATAGTTCCCACAGGGTAGGAGGAGCAGGTAGTAGACCGGTGGATTGATGATGTCTGAGGGTTACAGATAGATACAGATAGTGGTGGGTGGCTCATTTACGAGCCGTACCACTCAGGCCAAGGTAGCCAGATCTAGCCACCATCACGGTGTAGAGGGATGCCCTACAGGGGCAGGTGGTGACATTGATTACTCAGTTGGGTATGGTGCAGACATAGCTTGCCAGCTCAGAGGTGGAGGTGGCTGAGTTACATGTATAGGTGGCCAGTCTTCAGGCCCAGCATGGCCCAGGGTGGGGATGGAGATGGAGATGGAGATGATGGTCGAGGTGGCTTCCTTACAGGCATAGGTGAATAGTGTTGTAGGCTAGTTGGCCACAACACAGGCACAGATTGGGCTTTACAGGCCCAGATATAGGCATAGGGTAGGGGCCGATGGCATCACCACAGGCACCGGGACAGGGTCCCAAGTTCATAGGATAGGGGTAGGACAATAGGGGCCGAGGCCTATGGGGCCACCATAGACCGTTCCCATATCTAGGTTATGGGATGCCCTAGGTGAGGCTAGATACTACTAGGATTAGCTGATGGTGGCCGGGATAGATTTCCTATCCTATGGAGAGTATAGGGCACAACAGGCCTCGAGTGAGAGGACTAGATCCCAGACACATAGTGTAGAGAGCACAGGGGGCCATTGAGCTCCTAGACAGGATCAAGGAGAGGCCACTATGCTCACAAGGAGACCAGCTCTAGGTGATGTGCTAGTAGGGGGCGGTGAGATGATACTAGGCTGACTGGACAAGAGCCGAGGAGGAGACTAGAGAGACAGACATGGAGGATGTCTAGACAGGGTGAGGCCTGATGCCTAGCCCTGTATTTTTGATGTATTGTAGTCATTTTTTTGATATATATATTGGCCTGTGTGCCGAAGATAGTGAGGATGTATGAGATTTTTTTTGTATATTTTTGAGCATATACCATGGCCTGCGTGCCGAAGATATTTTGTATTGTTTTATTATTTTATTGTATACAAGACCAGCCTGCATGCTGATGACATTTTGTATTAAGTATCGGCCTACGTGCCAAAGATTTTGAGATATGGAAATGATTGAGATATCCATGTATATTGTATTGAGACACACATATTTGTTTATATGATGAGATGGATGAGATTCTTGATTTGTTGGTGTTTTATGAGAATTTTAATTTTTTTGTTGTGATATGGACAAAAATTAGGTGAGTGAGGTAGGATGGAGTCAGGTTGGTTTAGGCATGGATTGGGTCAGGTTGGTTTAGGCATGGATCGAGTCAGGTTGGTTTATGCATGGATTGAGTTAGGTTTGGTTAGGCATGGATTGAGTCGGGTTGATAGGCATGAATTGAGTCAGGTTTGGTTAGGCATGGATTGAGTAAGGTTATAGGCATGGATTGAGTCAGGTTTGGTTAGGCATGGATCGAGTTTAGGTTGGTTGGTTGAAGTTGTGATTCATTAATTTGTGCAATGAATGGTGATATGGGTCATGTTTAAAATGTTTTATAATATATGCAGGGTGATGGTAGAGAAATGGTAGTTGTAATAAATGTATGTTGTGATGATGATAAAAATGTTAAGCAACTTGTTGTTTGTTTGGTTTAATTTCTAATTCTGTGTGATATAAAAAGGAAACTACGTAGGGGCCAAATGTGATTTAAGAAGATGAAAGATGAATTGGTTAGGGTAGAGAGTGGCTGAGCTAACCTCCAAGGGCCCCATGCCCTCAGAGTGCTTCCTACATAGTCCCGGTGAAAAGGAACCTCCAGGCCGATGTAGTTCTCCCATAAGCTAGGGAAGAATATGAGGAGGTATGATGCAGAATGAGTCAGTAGGTTTTAGGCATGATTTGGGTTTAGGTCTATTAGGTGTGGGATTGTTATAGGAAAATTGGTATAGGTGATGTTGATTATGGCAAAATAAGAAGATTACCCCAAGGGTAAGCGTCGAGGACCAATTCTTGTATAAGGGTAATCAATATGTAATAAAAAAGGGTTAAAAGATAAGAGGGGGCAAGAAAGCCACCTGATTGGTTAGGATCATAATGAGTAGGTCATACCTTGGAGAAGGTGATGAACATAAGACCCTAAAGACATTGCATGATTGATTGTTCTAAGGGTGAAAAGTAGTCACATGATCACCAAATGTCATAGTTCCAAGAGGTCCCTTGAGGTAGTAGAGGATGGGAGTGTGAATGGTGAGAGGGGTGAAAGGTGGCTAATTTTTACGATATGTGGTAGCATGCTCTTTGGGCAAGAGATCCGAGGTCACAATGGGAAAGTCCATGATGAAAAGTCTTCTATTTTGACTTGTATTTGAGATAGACTGATCGATGTGGGAAGTCTATATGGGATGATGAAATTAACTCCTTGAGGTCTTTGTGAAGCTGATCGATGCGGGAAGCTTCAAATTCTCTCATCTCTTTTTTTATTTTTGAAACGCTTTACATAGCTGTCCTTCGAGGGAGCAGTCTATTTATAGCAGTGATTTCCGAGAGGAAGATGTCCTTTTGAGGGAGTCATCTTTTTATTAGAAGTTTGACTTAAGGAGTTGGGTCCCAAATGAGGAATTTTAAGTCATGGACAAGACCAAGGTGAAGAATAGGACTCTTATTCAGAAAGCAGGGTGAAACGACCATGGGATCTCATCTAAAAGAAGACAAAAAGTATCCATGAGAATCATGCTATGTGCAGCGCCGTGGTACACATATTTAAGAGAAGATAACAAGTGATGGGTACTCACATGATTCTTGTTTAATCATGGGTGAGGTGTGAGAAGTGGATAGTGCTCAAGGGATGAGCATGGAAAGAGGAAAAAAGTGATGTAGGACTAGAATTCAATAGTAGAATGGTCGAAGATGCAAGGCACTTAAGGGGCTCAAGTTTGGGTTTACCATCGATTGAAGATAAATGATAAGCACCTGATCCATAAGTATGAGTCACGATGTATGGTCCAAGCCAATTAGGAGCAAATTTTCCCCTTTTAATTTTTTCTGCTTTGGTTACATGTTGATTTTATTTTAAGACAAGGTCACCGAATTTGGAAGGTTTGTTCATGGACATATTTTTCTATAGGCACGTTTGATACGTTTTTGGTAAAATTGAAGGTGGTCAAGAGCGTTAAGATGTCATTCATCTAATAACTCAAGTTGTGCTAAACGGTCTTGATGAAAGTCATCATCATTGAGCATGTCATGGAGAGAAATACGGAGTGAGGGAATCTGGACTTTGAGAGGTAGAACAACCTCTAGTATCGTAGACCAGAGAAAAAGGTGTAGCGGTAGTGGAAGTATTGAATACTAGTGTGGTATGCCCATAGGGAAAAAGGAATGTGCGTATGCCAGTCCTTCCCAGTATTGTTAACCACTTTCATGAGAATTTTGTTTAAGGTTTTATTAGTGGATTTGGCTTGGCCATTGGTCTGTGGGTAATAAGGTGACGAGAAACTTAGCTAAATGCTGAAGGTGTCACAAATTTTTTGCAATGTTTTGTTTTTGAATTGTTTTCCATTATTAGTGATGAGACAATGAGGAACACCAAAGTGAAAAATGATGTGATGATTGATGAACTCACATATTTTCTCAGATTTTCGTGGAGATGAGTGGTATGGCTTCAACCCATTTTGTGTAGTATTTGGTAGCGGTGATAATCCATTGATGGTGTTGGGAAGAATGGGGGTTGATCTCTCCGATAAGATCCAAACCCCATTGAGAGAAGGGCCAAAGGTCACGGGTGACCTTAAGGCATGACTGGGTGTATGAAGAAGGTTGGCATGTTGTTGGCATTTTACACAATGTTTGACGTAGTCACAACAATCATGGTTGAGGGTTGGCCAGTAATAGCCTAGGTGGAGAATACACTTAGCAATAGCAAGGTCACTGAAGTGACCTCCACATATGCCATCATGAACTTCCTTAATTATATAAGGAATTTTTAGAACTTGTGAGGCATCGATAAGAGAATATCATCAAAGCCGCACTTATAGAGAAGGACCCCCCATGATGATGTAATGAGAGACCTTTTTAATGAAGGTACATTGTCCGTTACGGGTGAGATCAGGAGGTAAGATGGAGAGAGAAAGATAGTTCGAAAGTATCATTTATACCAAAGTTCACTCGGGTTAGGGGTAGTGGTTTTGATGGAGTAAACTTCACGAGGTAAATAAGAAGGTGATTGAAGTCATTGTATGGTAAAAATATTTTAGAATCAGTGGGTGAAGTAGGTATTTGAGAAGCCAAGCAAGCCATTTTATCTGTAATTTTGTTGGTTGAACGAGGGATGGTTTAAAGGGCATAATGGTTAAAGGTGGTCAAAAGTATGTGTACATGATGTTTATACTTTTGAAGTATCTCATTCTGACATTGGTATATACCATTGACTTGGTTTATGACCAATTGAGAATCACCAAAGATGTTGATTGATTTGACATCTAGGGCATAGGTAGCTTGGAGACCTAATATGAGTGCTTCGTATTCAGAAATATTGTTTGTACAATCAAAATCTAGTTTGAAAGACAAAGGCATGGGTTCACCATCAAGCAGAATGAGGATAATACCTGCCCCACCCCCACGCTGATACTTGGAACCATTGAAGAAAAGTGTCATTTGGTAAGAGGGTTTGTCTAGGGAAAGGGTAGCAAGTGACTCATCTCAAAAAGTCAAAATTAGAGGGTTGATCCCTTGAAATAGGTGTGTCAGCCAATTGGTCAGTGATAGCTTGGCCTTTGATGGAATTTTGATGAATGAATTCAAGATCAAGGTCAGCTAAAAGCATAAGCCATCATGCAGCACGCTAATTTTGATAAGGTTTGGCATACATGAAGTGTAGGGGGTCAGTGTTGGTCACAACATAGGTTTTGTGGTTGAGAAGGTAATGGCGGAGTTTTGTGGCAACGAAAACTAAGGCTAAAAAAAGTTTTTCAAGATGGATGTATCAGGTTTCATAGTCCAAAAGAGTATGGCTTATGTAATAAACCACCTGCTCCCTGTGTTGTTCATCATGATGAGCGAGCATGGCTCCCAAGGAGTGATCGGTAGCTGAGATGTATAGGTAGAAAGGTTGATCATATTTAGATGGAAATGAGTACGGGTGGTTGGAGAAGGTATTGTTTTAAGGCTTCAAAAGCTTTGTGGCAGTCATCATCCCATTTAAAGGAGACATCCTTCTTGAGCAGATGATGAAATGGTTGACACCTGATTAGATAATTGTGAAATGAAATGGTGAATAGACTGTAACTTACCTTGTAGGCTACAGAGTTTTCTAAGGTTAGTGGGTGGAGGCATTTCCAGAATGGCCTTGACTTTAGTAGGGTCAACTTCTATACCACGTAGGGAAATGATAAATCCTAGGAGCTTTCCTGAGAGGACCACAAAGATGCACTTCTTGGGTTGAAGGTGAACACAATATTTAATGAGGCGGTCAAAAATGGTTTTGAGGATGGCAAGGTGCTCAGAGTGGCATTTAGATTTGGCCAGGAGATCGTCCACGTAATCTTCCAATATATGATGCATGATGTCATGGAAGATATAAGTCATAGCCCGCTGATATGTGGCACCAAATTTTTTAAGGCCAAAAGGCATGACTCGATAGCAGAAGGTCCCCCAAGGGGTGATGAATGTGGTTTTATGTTGATCCTCTGGGGCGAGTAAGATTTGGTTATAACCCAAGAAGCCATCCATGAGTGATAGCATCTCATGACCAGTGGTAAGGTTAACTAGTTGATCAATACCAGGTAGAGGGAAGTCATCCTTTGGGTAGGCTAGGTTGAGGTCATAGAAATCCATGCAAATGTGGAGTCCCACTGTCACCTTAGTGACAGGGACAATGTTAGAGATCCAATTAGGATAATTGATGGGTAATATGAAAGAAAGAAGAAAGAAGATGTTGAAGTTATTCTTTGACGAGAAGGGCAATGTGAGGGTACATTTTCCTCAGTTTTTGTTTGATGGGTTTAGCATCGGGAACAATTATGATATTGTGGACCACTATGGTGGGGTCAATACTGGGCATGTCTATGTAAGACCAAGAAAATGCATGATTATGATTTTTGAGAAAAGAAGTGATGGCTTCCTATTCAATAGCATCTAAAGATTGACCGATCGTTTAGGATGTGTGGGTCATCCTGATGTATGAATGTTGATCTTGATAGTCGATTCATTCAACATGGTTTGTTTCTTAGAGGGTAACGAATGATGAATATATGAGTCTTCTGCACCAAGGTAGGTGAGTATAGATTCATCATCCTGACATTGAACAACGTTAATGGAAGGTGTATCATCATCGATCATTTCAGGATACAGGAAGGAAAGAGAGGAAGGGGCCTCACCCTCACGTTGATAAGTCAAAGACCCAAGGGAAACAATGTTTATGAATTTTTTTTTAGGAGGGATAGATTCAGGATCCATCGACTCTATCGGCAAAGGTGGTGATGAAGGCAGAGTGGGTGAAGAAGGTGGAGAAGGGCGGATGTTCTCGATGGGTTCAATACGGGCTTGCTTAGTAAGTGGTTCAACAAATTCGATACCACTATGGTCATTATGTTTTTAGGTAGTACATGGAATAACTAGTATGGCAGCCTTGCTCATAAAATCCAAAACCAAAACCCTTCCACACACATCGGTGCAGGAAGGTGTGGGAGTAACGGTGATTGGTGAGAGAATGGAAGTCATCAGAAAATGGGTGGGTTTGTGACAGTGGTTCAGGTGTGTAAGTGGTAGTATCAAGTCCCCCATAGGTGAGACTGGTATGAAGGTGAGGAGGACCATAAAGGAGGCGTTCTCCTATGTGGTGATCATAGCGAGGATGTTGGTGAAGACTTCCATACTCTTGTGGAGTAAGGAATGTGTTGACACTATATAGGTGATTCTTCTCCCAGAGTGAGGCATTAAAAAATTCATTCCAAGGGATCGGTGGTTGGTATGTGGGTAGCTAGAATAGATGATGTGTTGAAGGTTGATGACGGAGGTGGAGCTAACAGATTGGGAGGCTGATGGGTTCGGCCATGGAGGTTGTGGCTATGGTAGGAATGGAGGAGGCATGTGTGGTTGAGGTAGCAACTGTACTGGTAAATGAAGGTGTAGATGAAGTGGTAGTGGTCATGGAGGTAGACACCTTAATGGGTATAAGCATGTCATTAGGTTGGTAAAGCATGTTGCATGTTTTAGAAGGTGATGGATCAGTTGGAATAGTATAGGTGTGCCCTTCATGCTCAAACTTTACACAATGATGCAAAGTGGAAGGAACACAACCTATGACATGAATCCAGGGTCTGCCAAGCAACAAACTATATTGAAATTCCCCCTCCAAGATGTAAAATAGCTCTAGAACAGTGTGGGAGCCCATGTGAACATGGAGGATGACAGTGCCTAATGTAGAGGTGATAGTGTCGATTGAATGAACGCAACATGAGATGGATGTTTATGCATGCAATTGTCAGGTATGTGCATTTGAACGAATGCATGGGATGAAATGATATTAATGCTTGCACCCCCATCGATCATTACATGTATCGTACACGTATATCATCGATGTGGACAGAGATGAAGAGAGATGGGTTTGGGTCATCGGTTTGGTGTAGAGTGATCTCTTCCTTTAAGAAGCTAAGGGAGGCTATTTGGTGAGTAGGGTGAGGTGTGGATAAAGGTGGCAATTTGGTGAGAGAGGCTACATGATGGGGTGTGATAATGGAAGCTATGGGTTTAGGGTAATTTTGTAAAACCTCAATAGATTGAAGGACCTCCATGAGAGCTTGACGATGGGATTCTAAGGTTTGGATGAGGCCATATAGGGACATTTTTGAGGGGATATTGGTGTAATTGTTTGAGCATGGTGTGATGTGTGACCCCATTAGAATTAGGGTATTTGGGGCCTCAGATAGTAATTTTAGGTGTCAGTGCAGATGGTATGTTGGGTATAGGATTGGTTGGCAAGCCATTTTCCTTTTCCTTACCTTTGTCTCTTTGAGCATGAGTAGTGACATGTATCATGTTGATCTTATAGAAGTTGGAAAATGGAAAAGGTGTAGGGTGAGTGGTGTAACAACATGACAGGAAAAAACCTACCGGGGGAGAAAAGCCTTGTGAAGTGATCTTGGCGCAATGACATTAGGTAATGGTGTGGCAAGTTCTCTGATGTGAACCATGTTTAATTTTTAATCTTGGGGGTGGTTCTAGGAGCTATGGGGGTGGAGGTCATGGTTGTTGAGTAGGAAGTGAGGGAAGGACTATGGGAATGGGTGCTGGTGAAGTAGGGTCCTCATCAAGAAGGTCATCATCGTTAAAGTTGGCTTCATGAGGACACAACTAGATAAGGATGGTTTTCAAATCCTTACAGTTCTCCACATCGTGCTCTGACACACGATGGTAGACACGAATTTTAGTTTCATCAAACCCTTTTGGCTTGGGCTTGAGGTAGTCATAAGGTCTGGGTGGTGGTAATGTGATGACATAAGTCTCAAGGAGGTTGGTTAAGATCTTGGCATAGGACCCTGATAGTGGGTCACAATGGGAAGTGAAAGTGGGTTTTGGGTGTAGGTGCGGGTGATTATTGAGGAACTGTCCTTGGAGGAGGGGGAGTAGGTCAAGCTATGGTTTTTGGGTGTTGGCATGGTCTTGGGTGTTGGTCATGTTTGTTTGGGTAGGGGTATGGTAGAAAAATGGGCCGGAGGGTGTATGGTTTCTTTGACTACCCTATTGGAGGGTAGTGGATTTTTGTCTTTGGGTTCATCTTCTTGGATAAAGGGGATACATGTGTATGAGATCTAGAGGGAAAAAGTGGGTGGGCGAAGAGAGTGATTTACCCACGGGGATAATGGAGGTGCTGTGAATGTAGATGAAGTGAGTTGTGTAGGGGGTGTGAGGGATAGAGACTGAAGTGTAGTGGGTAGTGAAGACATTGCTGAGGGTATTAGAGGTATGGGTGGTAAATATGCTGTAGGTACATGTGTAAGTTGTGTCGGGGTGTCTGTGTATGTTAGAGGTGTGTGAGGAAGGAACGGGCTATTGTGTTTTTTTTTTTATTGATGGGTGGAGAATTCTTAATTGCACTGAGAGGTTGAGGTCCTAAGAAAGACGAAAAGGGTGAAGGTGATGCAGGTATTATTGGCATAGCTAGGGTATGAGTTCTATTGACTTGGTTTTTCTATTTGGGTGTTAGAGTGGGTTTTGTGTTTTGGAAAGTGATGTAATTACCATCACTATGACCCTTTACTCGATGATAGTTATATAAGTCGTGTTATTTATACCATGTGGGCATGGGGCAAGTAGGGTTAAAACCAGTGTGTGGTTTTATAGGCAGAAGGGTGATGGTTCCATCTTTGATGAGATTTTCTAAGACAGAAGAGTAAGGCTCGCCAATTGGGTGTATTTCTATTGTTCTTGTTTGAATTGAAAAGTCTGAATGGGGTGAGAGATTAGATGAGGGACTAGCCTAATTTGATGGATGAGCTAGGTCAGCCTTGACTACAACTACGTTAGTTGTTCCCTTAGATTTTGAATAATTTATCTGCAGTTTGGAAGAAGAAGAGGTATCATTCGACTTGAATGCTAAGTTCTTATTACGTAGTTGGATTTTCTTCTCTTCGATAGCCCAAATCTATAGCTTTCTATGCCATAGTGAATGCTTTGTCGAAGGTTCCAAAAGTTTTGACCTGCAGGGTTAGTGAGATATGTCTAGCACAAGCCCGTGTGAAGAGCTCAATGAGTTCGGTTTGTGGTAGTTGGAATGTGAGTTGATTGATTAGGATATGCCACTGAGTGATACAATCTATGATAGATTTGTCATCATACTGACGCGTGGAGTATAGGTTAGTCATGGTAACCTTCTTAAACGATATTGATGGAGAAGTGATCCAAGAAGTCTTGGGCTACTTGGTTAAATGAAAATATAGAGTGTCTAGGTAACCCACTATACCAATCTAACACAGGTCCAATCAGAGACATGGGAGAAGTCCTTAGGAGAAAAGCATCATCGTGGGTGATTAGGTAGCACCCATGTTTGAAAGACAAAAAATGCCTACTGGGGGTCTTCTTTGCTATTGAAATGGTTTAATTTAGGCAATTCCCAATGCACGGGGTATGGACAAATAGATATGGATGGGTGGATAAGATAGTTACAAATATAATTGTAGGTGAGATTATTTTGGGAGCTAGAAACCAATGCCTCTAATGTCTACATCTTGTCCATCATTAATTTGATTATGTTTGGGTAGGTTGTGATGGTTGGGTGCCTCTTGTAGCATAAGAGGATTGATGTTGGGCATGTAAAAAGGGTGGCATTCCAGTATATGGTGCTGCCGTGTATGTAGATTGAGAAGGAGGGAGTGAGATAGGGGGTGCATACCTAGAATGAATGATAGATGAAATGGGAGGCTGCTGGTAGTATGTATATGGAGGCAGAAAGGTCATGGTAACCCTAGTGGTAATGGGGGCTAAAGATTGCAGAATAGAAAGGATGACATTTTGAAAAGGGGTAGTGGTCACCAACATCAGAGGTGGTTGCATACCTATAGGTATATGCGAGACAATAGGGGCAGATGAGTAGGTGTTTTGGATGGTTGGCGTAGGTATAGTTGACCGTGGCAGGTGCAACAAACATAGCAGACATGGCAGTCATAGCGGGTATAGGTCCTAGCTACGAAATGACTGGGAGTAAGGTTGATGTGGGTAGTGCGGAGGTATATGGGGCTAACAGGGAAGTGGGAACGAGAGTTGGGGGATAGATACGGGCATGCTGTATATCAACTGACCCAAGGCATCTCGAGTGGATTAGTGGGAAAGGTAAAACTGCAAGGTGGCATGGTTTTGGTCAAGGATTCATTTGAACTCCTCATCTTCGGTAGCGATAGAGATAGGTTGGATAGAATCTATGATGGGTGATAAAATGGAAGGTGGCGAAGGGCTAGGTGGGAGTGGTTAACAACTGGTGGTGCTGGAAGGAATACATGGGCACTTACTTGTCGACGTGTCAGTACCATGTGAACGGGTACTGTAAGGCTGTTTCTATAAGTGACATAGAAATACATCACATGTAGCATAAATAGATGGTTGTAGGTGAATTGGGGCTAAAATGGTAGATGGAAAATGACATAGGCTAATTGATACCAGTTAGGGTAAACCGACGCTGGTCATAGGTAATCATTGCTGGTCACTATGGAAAATGGAAAGTTGGTCAAAAATATGGTATAAGGCCAAATTTTCCAGGTATGCCAAATACTGATGAGATTTGCAATGTCAATATATATGATAAGAGTGATAGGGACTCTGAATAGTCAAAGAAGGTGAATAGGTTTCCTTTTGGGTAGGTTAACCAAAATGATAGTGAACCGATGCCGGTTGGGTATAACCAATGATGGTCAGAGGGTAACTGACGATGGTCACTGGACCGAAACTGATTACTATGAAATTGAAACAGTGATGAAGAAAATGTGGTTTTGAGTTAAAATTTGAAGTGGAATCAAACCCAAAATTCTGAGAATGATGAGAATACGATCTAGGCACACTTAGATGAAGCTGGAATACACCAACTGTGATGAGGAGCATGTAAGGAGAAAAAGGAAAAATGAAGAGCGTGACCTCTCACCTCAAAAGGTAAGCCAAGTAGAAACACTAAGAAAAATACAATCCTAAGAGTGCCTTTTCTATTATGTTTGTTTAGCTTATGCTATTTAAGGACCAAATCATGAACTGTAGAATAGAGTTTTTTGGTGAGGATGGCTTCCTAAAAAAAAAGGAGATCTATAAGGAGAGGGTTCAAGTATGTTATAGTGGGGGTGGGCCTCGCTCTGAAGTATGACTCGACAGAGCAGTGAGCTGGGTGCCCACTATGCAGTGATTGTGTGATCATCTATAGCTTCTTTCAGGTAAGTTGTTGTTTAAGAATGTGTGTATTTTAGATATTTGTGAGGTTTTGTAAGATGCAGAGAGAGAGAAAGAGAAAGAAAGTTCTTTCTATGATTCATTTATCAATCATCAGTTGGGAATGACTTCCATTATATAGGTTGCCCTCAATTAATGTGAGCTAATGCAGAAAATTAGAATGAAATGCAATGATTTTTAAGCCCAAATCAAAGTATGGAATTCAATGACACAATGATAGGAATAGGAGAAAGTATGATCTTTGACTAATGTAATGCAAATAAAATAGAAGAAGATTTATTTTTAAGCACCAAAACACGATTACTTTGAGACAATAGAGGGAGAGATGATTCCAGGGAAGAAATTTTAATGTGAGAACCTTTTAGAAAGGAAACAAACATACAATTTTTGCCTAGAAATGAATGAATGCAAGGAACCCTAAATGGGTCCTACTGGGCGTGCAAAAATGTTTCACCTAAACCCCTAAACACTAAACTGATTAGACCTAACTGGTGAAGGTTTCCCCTTGAGCTGAGAATGGTCTTGCACCCTACCCTTACCATTGTCAGTTATCCTATACCGATGTCGGTTACCCTTGATCGACATCAATCACATACTTTTCCCACATTGCCCACAATTTCACTCTATTCTACCCTACCCCCCAACAATTTTGTTTTTCCCTAAACCCCTTTTTATCTTCCACTCACCATCACTAGACCACACCACTTAACCTCCTTAACCTTACCCTTCAACCCCTCACCTCATCCCCTTTCAAGGACTCCTTATTTTCCCCATACCTTAGCCCTACCCGTGTCGTGACCTAGATACTTGAACCTAGACTTTTTCTAGTGACCTTTGACCTCATGTGTTCACTATACCTTGCGGCACTGTTACTTGTGTTGATTGACCTTATGAAATTACCTTTCCTCTTGCCTTGACCGTTTATCCTGATCCTACCTTTGGTGTACTGGAACACACCTAAACATTCCTACACCTAATCTATGTCGTGTTTTCTGACCATTATCCTATACCATGGATATCAGAATCACTTCAACCTTATTTGGATAAATCTATCAACCTTAGACAATGTAGAGTTTGACTACTCTTCAAGCCGATAGCGTTCCACAATTTATACGTGTGCATGCATTGGACTGTTGCTACCTTTGATCCTGACCCATTACCTAGATTACCTGAGTAGACCTTGCTCCTTTTTTCCCTATTACCCCACCTTCCTTTTAATCACATTTACCTTTTATCAAACCACTCACCACTTCTGACTTTTACTCGTCAGTTCCTGGTTTGAGGGGGATCACCTCCACCCACACATGGGGAAACCACATCTTATTTTTGTCAGCTTCATTTACCAATACAAACTACACAACAAAAAGGGGCAAAATGTAGACACCAAAATTAGGTCACACTCCCCTTTGGTCCCCTTAACAAATAAACACCTTCATCACATTCACCTAGCCATGGCCCTCTTCACCCCACTCTAATATTAATTTAATTTATTTAATTAAATTGATTCATTATCCTCACAATATTTATCATTTAAAATATCCTAATTGGGATAATGCCCACATATCCACCTCATCCTAAGACCCATGCTTAGTAAGTTTCCATAACTAACTAAGACCTACCCAAACCCTAAAAATCAATGCCTACATTCCCTCTAACTACATTCCTACATTCTTAAAATAAGCTTCCATCGTAATCCACAGGGCCAACACATGAGATCCTAGAAAATTAAGGGGATCTACCTAGTTTAGTAAACCTAGAAAATCCCACCCTAACCGACGCCAGTTACCCTTAGCTACCACTTGTTAAGTCAAAAATGTTGTCAATCACCTTTTAACCCCCAAAACAACCTTATTTTGAGGTTGGCAGGTTCCTGAGAGATATCACAACTTTTGAGAAAACGTTTCAGGGAGAACATGCATTCAAAGATGGAGATTCAAGTATTTTCTCTTGCACAGACTTCTAGGATTCACCCAACAACTATACAACACTCACCCCTAGCATAGATTTGATCTAATTAGGCAAGAAGGAGAGGACATGTAGCCCATGCAAGAGCTCCCCAACATTTGGTGATCCTTTGTAGCATTCAACCTCTTATCAAAACCTTCATTCCTCACTCATAAACATCCAGAACTAGATTCATAGTAAGTAGAAACATTTTATTCCTCTGGTTCACTCATTTTCATCATTGTATTTTCATCCTTTGTTTTCTTAGCCACCTACTAACCTCCATTAATACTCACCCCTCCACATCCCTATTAAAACTTCACCAAATCCCATCCAAACAACTTAATACCTCATTCTGACTAGCCTAGTCCTTTGCGTAGTCATAAGGGAGATATAAAGCTCATTCTGTGACATTCCCAGTACCCCCACAGTAACCGGCACCCGTTCTCCCAAACCGGCAATCGGTCACCCTTAACTGACATCAGTCTTTGTATCTACCTATATAGCCCAGAACAATAACCTACCTACCTATCCCCATATCACCCTTACTCACCTGTGACCTACCTAAGACCTCTGTCAGACCTGCAAAGACCTAGAACCATTTACTTGACCTTTAGATCTTATTTTAACCTAGCCTGTTAGATTAGATATTTCTTATTGTGTTTTAAATGAGATGCCTAAATCATTTTAACTACAATAGGATTTACTTTATTACCAGCATTAAATTGTTTTAAACAGTGGATTGACAGCCATCTAGAAAGTATTACACTTCCCAAATCTAGCATACGCTAGGTAGTCCACTGCATATACTATTTAACTCTTTATGGTGGTCTTGCTTTCTATTTCAGGTAGTTCCTCCCAGCCAAAATGAAGCTCTCACGATCAGCTGTGGATCTAGGAGTCAACACGCACACATCAACCTATTAACCAACATTTCAACAGGTATCCCTCCTATGCCCATTACCCTATCTGTTTCATCATTTTTGAAGAAATGTGTAAGAATCAGGTGAAACATTATAACCTAGCCTGTTAGATTAGATCTTTCTTATTGTTTTTAAAACAAGGTATAAGGCCAAATTTTCTAGGTATGCCAAATATTGATGAGATTTCCTAGGTCAATGGGAGCGATAATAGTGACAGGAACTTTGAATAGTCGAAGAAGGTGAACCAGTGTCCTTTTGGGTAGGTTAACCAAAATGACAGTGAACCAACGCCAGTTGGGTATAACTAATGACGGTCAAAGGGTAATTGATGATGGTTGTTGGACTGACATCGGTCACTGTGAAATTAAAATATTGACGAAGAAGATGTGGTTGTGAGTTAAAATTTGATTTGGAATCAGACCCAAAATTCTGAGAATGATGAGAATACAGTTCTAAGCACACTTAGATGAAGATGGAATACACCAACTATGATGATGAGCATACAAGGAGAAAAAGTAAAAATGAAGATCATGACCTCTCACCTCAAAACGCAAGCCAAGTATAAACACTAAGAAAAATGTGATCCTAAGGGTGCCTTTTCTATTATGTTTGTTTAGTTTATTCCCAACAATGAAGTAAAAAGGTATAGCACATGCTAAACGTACGTAGACGCCCATATGCGCATAGCTCTCTGTATAGCTGCACTAAGAATGCTGGCACCCAAGCAAAGCATGTCTGATCTATCATAATGTCATATAATACCCCCATCAGTGAGCAGGGAAACCGCCCACCCTCTACATCTGGCAGTGCAAAGTAGCACACTGTCTCCATCAATAGAACTACTATCCTTGTCTCCTCCCGACGGGTTAGGTACATCTCTCCATAGCTCAAGCTGGCCATATGGAATGTCAGTTCAGCCATCCCCTCTCTAAACATTGTTAGCATCATCTCCTCTAAGGCCTCAGAGGAGATTGAATAGACATGGGTACTGAATATGGGTAGCTGTAGGATCCTGAACATGTCCTCTAGGGTGAATGTAATCTCACCCGTTGGTAGGTGGAATGTGTTGGTCGTAGAATCCCATCTATTGATGAGAGTGACCATCAGACTCGGCTACCATACTACATGCTGGTAGCGTCAAAACCCACTCAGAGGCCCACCTCCTCCACATGTCACATCTCCCCAGGGGTCACAATGTCATGAACTATCACTAGTAGGAGTGGAACCCTGTCTCACATGCATAGATGATCTCTCGCCTGCATCCAACAAAACGATCACATTAGTAAAAAATTACCCATACCTAAAACTTTTTAACCATTACCTTTGACCCTAAATTCTACTGATCCCATCTACCCACACCCCAAGCCTTTATCTATTTACCTTTTCCTCTAACCCCACATCTTGACCTAACCTACTTACTAGCACCTAAACCCTGGCCTTACCACTTTACCTATCTATCCCTACCTTTCCTTATTTAATTTAATCATTTCCTACCCCTCCCTACCCACTACGCTTCCCTTTTTTATCCTCATCTAGACCGACGCCGATCGACATTTACTGACCTTGGTCTACCCGTGACTGACCACGGTCTCACTACAATCGGGATCGATCACCTCTCTTGGGACCGATACCTGTCCACAGCCACCGATGTCGGTCACTGTCGCGGCGACCACCCGCATCCCCAAACCTCCTTTTCTCTCCATAATATATTCCCTACCCAAATGCAAGTAATAGGGTGTAAGGTCATCAGGTCAATCAACACAGGTAACAGTGCTGTAAGGTATAATGAATACATGAGGTAAGAGGTCACTAGTGATGGTCTAGGTCGAAGAATCTAGGTCATTGGCATAGGTAGGGCAGAGGTATGGGTAAAATAACGAGTCCCCAATTGAGGATGCAGGTAGGTAATAAATGATGAGGGCAAGAGGGTGGGGGGAATGGTCAGGGTAAATGGTTGGGTGTGAAAAACAAGATTGACAGGTAGGGTAATAGGGTAAAATTTAGGGCAATGTGCAAGAGAGGGTGACCGATGCTGATCAAGGGTAACCAATGCCAACATAGGGGTAATTGACCACGGTAAGGTATGGCACGTGGCCGATGTCGGTTAAGGGGAAACTGACACCGTTTAGGTTAGGTAGGTTATAAAAATAAAAATTCCATGGTTTTAAAATTCATTTGTGATTTGTGAATTAGAGAAAATGAAAAAAGAGAAGAAGAGAAGAAGAAAACAACTGAGAGTGTCGGAAGGTTGAGTTAGCAAGACACGTAGGCAATGATTGTTGTTTGATTGGTGGGGTCATGAGAGTGGGGTGTTGGATTTGATTGGTTGGAGATTTAGAGGACTTTTGCCGATGGCGAAGGTAGGAGAGGGCTCGAGAGGACCCATGTAGCAGCCTAAGGTGCCACCAGGATGACGACAGTGGGATGAGGTAAGATCTAAAGCCTATATGTGTGTTGTTTGGTTAAATGAGAAAGATATTTGGGGGGAGGAAATTGGGGTTATAGGCATGGATCGAGGTTAAATTGGTTGAAGTTGTGATTCATTAATTTGTGTAATAAATGATTATATGGGTCATGTTTAAAATGTTTTATAATATATGTAGGATGATGGTAGAGAAATGGTAGTTGTAATAAATGTATGTTGTGATGATGCTAATAATGTTAATTAACTTGTTGTTTGTTTGGTTTAATTTCCAATTATGTGATATAAAAAAGGAAACTATGTAGGGGAAAAATGTGATTTAGGAAGATGAAAGATGAATTGGTTAGGGTAGAGAGTGGCTGATCTAACCTGCAAGGGCCCCATGCCCTTGGAGTGCTATATAGTCCTGGCGAAAAGGGACCTCAGGCTGATGTAGTTCTCCCATAAGCTAGGGAAGAATATGAGGAGGTATGAAAATGAGTTGGTAGGTTCTAGGCATGATTTGGGTTTAGGTCTGTTAGGTGTGGGTGGGCCTCACTTTGAAGTATGACTCGATAGAGAAACAAGCTGGGTGCCCACTATGTCATGATCGTGTGACCACCTACAACATCTTCCAGGTAAGATGTTGTTTAAGAATGTGTATATTTTCAATTTTTGTGAGGTTTGGTAAGACTCAGAGAGAGAGAAAGATAATGAAAGTGATT
The DNA here is from genome assembly GCA_019776745.2 of Taxus chinensis. Classification (NCBI taxonomy): domain Eukaryota; kingdom Viridiplantae; phylum Streptophyta; class Pinopsida; order Cupressales; family Taxaceae; genus Taxus; species Taxus chinensis. The sequence goes on from CM034151.1 coordinate 705,697,147, forward strand.
TATATAGGTTTCCCTCAATTAATGTGAGCTAATGTAGAAAATTAGAATAAAATGCAATGATTTTAAGCCCAAATCGAAGTATGGAATTTGATGACACAATGAGAGGAATAGAAGAAAGTATGATCTTTCACTAATGCAATGCAAATAAAATAGAAGAAGATTTTTGTTTAAGCATTAAAACATGATTGCTTTGAGACAATAGAGGGAGAGATGATTCTAGGGAATAAATTTTAATGTGAGAACCTTTTAGAAAGGAAACAAACATATAATTTTTTGCCTAGAAATGAATGAATGCAAGGAACCCCAAATGGGTGCCATCCGGGCATGCTAAAATATAAATTAAATCCTATTGTAGTTAAAATGATTTAGGTATCTCATTTAAAAGACAATAAGAAAGATCTAATCTAAAAGGCTAGGTTAAAATAAGATCCATAGGTCAAGTAACTGAATCTAGGTCTCTGCAGGTCTGACAAAGGTTTTAGGTAGGCCACAGGTGATTAAGGGTAATGTGGGAATAGGTAGGTAGGTTACTGTTCTAGGCTATATTGGTAGATACAGAGACCGATGCCGGTTAAGGGTGACCGACACCGATTTGGGAGAACCGGTGCCAATTATTATGGGGTACTGGAAATGTCACAGAATGAGCTTTAGATATCCCTTATGATTGCACAAAGGATTAGGCTGGTCAGAATGATGTATTAAGTTGAATTGGTTTATGACCAATTGAGAATCACCAAATATGTTCATTGATTTTACATCTAGGGCGTATGTGGCTTGGAAACCTAATACGATTGCTTTGTATTTGATAATATTGTTTCTACAATAAAAATCTAGTTTGAAAGACAAAGGCATGGGTTCACCATCAAGTAGAATGAGGATAATACCTACCCCACCCCCACGCTGACACTTGGAACCATTGAATAAAAGTGTCATTTGGTAAGCGGGTTCATCCAAGGAAAGGGTAGCAATTGACTCATCTCGAAAGTAAAAATTAGAGGGTTGATCCCTGGAAATAGGTGTGTTGACCAATTGGTTGGTGATAGCTTGGCCCTTGATGGAATTTTGATGAATGAATTCAAGGTCGAGGTTAGCTAAAATCATAAGTCATCATGTGGCACACCGGTTTTGATAAGGTTTGGCATACAAGAAGTGTAGGGGGTCAATGTTGGTCACAGCATAGGTTTTGTGGTTGAGGAGGTAATGGCAGAGTTTTGTGACAATGAAAACTAAGGTTAAGACAAAGATTTTCAAAATGGGTGTATCAGGTTTCATACTCCAAAAAAGTACAGATTATGTAATAAAACACCTGCTCCTTAGTTTTTTTCATAATGATAAGTGAGCATGGCTCCCAAGGAATGATCAATAGCTGAGATGTATAGATAGAAATGTTGATCATTTTTAGGTGGAATAAGTATGGGTGGTTGGAGAAGGTATTGTTTTAAGGCCTCAAAAGCTTTAAGGTAGTCATCATCTCATTTAGAGGAGACATCCTTCTTGAGAAGATGATGAAATGGTTGACACCGATCAGATAATTGTGAACATGAAAAGGCAAATAGACTGTAACTTACCTTGTAGGCTACAGAGTTGCCTAAGGTTAGTGGGCATGGAGGAATTTCCTAGAATGGCCTTGAATTTAGTAGGGTCAACTTCTATACCCACGTAGAGAAATGATAAATCCCAGGAGCTTTCCTAAGAGAACCGATGAAGACGCACTTACTTGGGCTGAAAGCAAACACAATATTTAATGAGGTGGTCAAAAATGGTTTTTGAGGATGGCAAGGTGCTCAGAGCGGTGTTTATATTTGGACTAGGATATCGTCCACATAATCTTCCAATATACGATGCATGATATCATGGAAGATATAATTCATAGCCCACTGATATGCAAACATCCAGCATTTTAAAGGCCAAAAGGCATGGCTCGGTAGCAGAAGGTTCTCCCAAGGGGTGATGAACAAGTGATTTTGGGTTGATCCTCTGTAAGCAAGCAAGATTCATGGTTATAACCCGAGAAGTTATCCATGAGTGATAGCATCTCTATGACCAGTACTAAGGTCAACCAATTGGTCAATACCAGGTAAAGGGAAGTCATCTTTTGGGTAGGCAAGGTTGAGGTCATGGAATTTCTTGTAAATGTGGAGTCCCCCTGATCTCCTTAGTGACAGGGATAATGTTAGAAATCCAATGAGGATAATAAATGGGTAATATGAAGGAAGCAGAAAGAATATGCAATGAAGTTATTCTTTGACAAGAAGGGTAATGTGAGGGTGCATTTTCCTCAGCTTTTGTTTTATGGGTTTAGCATCAGAAATGGTTACAATATTTTGGACCACTATGGTGGTGCTCAAAACTAGGCATGTCTGCGTAAGACCATGCAAAATTGTGGTTATGATATTTGAGAAAAGAAGTGATGGCTTCCTGTTCAACAACATCTAAAGATTGACCATGATCTTTACGGATGTGTTGGTCATCCTGAGTATGAATGTTGATCATCAATAGTTGATTTCATTCAATATGGTTTGTGTCTCAGAAGGTAACGACCAATGGATATATGAGTCTTCTGCATTAAGGTAGGTGAGTATAGATTCATCATCCTGACATTGAACGATGTTAATTGAAGGTGTAATCGTCATTGATCATTTCAGGATATAGGAAGGGAAGAGAGGAAGGGACCTCACCCTCATGTTGATAATTCAAAGGCCCCAAGGAAACGGTGTTTATGAAATAAGAAAATTAGGAGGGATAGATTCTAGGATCCATCGACTTCTTTTGGTGAATGGTGGTGATGAAGGCAGAGCGGGTGAAGAAGGTAGAGAAGGGCTGGATGTTCTCGATGGGTTCAATGCAGGCTTGCTTAGTAGGTGGTTCAATAATGTCGATACCAACTACCGATCATTATGTTTGTGGGTAGTAAATGGAATAAAAGTATGGGTGGCCTTGCTTATAAAATCCAAAAACTAAAACCCTTCCACGCACATCAGTGCAAGAAGGTGTGTATGAAACCGACGATTGGTCAGAGACTAGAATTTAGCAGAAAATAGGAGGGTTTGTGACAGTGGTTTCAGGTGTGTAAGTGGTATTATCAAGTCCTACATAGGTGAGACTGGTACGAAGGTGAGAAGGAACATAAAGGAGGCATTTCTCCTATGTGGTGATCAATACCGAGGATGTTGGTGAAGACTTCCATACTCCCGTGGAGTAGAGAAATGTGTTGACACTATATAGGTGATACTCTCCCTAGAGTGAGGTGTTGAAGAATTCCTTCCAAGGGATCGGTGGTTGGTATGTGGGTAGCCTAGAATAGACGATGTGTTGGAGGTTGATGCGGAGGTGGAGCTAACGGATTGGTGAGGATGATGGGTTCAGCCATGGAGGTTGTGGCTATGGTAGGAAGGGAGGAGGCATGTGCGGTTGAGGTAGCGAAGTGTACTAGTGGGTGGAGGTTTAGGTGAAGAGGCAGTGGTCATGGAGGTAAATGCCTTAATAGGTATATGAACATCATTGGGTTGGTAAAGCATGTTGCATGTTTTAACAGGTGAAGGATCAACTGGGATAGTATAGGTGTGCCCTTCATGCTCAAACTTTAACATAACAATGCAAAGTGGAAGGAACACAACCCATGACACAAATGCAGGGTCTACCAAGTAACAGGTTATTTTGAAATTCCCCCTCCAGGACGTAAAATAACTCTGGAATAGTATGGGGGGCCCATGTGAAGGAGTGGAAGATGATGGTGCATAGTGTAGTGGTGATAACTATCATTGAATGAACATGCAGCATGACATGATGTTTATCCATGTAATTGTCAGGTATGTGCATTTGACCAAATGCATGGGATGAAATGATATTAATGCTAGTACGCCCCCATCAATCATTACATGTTGTACATGCATATCATCAATGCGGATAGAGATGAAAAGATATGGGTCTAGGTCATCAGTTTGGTGCGGTTGCGATCTCTTCCTCTGAAAAGGTAAGGGAGGCTATTTGGTGACTAGGGTGAGGTGTGGATAAAGGTGATAATTTGGTGACGAGAGGCTACATGATGGGGTGTGATAATGGAAGCTACGGGTGTAGGGTCATTGGGTAAAACCTGAATAGATTGAAGAAACCTCTATGAGATCTTGATGATGGGATTCTGAGGTTAGAATGAGGTCATATAGGGACTTTTTGGGGGGAGATTGGTGTAATTGTTTGAGCATGGTGCAATGTGTGACCCCATTAGAAATAGGGTATGTGGGGTTGTTGAATAGTGATTTTAGGTTTGGGGTGTAGATGATATGTTGGGTATAGGGTATGGTTGGTGGGTCAGTTGCCTTTTTCTTACCTTTTTCTCTTCTAAGCATGGGTAGTAACATGGATCATGATGATCTGAGGGGAGTTGGAAAATGGAGAAGGTGTAGGATGAGTGGTATAACAACATGATGGGAAAAAACCTGCTGGGGGAGAAAAGCCTTGTGAGGTGAGCTAGGCGCAGTGACATTTGGGTAATGGTGTGATAAGTTCTCTGATGTGAACCATGTTAATTTTGAATCTTAGGGATGTTGATCTAAGAGTTGAGGGGGTGGAGTTGATGGTTGTGGTGTAGGTAGTGAGGGAAGGATTGTGGAAATGGATGTTGGTGAAGCAGGGGTCCTCATCAAGAAGGTTATCATCGTCAAAGTTGGATTCAAGAGGACACGACTGGATAAGGATGGTTTTAAAAGCCTTGCATTTGTCCACATCGTGCCTTGGCACATGATGGTAGGCACAAATTTTAGTGTCATCAAACCCTTTTGGCTTGGGCTTGAGGGGGTCATAAGGTCTAAGCGGTGGTAATGTGATGACAAAATTATCAAGGAGGTTGGTTAAGATCTTGGAATAGGACCCTGATAGTGGGTCATAATGGGAAGTGAAAGTGGGTTTGGACGTAGGTGTAGCTGATTGTTGAGGAATGGTCGTTGGAGGAGGGGGAGTAGGTTGAGATATGGTTTTGGGTGTTGGCATGGTCTTGGGTGTTGGTCACGTTTTGCTGGGTAGGGGTATTGTAGATGAATGGTCCAGAGGGTGTATGATTACTTTAACTACCCTATTGGAGGGTAGTGGATTTTTGTCTTTGGGTTGCACCTTCTTGGATAAAGGGGATACATGTGTACAAGATCTAGAGGGAAAAGCGGATGGGGGAAGAGGGCAAGTTACCCACGGGAATAATGGAGGTGTTGTGAAGGTAGATGGCATGGGTTGTACAGGGTGTGTTAGGGATAGAGACTGAAGTGTAGTGGGTAGTGAAGAAGTTGCTGAGGGTATTGGAGGTATGGGTGGTAAAGATGCTGCAGGTGCGGGTGTAAGTCGTGTCGGGTGCCTGTGTATGTTAGAGGTGTGCGAGGAAGGAATGAGCTGCTGTGTTTTTGGTTTATTGATGGGTGGAGGTTTCTTAACTACACTGGGAGGTTGAGGTCCTAAGATGGACGGAAAGGGTGAAGGTGATGTAGGCATGATTGGCGCAGCCGGGGTATGAGTTCTATGGGCTTGGTTTTTCTGTTTTGGTCCTGGAGTAGGTTTGGTGTCGAGATTGGAGGATGTAGCTAAATCTATTTTAATAGGTGGATGAGTAAGGCTGGTGGTTGGGGTGACCCCTAAGGTAGTGATAGTTTAGTCGAGGAAGATAATGTAGGTGCGGGTTTGGATTTAGATGTATGTTGGGTTATGGGTGAGGGTGTATGTTGAGTTGTGATAGGTATTTTGGAAGAATTTGTGATAAAGGTGGTTGTGTTTTTTTCAATTAGTCTAAGTATTTTTGGGTAGATGGTGGAAGTATTAACAATTAACATTTGCATTTGTGTTGAGACAGGAAGTCAAAGGTGCCCCCAAAGTAAGGCTATGTCCACATAATCTAAGAGATTGGCCAAGCGTGAGAAGGATATGTATATAGGTGAAGTTGATGAGGACCTAATGTCTATTCCCATAAAATGTTTCTTAGAGACGGGGAATTTGATAGCTTTGGCTTTCGTGGGTAAGAGAGCTGAAAGTAGCTCTACAGGATCTTGGGTGGCTGATGGAGAATGCTCACCTAGAGGTAAAGGTATCTCTACTGGATCCTTGATAGGTGGAGTATAAAATGGGTTCTCCTCTGTAGGTGGAGGATATGGTGGGTGCTCCTCCATGGACTGAATAAGATACTAGTGGGTGAAGGTTCACTAGGTGGAGAAGCCAAAGGTTAAATGGTCTCTATATTAGCGGAATGCTCCTCCACAGGTGAGGAAGGAGGGGATAGGTGTTCCTCTATGGAGGAGGAATAGGTGAGGTAGGTTCTAATGTAGAAGAAGGATTTTGAGCTAGAATTTCCTCTATGAATGGAATATGAGGTAATTGGGAAGCAATGGGTGTTTCATTGAAAATAGCGTGGACCTCGTGGGTATGGCTATCATGAGTTAAGGTCTCACCAGTTTGATCAAATGAAGGGGAAATGATTAGGAAAGGGTTTCTTGAAGATATGTAGGTTATGATTGGCCAGTGTGCATTAGGATTATCCACGGTTAACTCACCTTTCTCAAGCATTTCTTGGACAATGTTTTTGAAAGTGATGTAATTGTCCATCCCTATGACCCTTTACCCGATGATAGTTACAGAAGTTGTGTTCTTTATACCATGTGGGCATGGGGCAAGTAACGGTCAAAAACCAATGTTTGGTTTTATAGGTGGAAGGGTGATGGCCCCAGCTTTGATGAGATTTTATAAGATAGGAGAGTAAGGCTCCCCAATTGGGGTGTATTTCCATTTGTTCTCAATCTGAATTGAAAAGTATGGATGGGTGAGAGATCAGATGAGGGGCTAGCCTAATTTGACAAATGAGCTAGGCCAGACTTTGAGTACCAATACATTAGTAGTGCCCTTAGCTTTTGAGTAATTGTCCTATGGTTTGGAAGAAGAAGAGGTATCATTCATCTTGAATGCCAAGCTTCTTATTGCATAATTTGAATTCTCTTCTCTTTAATGGTCTGAATCTCTAGACTTTCATGCCATGGTGAATGCTTCATCAAATGTTTGGAAAGTTTGGACCTGTAAGGTCAGTGAAAGATATTGTCTAGCACAAGCCCACGTGATGAGCTCGATGAGTTTGGTATGCGGTAGTTGGAATGTGAGTTGATTGATTAGGCTATGCACAGGGAGTGAAAAAATCTACGGTAGATTCATCATCGTACTGACACGTGGAGTATAGGTCAGTCATGGTAACCTTCTTAACGATATTGATGGAGAAGTGATCTAAGAATGCCATGGGATACCTGATTAAATGAAAATATAGAGTGTCTAGGTAACCCACTACACCAATCTAACATTCAGGTCCATTTAGAGACATGGGAAAATGTCCTCAGGAGCAAAGCATCATTATGGGTGATTAGATAACACCCATGTTTCAAAGATCGTAAATGTTATTGCAGGTCTTCCTTGCTATTAAAATGGTTGAATTTAGGCATTTCCCCAATGCATGGGGTATGGATGGATAGGAATGGATGGGTGGATAGGCTCGTTACAAATCTCATCATAGGTGAGAGTGTTGTGGGAGCAAAAAACTGATGCCTCCAATGTCTGCATGTTGTCCAATCATTAATTCTGATTAGGTCATTGGTAGGTTGCAATTAATTGGGTGCCTCTTGTAGCATAAGAGGGCTGGTGTTAGGCGTGTAGCAAGGGTGGCATTCCAGTATATGGTGCTGCTATGTAGGTAGATTGGGAAGAAGGTAGTGAAATAGGGGGTATGTATCCAGAGTGAATAACAGATGAAATAGGAGGCTACTGAGTAGTACGCATATGAAGGTGGAAGGGTCATGGTGACCCCTAGTGGTAATGGGGGCCAATAGATTATGGGATAGAAAGGACCACTGTTTTGAAAAAGGGTAGTGTTAGTGCACTAATCATGGGACCCCTGGTTGTGTAGATACAAGGTATATGTGAGACAATGATGTCTTAGGCATCCTGTGTGATTGCACAACATGGAGACCTCTCTCCAATGTGTGGGACTTGTGAAACTGAGAGAGGAATCTCTAGCAGATTAGAGGCTGGTTCCTCAAACTCCTCTGATTTAGATCTATATTTTTCACAACTACAGAGGTAGCGCAGATCCTAATCCTACTCTAAATTGTAAGGAGACAGGGATAGAACGTGCAAAAATTGAAACTAACTAAAGATGGTGATGTGACCAAAAGGAGTGGTGAATATTTTTGTCAAACAAATAGACAAAAACCAAAGATTGCAACATAAAACATACATAGGCTGATAAGATATAATTTAGGATGATGAAATGAAGAAAATAATACAAACAAAGGACTGAAACCCATTCACAAAGCTTGCATTATCATTTCCAATGTCAAAACCACTGCATTACAACCTCAGAGAGGTAAGAAAACCCGTTACAATCTTTGAAGAGGACTAATTCTTGTAACAATCACATTGCTAGAGGTGAAAGAAGAAGTGGTGGTGCTATGCCAAAAATGTTCCCCCCTTGGAAAATGAGCCAAATCTGGCTTTTACATTGCATGGGTCGAGTCCAGGAGAGAGAAAGTGGGTACAAAACATGGGAGCCCATTCCTCATTGATTGTAAATGCATTAAATCAGCATAATGAGGACCTTACAAACCCATACCCTATTATTTTTGACCGAATTGGAGGAGAATGCGACCCATTCTGCATTAAATTTGGTTGTTGAAATGTCGTTTCTGGCCATGGACACTGTACCAGATCAGGGTTTTTGAATTTTCTCCATCCAAACTGAATTGCAAAATTATAAATTGACCATGGAATCCTGTAGATAATTTCATAAGCTTTCCAATGATATAAAGAACATGCAAATCTGAGCTTTTGATCAAAAGATATGAAGGTCTGAAGTTTTAGGGCAAAACGGCCAAAAAAAATGGATGTCAGGCACAAATTTTAAATTTTGACCTTTTTGCATTTCAGGGAAAAAATTTCAAAAAATTTCCATGCTAATGCCGGTTGGATGCCACATGTCAGGTGCTGGTTCACTGAGCAATTCTCTCTCCTCCACCTTTCTAGCGGGCTTTCCTTTGAAATTTTGATCTTTTTAACTTTTGGAAAAAAATTCATTTTCCCCCCGCGTCCCGCCACCTGGGACACGTGGCATGCATTGATTGGTTGATAGGGGAAGCCGGGAAGACCTTTGCTTTTTAGTTTTTTGCCAAGAACTTTTGCAAAAAACTTCAAAGTTCCCCCAAGCTCCGCACTTCCCTGCTCCAGGTCTGGACACGTGTCTAAATTCCTATTTGCTCGATAGGCAGAAGCTTGCTGTCCATAAAGTGTCTCCCCTTTAAAATTTGCATCAAACACTTAGCCAAAATTACTATTTCACTCCCCATGCCAGTGAACACCCCAGCCCTTAGGACACATGTCCTCATTTCCAAAATGATTAAAAATCATGTGGGCCTACCAGCTTTTCATGTCCCTCGCGTATTTTCAGCCCTGGAGAAGAATGTCCCAAACTTTCACAGGACAAATTCCTCCGAACCACTTGATTCAGGCTTCCTTGTCCCTCTTGTGTGGCGAAGACACGTGGCATTTTTTGATTGGCTCCCTCAGTACTCAAAATTCAGACTTTCCGCGTCCCATGGCGTCCCTTTGTACCAAATTTCACTGGATGAAATTTCCCTACGTATATCGGCCGATCCGGGTCTAGATCGAAAGTTCGCGTCCTTCGCGTCCTCAGGGCCCATATGTCCCAGCCTGTTCTGCACAACAGTTAGTCAATTTTTACCTACCTTCAGCCGGTTCGGAACTTTCAATTTTCGCTATCCCACGCACTCCCGATGCCCATGGCACATGTCCAATTTGCTGCGCGGACCTTCCTGGCAGGCTTTTCAGACTGATTCGGGTCCCCGACGTCCCAACTGTCCCAGTGACTGCCTGGACTAGGACTTAGCCAATTTTCATGATTTTTTCTGCACCCAAGCTTGTTTTTTTGCAACTTTTTCACCCTTTTTTAGAACTTGCTCTTTTCTTCTTGGACAGGAGAGTACAGAAAAAAGCCAAGGGGACCCCAGAAACATGATTTTTTTGCCTTGAATCAATCTATCTTTGACTGAGGACAAGAGAAGGTAATTGTAATGCATGTTATCAAAATTACCCTGGGGGGTGAATTTTGGATAACAATTTGGCGACTCAGTGGGGTCATCTGCCTGCTAGATGAAAATACCAGTTGCCTGAAGTAGTCCATTGGGCATGGAGTCATCAAATATTCTATTTAGAACCCCAACTGACTTAGAATGTGCAAGGAGGAAGATGGAATATCACCTGATGGAAGCAAGGACTGCAAAACATCTCCATGGACAGCAAGTTGTGCCAAAGCACTTAGGGAAACAAAAACTAACCTATAGCAAAACAATGTGCACAAGCACTTGGAGGAATGAAAATCTAATCTAATATTTACAAGGTAGTGAATTTCCCTCTAGAAGCAATGCTTGAGATAGATTCCATTTACTGGAATCTGCAGTTCTTCACCATCCAATGAGGCCAATTGGAAAGCATTCTTGTTCTTGCACTTCATGACCATGTATGGGCCACTCCAAATGGCATCAAATTTTGAATGCCTTCCCGGTTTTGCTCTATCCACATCCCATTTCAACACTAGATCTCCAACCTGAAAAGATCTATCCTTGGCCTTCCTATCAAAGGTCTTCTTGATCAAAGCTTGATCCTTTTCCATTGCTTGGGATGCCTGATTTCTAACCTCCTGTAGCTCCATCAACTCTGCATACCTCACCTCCATGGGCTCAAACTCTAGCAACTCTAGCTGCTTCATGAGTTCCAATGTTGGCAACTCAAGTGACATGGGCAAGATTGCCTCTCTTCCATAGACAAGTTTGAATGGAGAGTTACCTATGGATCTTTTGGGAGTTATCCTATCAGCCCATAAGGCTGATTTCAGTTTGGTATGCCAAGACCTTTGATTCTCGTCAAGAGTCCTCCTAATGATCCTCAACAAGTTCTTGTTTGTAGACTCGGCCTGGCCATTACCTTGAGGGTAATAGTTTGATGAAGTGCTTAGGTAGATACCATTCTTGATAGCCCACTCAGTCACCTTAGATCCAATGAATGCCAATGCATTATCAGAGATTATTGTAGCAGGTATACCAAATCTGGTTGTTATCCCCTCATAAAAGTCTAAGATGCTAGACTCATTTTCCTCTTTGAGTGCTACTGCTTCAGTCCATTTGGTGAAGTAGTCCGTGGCTGTCAAAATCCATTTGTGCCCTTGGCTTGAATTAGGATTAATGACTCCAATGAAGTCCAAACCCCATTGCATGAATGGCTGGTCAACTGAGATTGGATGCAATGGAAGGGCAGAAAGTCTCTCTTTTCCTATGAAGAATGCACAATTCTTACACCTCTTGATCCATGCATAGCAATCACTGAAGATTTTAGGCCAATAATAACCAGCCTTCATGATTTTTAGAGCTGTCACTCTTGGTGCAAAATGACCACCAGCTGGTCCACCATGGAACTCTTCCAACACCCTTTGAATCTGATTTGTGCTAATGCATCTCAGCAGCACTCCATTCACATCTTTCTTGAACAAAACTCCATCAACAATGGCATACGGGACAGCCTACAATCTGAAGTGTCTCCTTTGGGTCTTGTTCATCTCTGGAGGGCATAGGCCTGTGCCTAGGAAGTGTATAATACCTTGGGTCTAGCAAGGAGTGGGGGCAGCATTGTTTTCTTCTTGATTGCCACTTGGCTCATGGCTGTCCTGGACTGTCAAAACAGCCTCTTCTTCATTGCATACTTCTTTTGCTTCCCCAAAACCAGCTGCTCACACAATCCTTTCCCTCTTACCAGCTTGGTGATCTTGATCTCAATGTCATACTCCATGACACGGGTGATCCAACCTGCCCTTTTCTCATTCAAATCCTTGTTGAGGAGGAAGTCCTTAACCCCAGCATGTGAGACCAGCAACTGGACCTTGTTGTTTGAGACTAAATGCTTGAATTTCTTCAAGCTTCTGATTACTGCAAGTACATGCTTCTCAATAAAAGAGTACCTCACCTCATAGTCATCTAGGCTCTGGCTGAAGAAGGCAATTGGCTGCTCATCATTATCCTTGTTCTACTGTACCAAAATGGCAGAAATAGTGTCATTACCTCCAAATGCATAGAGGATGAAATCCTTGGAGAAATCTGGGTTGATGAGAGTTGGTGCTTGAGAGATAGCTTCTTTGATTGCTTCAAAACTCTCCTTGCCTTCTGCTGTCCACTTGAAAGCCATGCTCTTCTTTAACATTTTGGTGATGGGCTTGACAAGGGCTGCAAAATCTGGGACAAACCTCCGAACAAAGTTTATCCTTCCCAAGAAACTCTGAAGGGATTTCTTGTGGCTTGGCAATGGTAGTGCTCTTATGGCTTCAACCCTCTCTGGATCAATTGCTAATCCTTCTTTGGAGACAATATGGCCAAGGAGCTTTCCTTCATGTGCAAGAAAGATACACTTCTTAGGATTCAAAGACACTCCAAATCTCCTGCACCTCGTGAAGACTTGTCTCAAATGAGAGAGGTGGTCTGCTGCATTTTTGGAAAAAATAGTGATATCATCAAGGTAAATCAGCACCACATTGTTAATCAAACCTTTGAATGCCATGTCCATTTCCCTTTGGAAGGTAAGCACCAGAGTTGGACAGCCCAAATGGCATTTTCCTGTATGCAAAAGTTCCCCATTTGGTTGTGAAGGCTGTCTTGAACTGGTCTTCTTCCTTCACCATAATCTGATTATTAGCCTGAGTAGCCATCAAGTAGTGAAAACCTCTCGGAGCCAGCCACAACTTGTAAGATTTGCTCCATGGAAGGGAGTGGGTAATGGTCCTTGAGAGATGCTCTATTTAAGTCTCTGAAGTCAACACACAATCTGATCTCTCCACTCTTCTTTCTGACTGGAACTAAGTTGGCAACCCAACTAGAATGCTTGATTGGGAATATGATCCTTGACTCAATCAGCTTGTCCAATTCTTTCCTCATGAGAGGCTCCATGTGTGGATTGACTGGTCTTTGTTTCTGCCTGATAGGCTTAGTATTTGGATCCAATTCAATGGTATGCTGAGCTAAGTTGGGATTGAAACCTTTCAAGTCTTCATAGCTCCAAGCAAACACATGTCAGGGAACTCTTGACATAGCTGTATGAACTCATACCTTTCTTGTTCAGTTGTCATCCTTCCAATTTGCAATGGTTTGTTCTCTTCTACCAAGATAGATACTGAATCCTCTCTCTTGACCTGAATGTTTGCTTTCTCCTTTCTAAACTGATCATTGGGGTTAAAAATGGACTCCAAAGTGATAAGTCCCTTGGGCAGCTTGTTAGTTCTCAGCTGTACCACTTGGTCACCATACTGTTGTTCCAATTTTTCTTGATTCTTAGCTGAGAACTCAGCTTCTTCTTGCAAGAAATGGATGATTTGCTGGTCATTCTCAAACACTTTGCCAACTGACATTGTTATCTGGCACTGAAGGCCTCACAATCACGTGGATGTTTGGCTGTACCTTGTCTTGTTGAATGCTTTCCACAATGTCAAAGGCTGCCCCTACTGCTGCAAGCCTGTCAAGCAGCTTGATTCTCTTTCCTAGGAATGGATTTGATGCCAAAACCCTCAAAATCTTCCATGAGGTCCCATACCCTGTTCTTGTAGCACTTGAGTAGATCATTCTTGGCAGCATGCTGTCCCTTGACCTGATTTACAATCAATTCACTATCACCAAAAACTTGCAAGTTCTTTATTTTCTTCTTGATTGCCCCAATGCATCCCTTGCACCAAGGCTTCATATTCAGCAGTGTTATTGGAGCATGCAAACTGAAATCTAAAAGCTGAATAGTACTTTACTCCTTGAGGTGAAACAAGCATAGCTCCACCTCCTGCACCTTTTCTACTCCTTGATCCATCAAAAAATAGCTGCCATACCTCATTGTCATCCTTGTGGTTTGGCTTGGTGATGCTAGGAATAGGCTTATTTTCTTCGTGTATACAATAGACCCCTAGCTCAGATTCTTCTACTTCTTGATAAGGATCAAAAGCATGTACCTTGTTTGCCCATTCATCAAGAGTTAGATCCTGGGATGCTTCCAACCTTAGTGTCAGCTTCATCAGTGCTTGGGTGATCTTCTTGATCAAATGCTGAGCAATTGGCATTAATCTGACTTGGAGTGTAAGGCTCAATATGGAAGTTTGCAATAGGTTCTGACCTGATTGTAGCCTTAGTTCCATACCTCATTCTGAACAAGCATGTGTGACCAATCAGCAGAAAGATAGCCTCCAATCTTGGCTGTGAAGTCCCTTGACAAGCATAGGGAAAAGAGTGGTGGAAGGTCTATGACTTGATACATCTTGTAAAACAACAACATTTGGACATGCATACAAGGTAAGACTCAAGTTTCTAATCACCCCAACTGTTGTTACTGCTGTCCCATCCAGCTGCACTACCCCTTTGGATATTGTTTCATACTGGAGCCCTAGCTGATCAGCTATTTGTTTAGGCATTACTGAGCTACTTGGCCCTGGAGTCTATCATGCAATTGTGCACTAGCTGATTTCCAATGATCAATGAAACATAGAAAGGAGGAGGTTTCAACATTTTACCTTGCTGTCCTCCATGATTTCCCTTAGGCTGGACATCATTTATAAGCACTTTGTCTTGCATCTGAACTCTGCTGATTTGAAGTTGGCCAGTCCTTCATGGTAGCTTGCAGCAAATATCTTTGGCCTGGGATAGATAGGGATTCCCACATTGATATATTGACGTTTGTCTTCTTCATCTGATCAATGATGTGGAATGGTGATGAAGGATCTCTTTTGCTGTCCCTTGGTTTGCACATTCACTCCTTGCACATGGGCAGCAACAACTGGTATTTGAGTTGGCCTAAGGGTTGTTCTTGGCTGCCCTTGTGCATTTGACAACCAGATTTTGTCTTGCCAATCACTTGTGGAACCATAGAAGGTCGTGGATTGGTTGGGGCTAATGGCTGTTCTTCACCTAAATTCCTCCTTTTTGACCTTGTGTTGGCTGCAACACCTTGAGAAACTGCCTGGTTCATGCCACAAAAATCCTCTGCTTGCCAATTTACCAATGTGGTGTCGTTCGGGGCTGATTGCTATTGGAATGTTTCTTGTTGTTGGTTGTTTCCTTGACTTCCCTCACCCTCCACACCAGTAGTTGTCACCATTAA
Source organism: Taxus chinensis (assembly GCA_019776745.2). NCBI lineage: Eukaryota > Viridiplantae > Streptophyta > Pinopsida > Cupressales > Taxaceae > Taxus > Taxus chinensis. Next base: position 705,712,342 of record CM034151.1, read on the forward strand.
TGCTTGATTCAAAGTGCCATTGAAGCACAAGTATTGGTTATGAGGCTCATTGCATGTAAAACACCAGTCATACTCCTGAGCAATGTTGTTTTGTGTTGGCACCAATGCCTTAGAGGCATATATGGCATTTAGATTATAGGGATGAAATGGTCTATTGGCAGGAGGCCTTGTTTGATTCATATTTGCAATTGGATTAGGTGGCCTTTGTGGTTGGTATGGCTGCCTATTAGGCTGAGCTTGGGATTGATAAGAAGGTCTAAAACCTTGGGCTTGTTTCCTCTTGAGAGTAACCAGCTCATTGCCTAGGTTTTGCAATTGCTTCATGACTTCTTGAAGCTCATTTGGGGCACTTGGAGATGAAGTGGAAGCTTCATTTGAACTCTGATTTCTAGGAGTGGGAGAAGGAGCCAAATTAGGTGCTTGATTGGTGTTTGGACTCTCTAAACTTGGAAACAATGGCATGGGAGGTCTAGGGGCAAGTTTTCCAGCTTGGATCAAACAATTTTCAGCCCTAATGGCAATGCTGTAAGCCATAGGGATAGTTATGCCTCCCATGGACTGAATCAACATAGAAATATCAGAATTTAGAGCTTTGAGATAGTAGAGAAAAGCACCTTCTGCTATTGGCCTGACTGCCACTGGAATTCTCTCCCAAGTCTTTTGAAATCTAAAGTTGAAATCGGTCAGCTACTCATTGGGAGCTCTCTTGATAGTTGTTAGCTGCTCCAAAAGAGACGAGTTGTCTCCCTTTTCTCCAAATTGCTCATGAAGTGCTATACATAGCTGATTCCAGTTTTTGATAGAACCAGTTCCAAGGCTCCTAAACCATTGCAATGCTTTACCCTTTAATGGAGATGCCAGTAACTTGACATCCACTTGCATCTCATTGATTTCATGGATTGCACAAAGGTTGGCAATGTCTTTAACATGATCACCTGGAGTAGTCTGATTTTCTCAAGTTAAGTAGGGAATGTTCTTTAAGGCTGCAATAGGAATTGGATGTTGTGCATTGAGGGCAAGTGGTCTGCTGCTTGTGAAGTTGACATAGGGGTTGTTTTGTGTCATTCTAATTGGTCTTAAAACCCTTGTTGATTGAATGAAAGGCCTACCAGGTGGAGGAGTTGAGATAGTTCTATTTGGTAGAGATGGAGACCTTTGAATCCTTCTTCCTCTTTGCCTTCTTCTTGGAGAGATTTGTAGGTATTCAAACAGGACTTCTTCTTCTCCAACTCTTGACCTTGTGGTGACTCTTCTTATGATTTTTTAGGCTTACACTGCTAAAACCAGTTGATTCTTCCCCTTGGAGTCACTAGATATGTAAATAATAGCTCTTTTCAAGAAAGAAAATTTCAGCAGATGCACATCAACTTTGCGGCAAATAAAAATGAGACATCTAGTGTCCCACCAGGCATGCCAAAACTGTTAGTTGTAGAATCACAACACCCCTGGATGCAAATCAAGGTCCTAAATGATGTCTTAGGCATCCAATGTGATTGCACAACATGGAAACCTCTCTCCAAGTGTGGGACTTGTTAAACTGAGAGAGGAATCTCCAGATTAGAGGCTGGTTCCTCAAAGTTCTCTGATTTAGATCTATATTTGCACAACTACAGAGGTTTAGATCCTAATCCTGCTCTAAATTGCAAGGAGACAGGGATAGAAGTGTAAAAATTGAAACTAACTAAAGATGGTGATGCACCAAAAGGAGTGGTGAATATTTTTGTCAAAGCAAATAGACACAAACCAAAGATTGCAACATAAAACATACACAGGATGATAATATATAATTTAGGATCTGAAATGAAGCAAATAATACAAACAAAGGACTGAAACCCATTCACAAAGCTTACATTATCATTTCCAATGTCAAAACCACTGCATTACAACCTCAGAGAGGTAAGAAAACCTGTTACAATCTTTGAAGAGGTCTAATTCTTGTAACAATCACTTGCTGGAGGTGAAAGAAGAAGTTTGCTATGCCAAAAGTGTTTCCACCCGTTGAAAATGAGCCAAATCTGGCTTTTACATTGCATGGGTCGAGCCCAGGAGAGAGAAAACGTACAAAACATGGGAGCCCATTCCTCATTGATTACAAATGCATTAAAATCAGCATGGAGGACCTTACAAACCCATACCCTATCATTTTTGACCAAATTGGAGGAGAATGCAACCCATTCTGCATTAAATTTGGTTGTTGAAATGTCATTTCTGGCCATGGACACATACCAGATCTGTTTTTGAATTTTCTACATCCAAACTGAACCAAATTTAGAAATTGACCATGGAATCCTATAGAGAATTTCATAATATTTCGAATGATATAAAGAGCGTGCAAATCTGAGCTTTGGATCAAAAGATATGAAGGTCTGAAGTTTTAGGGAAAAATGGCCAAAAAAAAAGATGTCGGGCAAAAATTTTAAATTTTGACCTTTTTGCATTTTGGAAAAAATTTCAAAAAATTTCCGCGCTCCGCCAATCAAATGCCACATGTCAGGTGTTAGTTCGCTGAGAAATTCTCTCTCCTCCACCTTTCCATGAGCTTTCCTTTGAAAATTTTGATCTTTTTAACTTTTGGAAAAAAATTCATTTTCCCCCCACGCCCCGCCACCTGGGACATGTGGCATGCATTGATTGGTTGACAGGGGTGCGGGGAAGACCTTTGCTTTTTAGTTTTTGGTTGAAGAAATTTTGTAAAAAACTTCAAAGTTCCCCCCGAGCTCCACATTTCCTTGTTCCATTGGACACGTGTCCAATTCTATTATTGGCGCGGCCCTGGCTTCCATTTTCTCCCCTTTAAAATTTGCATCGAACACTTAGCCAAAATTTTGTTTCACTCCCCACGCCGCGAACTCCCCGGCCCTTAGGACACATGTCCTATTCTGATTCATCCATGGGCCTGCCAGATTTTTACGTCCCCACGGCCCGGCTGTCCCAAACTGCCTGGGACAAATTCCTCCGAACCACCCGATTTGGGCTTCCTTGTCCCTCTTTGCGGCGAAGACACGTGGCACGCTTTCATTGGCTCTCAGCTCTTCTGACTTTCTGCATCCCATGCGTCCCTTTGTCCCTACTGTCTCGGATGAAAGTTCCCTGTGCCGGCCTATCCGGGCGGTTTGCGTCCTCACGACCCAGATGTCGCAGCCTGTTTTGCACAACAGTTAGTCAATTTTTTCCTCCTTCGGCTGAATCAGCTTTTTGCGTCCCGCCCGTCCTGAAGTCACAACTGTCTCAGTGCTGTGCAGACCACCTAGAGGCTTTTCAGCCGATTCGTGCCCCGACGTCCCAACTGTCCCAGTGCTACCTACAGTAGGACTTAGCCGATTTTCATGATTTTTTCTAGCCCAAGCTTGTTTTTTGCAACTTTTTCACCCTTTTTTAGAACTTTCTCTTTTCTCCTTGGACAGGAGAGTTAGAAACAATCTGAGGGGACCCTAGAAACATGATTTTTTTCCTTGAATCAATCTATCTTGCTCGGGACCGAAGAATTTAATGCATGTTATCAAAATTACCCTGGGGGGTGAATTTTTGATAATAGGTAGTGGTCACCAACAGCGGAGGTGGTTGCATAGCTATGGGTATATGTGAGATAATAGGGGCAGAAGAGGTGGTGTTTTGGATGATTGGTGAAGGTATAGTGGACGTGGCAGATGCAACAGACATAACAAACGTGTTAGTCATAACATCTATAGGTCCTAGCTGTGAAATGAATGCGGGTAAGGTAGAGGCAGGTAACACGGAGCTAGATGGGGCTAACGTGGAAGTGGGAATAAGATTCGGGGGGATAGATACGGACATGAATATATCAACTAACCCATGACATCTCGAGTAGACGAGTGGGAAAGGTAAAACTGAAAGGTGGCATGGTTTTGGTCAAGGAGTCGTGTGAACTCCTCATCTCTAGTAGTGATAGAAATAGGTTAGATAGACTCCATGGCGAGTGATAAAATGGAAGGTGGAAAAGGGATAGGTGAGAGTGGTTAAAAACTGGCATGGAATACGAGGGCGCTTGCTTGTTGATACATTAGTACCATGTGAGTGGGTACTAGCAGGGTAAGGCTACTCTCTATAAGTGACACAGAAATACAACATAGGTAGGATAAATAGATGGTGGTAGGTGACTTGGGGCTAAAATGGTAGCTAGAAAATGACATAGGCTAATTGATGCCAATTATGGTAAACCGATGCCGGTCACAGGTAACCGCTTCCGGTCACTGTGGAAAATGGAAAGTTGGTCAAAAACAAGGTATAAGGCCAAATTTTCTAGGTATGCCAAATACTGATGAGATTTACAATGTCAATTTAAATGATAAGAGTGATAGGGACTCTAAATAGTCGAAGAAGGTGAATAGGTGTCCTTTTAGGTAGGTTAACCAAAATGACAGTGAACTGATGCTGGTTGGGTATAACCGATGACGGTCGCTGGAATGACACTAGTTACTTTGAAATTGAAATAGTGATGAAGAAAATGTGGTTGTGAATTAAAATTTGATGTCGAATCAAACCCAGAAATCTGAGAATGATGAGAATATGGTCCAGGAACACTCAGATGAAGTTGGAATACACAAACTGTGATGAGGAGTGTGCAAGGAGAAAAATTAAAAATGAAGAGCGTGACCTCCAACCTCAAAATGCAAGCCAAATAGAAACACTAAGAAAAATATGATCCTAAGAGTGTTTTTTCTATTATGTTTGTTCAACTTATGCTATTAAGGACTAACTCATGAACTGTAGAATAGATTTTTTGGTGAGGAAGGCTTCCTACGAAGAAGGATATTTATAAGGACAGGTTTCAGGTATGTTATGGTGAGGGGTGGGCTATCTTCTAAGATATGACTTGACAGAAGTAATGAGTTGGGGAGTACCTACCAATCCTCTGATCCATGTGATCATTGACAGGAATTCCTAGGAAATATGTCGTTTTAAGAATGTGTATATTTTTGAATTTTTGTTCAATTTGGTAAGACTCAGAGAGAGAGAGAAGAGGAAATAAGTGCTTTTCTATGATTCATTTGTCAACCATCAGCTAGGCATGACTTCCAGCTTATAGGTTGCCCTCAATTAATGTGAGCTAATGCAAAAATGTAGAATGAAATGAAATTGATTTTTAAACCCAAATTGAGATATTGAATTTGATGACACAAAAATATGAACAGGAGAGAGGGATTCTCTTTCACTAAAATGCGATACCAATGAACAGGAAAGAAATGGTTCATTTTACACAGCACCAAAATATTAGGTTTCTTTTAGAGTAAATAGAAAGAAGAGATGATTACCAAGGAGAGAAATTTTAATGTAAGTAACCTTTTCAGAAAGGAAACAAACACATGTAACTTTTCACCTAGAAATGAATAGAAATGCAAGGATAACCCCAAATGGGTCCCACCGGGCATGCCAAAATGTTTCACCTGATTCTTAGAGTGTTTCTTTGAATATTAAAGAAAATAGATAAGGGTAAAGGCCTATAGGAGGGATACCTATTAAAATGTTGGTTGATAGTTTGTTACACACGTGCTGACTTATTGATCAACAACTGATTGTGAGAGCTTCCTTTTGGCTAGGAGGAACTACCTAAAATATAAAATAAGACCACCAAACAAAATTTAAATAGTATATGCAGTGGACTGCCAAGCATATGCTAGATCCGGGAAGTGTGATACTTCCTAGTATGGTTGTTAATCCACTGTTGAAAAAAAGTCAATGTTAACAATAAATGTAAATCCTATTGTAGTTAAAATGATTTAGGTATCTCATTTAAAACTACAATAAGTAAATATTTTTTCACAACAGGATAGGCTCTAAATTAAGATCTGAAGGTCAAGGTCACTATCAGAGTGTTTGGAACTAGTGCAGGGTCTGATTTCTGAGGTCTTATTTTGGATCACTTGGTAGAAATTTTAAGATTTGTTCTTGGCCTAAGGGTAAAAACATAGATAGGTTGACATCAATTCTGGGCTATATTGGCTAGATGTCGAGACCAATTCTACGTGAAGGGTGACTGACATTGGTTGTGGGAGAACCGGCATCGATTAATGGTCGGGGGTACAGAAAAATTATCAAAAAATTGAGTGTGGTGATAGATCTCCCTTATGATTGCTACAATGGAAATAGGAATGGCAATGACAGAGTTCTGTGTAGGTCTTAGGTATGGGACTTAGGTGAGGTCTTTAAAAACTAGGTATGGGTAGTTCAATGGTGTGGGTGAGTAGGAATGGAGGTCATTGGTTTTCTTTGAGGTACAATGGATGAAAATACAATGGTGCAATGGGAGTAGAAACTGATAATGGAGTATAACAGGCCCTATTCTAAAATTAAAATGGATGAATGCTAGTCCTAGACGTCAATACACTTAGCTTTTATATGGTGTTGATAAGAGGTTGGATGTTGGAAATGGAAGTTGTTAAACATTGATGGAGCTTTTGAATGTGGCTGTATGTGCACTTCCTTCAGATGCCTAATCGTGAATGCAAATGGCTATGCTAGGGTGAGTGCTAGATGTTTGCTGGTGTTGGATGTTGGATGCTCTAATGTGTAAGTACGAAAATGCTTGGTTCTACCTTCTTTTCATACGTAGTTCTCCTTGAATTTTTGTCTCAAAAGATGTGATATCCCTCAGGAATGTGTGAACCTTGAAATAAGGTTGTTTTAGGGAATAAATGGTAACCGATGATGTTTCTGGGTTGACCAGCGGTGGTTTAGGGTAACTGACGTTCACTTAAAGAGGGATTTCCTAGGTTTACTATAACTGGGCAGATTCCTCTTGATTTTCTGGGATCTCATGTGTTGGCCTCGTGGATTTGCGATGGAAGCTTCTGTTAAGCATGTGGGAATGTGGTTAGGGAGAATTTAGGAATTGATTATTAGGGTTTGGGTAGGTCTTAGTTAGTTATGGCAACATACTAAGAATATGTCTTAGGGTGAGGTGGCTAGATGAGGTGTCTAGGTGAGGTGGATATGTGGGCATTATCCCAATTAGGATATTTTAAATAATAAATATTATGAGGATCATGAATTAATTTAATTAAATAAATTAAATTAATATTAGAGTGGGGTGAAAGTGGCCATGGTTACGTTGAATGTGTTTGAATTTGGTTATTTGTCGAGGGACCAAAGGGGAGTGTGATCCTAATTTTGGTGTCTACAATATTATCCCTTAATTCATCTGCAGCCTAAGGTCACTTTTGAGAACCATATCTTTTCAATCATTGACAAAACTACCCTTAGTACATCCTCATAATTCCTGTACAAGCTTCCAATTTCCACAGACATTGTACCTTAATATCATCACCACCCCACATTAAGAATTATGATGTAGTCCCTTAATAAAACAAATGCAAAATTCTTCATATTGCAGTTAGCTTCATGCGCACAAGTGCGCTTATTACACGAAGAACAAAAACTTCAAATTGATAAAGAAAAGTGACAATGAAGGAAATCACATTAAATGGAAACCTAATGCTTTTATGGAAATACTGCCTTATTACAAACACCAAGAAGACTTATTTATAGTAGGTGCTATCAAAAATTCCGAGTCCCCCATAAAAAATTCAATTAGAAGGAATGCCCCACACATCAAAGGAAATCATGAAGTAGAGAACGATTCAGACCCACGAGCTCACATTTTTCCATTATTTGCCATAAAATAAAGGGACATGCAAGCTTGAATCAATGAGCATAGGGAAAAAATCTAGGGTGAATGACTACAAAATAAACTAGAGGCTCAACAAGAGTCAACATTTGACCTTGCACGGGAAGGAATTAAAGAAACAGAATTCATCATACGAGCTCGTGCTTCAAATCTAACAGACAAGTTACATGTGGGCTCCAAAATGGAATAGTAGGGTTGGAGAGAAGAAACAGTGTCAAAGAGCCAAAGGCTCAAAGGAAAATAAATGCTGAAGGCTCGAAGTCTTCGGGCTCTGTAAATGACTCATAACAAACACAAAATTGGATAAGTATAGAGATTCAGTGGAGGATGCCAAGTGTCCAAATGATGCACATCCAAAGGATAAATCAAAAAGGAAGACTCAAACTTGAACCAGCCCTCCACATAACAAATGGTCAACAGAGGTCAAAAAGGAGAGTGAGCCCAAAATGACTAAGTATAGAATGCAGGCGGAAGGCACAATGTGTCTTAACGAAGCTCCCTCAAGGGTAAAATCCTGAGTGGGTTTTCAAATGAGCGTGGGCCTTCCACGTGTCCCAGGTCCCAAAAAGGGGATAGAGTTGAGGGGATGAATAGTCAAAGTAGAGGCAGACCAGCGGAGGGATCCAAGTTCATCACAGAGCTATCTTAAAGGTAGAGTATGGAGGAAGTTTTCAGACATGTGTAAAGCCACCACTTGTCTCCAGTTAGGAATAGTGTCTCTGCCAAACATAAGGGACCCAAGAAAAATAGAAAGGGAACTCAAAGAGCCTGCGGAAGACACCAAGTTTCTTATGGGTGTAATTTCAAGAGCGAAGGAATGGAAAAAAACTAAAACAAGTGTAGGGATGCCACATGGACCCAATATAGACATACTCTTTCAAATATTGCACACCCGTGACCTGAAATTTTAAAAGGCCATATATTTTTATTGGAGACTCAGATTTGGGCAAGAGAGGAATTTTTGGAAACATCTTAGCACCCTCTATGCCATGGAAACATAAAATGTCACTCTTAACAAGCTTTGGTGGGTGAAAAATAGGAAAAAATATCCCAAACCATTAAAGCAGAGCCCGATTTCTCTAACTACTAGCTCTGATTCGATTTGATCCACCAGGGAACTAGACATGACAGATTTGGGGTGGATTTGAGAAAGGAATTGATTGCTAGTGGTTAATCTTTCAAAGCAGGATTCAATGCGTATCTCTAGGTGGTTGAAGCAGGATTTTATTTTTTTCTCTTCTCTCTCTTATCCTTTCTATATATTGTAACACTTCTCATTTGGGGTAGAGGAAATATTCTGGGTGTAGGGAAAACTCTGTCAAAGTTATTTCCTGACTCCATTTGAGTTATAGGCCTTATCCTACCCATAGAGAGTGTATTTGTTCCTCTATGCACCGCATGTAATAGTTTGTACACATTACAGAGCAATAAAATATTGTTTCGTGGCATCTTTCAGCCCTTGGCATTGATCTATTATTTCTCGGTGCCTCTCTATCTTGTGTTTTCTCCCTATGTATGTATTTCACGTTTGTAGGTACAGGACGTTGTGCTTCATAGAGTTTCTATGATGGATCTAGATCTAGGTTTGTATCACTTCCACCTGACCTCCCTCAGTCCCCTTTTCCCTTTTTCATTCTCCCTCAACAGAGTATTGTTGGTTGGATATTTTGTCAAACCAAAATATGAGGTTCAACCACAGTACATGAGATTTAATCCCTCCTCAAAGACAGGTGAGGCTGCCTGTTTATTGCTAATCTAAAACACAGTAAATAATATATACAATATTCACACTAATCTAACCATTGGGGGTTGGGATGAAATCCCGACATCCACATTCACACGATTCAAGGATATTGCTTTCGTAAGTGAAATAGGTTAGAAACTGTTATAGTGAAAGAAGTACAGTAGAAAGGAAATGGGAGAAACGTATTTTCTTTCGAGTAAAAGCAGAGCACGAAATAATCATACGAGTTTTAGATCACAGATATAGTGTTCGAGATAATTAGAAATACTGAGATTCTATGCAAAGAATAGCTTTGAGATCATGAACATAAGAACACTGTCTCAAATAAGATATATTTCACAACACAAAGTCTGTACAACAGTATCAACTCCTATTCTTCAAAATGATTGAAAGAAAACACAAAGTTTTTCTTCTTTCCAATACCCTCTTAATCCTCCAAAAATTCTCGACCCCTTTGGAATGCACAAGCATCCCTTATTTATAACAAGAGAATCAGAGCCAAAATAGGCCAGATCCTGAAAAGTAGCATGTTTTAACTAGAGTTCAACTTTTGCATGATTCTCACGCAGGAGATCAAGTCAAAGTCTGAATTAAAAATATGATAAAACGGAAATAAAATAGGCATGTCATTCTAAAAATAGAAATGACATGAGACGTTGAAACTTAGTCCGAATCATCATCTTTTTCTCCTTCTTCCTCCAGCTGGGAATTTCTGTTCCGAAACTCCTGAAACTTTCGAATAATGTCCTGCGTCTCATTTTCATCGGGCCCATTGGAATGATCATTCCATATCTCGCAGGTTTCATGAATATCAGCGGCAATCCCGGGAAGCTTTTTCAATCTTTTATTGAGCTTTTTTAAGGCCTCCAACGTCTGTTCCATCCTTGCTAAATGACTAATAACTTCAAGGTCAAACCCGTGCACAGGTTTTTGCTGAATTGATACTTGAAGTTGTTTGAAGAAATCATCTGCTGATAGAATACTTGAGGTCCCAACTGCCACCTCTGGACAAATCTTTAGCAATTCTTCTTCCAGATCAAGAACCAAAAAAACCTAGAGCACTATCTTACCCAAAATGACTAAGAAAAAAATTTAAGAAATGAAAACTTCTTAATATTGAACAAACAAAACTCGTACCATCCATCATTTTTGAGATAAATCAAAATACATTTCTGCTGTCCTTTGTTTCTTTCAACTTTTGGCACAGGACGTCTATGGAATCCTTTGCATCTTGCTGCGCCCCTTTTGCTGTCACTTTCCCTAGAGCCACCCTGGTTACCTGGTAATCAGCAACTATTACATCATCTCTAGTTTTGTCAGCTGAGGGAGTGGCAATCTCTGCGAACTTATCTCCTGAAGCATCCACCAAAACCCTTGAAACTGTTTTGGGTTTCTTGGCTGATCTCGCAGTAGAAGCCTTGAGTGAGCTGAAATCAAAGGCTGGTAGGGGTACAATCACTTTCCTCTTCCTCAGAGTTTTCTCGAGTAGCCATTGTGGAGTATCAGAGGAAATTGCCAATGTTGTAGTAACTGGTATTCTACTCTCAAGGGGAGAAGATTCTACTATTGGAGGGGGAACAACAGCCAACGTGGTAGTAGGTGCAATGAATAGAGGCACAGGTTGTGGGGGAGTGTTGGTGATCACTTGGGTTCCAGCAGAGAGGGGTGAGAGCCCAGAGAAAATATTGGCCATTCTTGAAGAAGTGGATGGGGAATGAGGAGGCTGAAGTGGTTGTTGAGGGGGAGGCACAGATTCCATTTCCAAAGCCTTGAATGCAAGAGATAAGGTCTCTCCAGTTGAGCAATCAGCAAATGGTGAAGTCAAGAGCTGGCTTCCTCCTTCTTCTAAATTAATCTCCCCTATTTCTGGTGGTGTTGGTGATTCTGGCACAACCACCTTTTGAGCTGAAGAGACAATTGAAGAGATTTGTCTTTCTTTCCTCTTCTTGGGGATCCTGATTTTTATAGACCCCCCAGAAGATTCTTTGTCCTTTTTCTTTTGGGAGGGCCCCACCTCCGTTTCAGCCAACTTTGGAAACTTGTCATCTTTAAAATTCATGCCCCAAGAAGAGAGCCACTTTTTGGTGCGAGCAAGAATGAGAGCCGACCTATCTGTGATAGAGGATTTTTCGCTGGCCGACCAATCAATAGGCGGGAAAATGTATCGATCTTCATTAAGCCCATCATAGGACATATCCAACACACTTTCATTGTTAGTTGTGCCATCTGGAAAATCAGAAAGCTCTAGCATCTGAATCTCATTAATAGTTAACCTACTATTATCTTTTCTGCGAACTGCAACTTCATTATGCAGATCCACCCAGATATCCTCAATGTCAGGCCTGTGCAGATGTTGGGCTCCATAGGTTCTAAGTACTCGTCGGATGTCAAAACCATCCCGAGACTTCATATGCTTCTTTAATTTCTCCTGGAGTTCACATTCAACATTTTTAACCTTTGCCACCGTTGAGCAAGTATATCTCCCAATAGAAATTGGGAAGGATACTGCTGCCTTATGCTTGCTCTGTTGGAATTTGTGAAAATCCAATAGTTGTCTGACCAATTCTATTAGTATCAATCTATCCCCTGGATAGCGAGGTAGACGGAAAGGCTCTCCTGAGTACATGACCGTTCGAAGGTAGGTAAACTTCTTGAACTGTAAGAAGATACATCCCCATTTAGATACCTCAGTCCAAGCTTCATCTGATACCCTTGTCTTTCTTAGCCCTAGATTTAGCCGGCAGATGTTCTCGTAGAAAAAGGCGTCATTCACCCTCCTAAAATGATCCTTGGACCCCTTCTTTGTTATTTGAGGAATATTACCAATCCATGTTTCCCAAATAATACCACCCAAGTCAATCCCTTGCTGGTTCTTCTTGATGGTGACCATAAACTGATACATCCATCCATGAAATAAATTTGATTCCGGCAAGCCAAAAACCCGGCTCAGCAGGGTGATAATGTCATTGATTTCTTGTATGAAATCACATCTAGGAATAGTTCTTGGAAATCTAGATATTACTGGTTTTGCCTTGACCAAGAACTTCTTATTGACATCCTTAATGCAATTTTCCTTGTTACTGTCCCAGGCCTTCTGAGCCGACTTGATATTTAGGTCCCCATACTCCTCGAAATTAGGTAGTTTTAGGAGATCATCAAAATACGCTCCATCTAGTTTGATGACTACCTCACCATCCTGATTCCTCACTGAATGAGAAGCCGAGTCGTAACTGGATGCACAAGCCAAAACAAACTCTGGACATTGGGCAGACATGGGAAAGCCTGCTGCAAGGGGCAAGCCACTGTTAGCTAAAGCCATCATCCATGGGGTTTGAGAAGAACTCTTCACCCTATTCCAAAAGTCGTCCATATCTATGTTGCCAAGTTTAGTATCCCTGATATCATAATTACAATCAATATATGATGGGGATTCTGGTTTCTTAAATTTGTACTTCATCCTGCTAGACTTCTTGGCCTTCTCCTGAGATGGACCAGGGTCCGACATGAAGAATGTGGAGGGAGAAAGACTCGGAACTCAGGTGATGCTGTTCAAACTGGAAATCCCGATTGACTGAATGCGCTGGAAGAAAAGAAGAACCTGACACGCTGAAGAGGATGTCGGAAAACCCTGAGAACCCGACAAGTTTGATCTGTCGAAACTTTGGCAAAGCCCGACACTTGCTTTTGATGATGGAAACAGGCGGAAACCCGGCGCCCACTTTTGATGACGGAACTTTGGAGAATCCCGACACTTACTGTTGAGGTCGGAATGTTGAGAGAAACCCTGATACTTCAAGCTTCCTTTATACTCCGGGCCTTTGAATCTACAAAACAGTTTTCAAAAACTGAGAAGCAAAAACAAAGTCTTTCCTGTATTTCCACATATACAACTTCCTTTCTTTTTTTGTTATTCATATTCCAAACATCATGCATATAATTAGAATTTTGGAAGAAACAACATCAATTGATAGTCTCAAAAAAGAAAATAAACCCTAAAAACCCAAAACCCTTTCCAAAACAACACAAAAAGAAGAAGGGAAGAAAACCTTCAACAACTGGCAAGAAATTGGAAAGAAAATACGCGCAATCGATTCATAAAAATCAAGAATAAAGAAGGGAAGAAAAATACCTTTAATTCAAGACAGGTAAGATCGAAAACAAATGATCCAAACGGGCAATGCGAGTTTGCGGGTTTTGAAAGCGGAAGAGCATGTGAAAAATCCACGAATTAAAAATATGAATGGTAAGAATGACGTGGAAATTTGCGTATTTATAAGAAAATTAGTAATAAATACACTTTAGCTCGGCACGTGCCAACTCACCAACCATTCGGCATGAATGCCATGTCAGCATGTTGGAGGGGTCCGAAAACCCGACACGAAGAGATTTAGTGCATTCTGGGTTTCAGGTTTCGGAAAACATAGAGCACAAAACATGAAGTGCTTAGGTGCTACATAGCCCCGAAAACCCGAAAACAAAGGATTTAGCGGACTTCGGGGAATAGGAGAACATGGCGCATAAAACATGTTTTGGATCATGGATGTCCCGATGCTTTGGGGTTCCGAAAACCCGAATACAAAGGGTCTTCTCAATACAAGGCGGGTCTCGGGTTTCGGAAGTCACGCGACACAAAGCATGTTTTAACTCAAGTATGTTCCGATGCGTTGAATTTCCGAAAACCCAATTTCAAAGGATTTTCTTAATACAAGGCGGGTTTCGGGTTTCGGAGGACATAAGACATAAAGCATGTTAAAACTTATGTCAAGCTGTTAGTAACACCCGAAAACCTGATTTTTCTCTAAAAGAGGCCAAAATGCAAAATCACTTCGAAAATTTTGTAGGGGTTATCCGATCGTTTTGTCGTGAACTCAAAATGGGGATAACACACCCAAGAAGGGTAAATTAAACTATGATACGAGCTGAAAATGTTAGAGGATAATACTCCATCATTCACTAATATAGCATGCACTTACGGTTCTTAAAAGTGACCTTCGTTTTTACCTGGAGAGAGTTGAAATAAGATCTCCACAAAACAAAGAAAATATCAAAAGATTTGAAACAATCTTAAGCTAAAACGAAGGTCAATATAACTGAAACAAAATTTAAAATAGGCCTACAAGAATAAGATGATTAGTATTAAACGATAATACAACAAAAACGTAAGACCATCTCTGAAACAAAAGTTTCATTACAGGCATAGTTTTATTTTGCGAACAAATTCGACCTATTAACTATTAAAAAAAATCTAGATTCACTACAACCTAGAAAACTCCACCATTCAAGATATTTCCAACAATATCCCTAGAAAAACATATAAATGCCAAAAGATACAAAACAAGGAGACATATATATTTCAAAATGTAGAATCTCCAAGAAATATCATACCTAGTTTTCTAATAAATCCACACATCCGTTTTCCAACTTTATTTGAACCCAGATTCAGTAAAACACCATTAATTCACAAAACTATTATTATCTAAAGAAACAATGTCTAAAGAACTCACATAAGCAAGAAAGAGAAAATAATCACACAAGAAAAAAATCTCAGAGAAGTTTTCACAAAGAGCAGAGTTCTTTTTATGAAAACATTTAAATAAAAGCAACATATTTTAAAGAGATAGGGTCTATCATGCCTGGTAGTGCTCCGACATCCTCTTCCTTCAATCCTTTAAACTGAGATTCTACAGAAATATTTCTAATAAAAATGCCAAAATAATCCACAGAATTTTTTCCCAATTTCTTCTTATAGCTTTTATGATCAAATTTTTTAAATTATTTCTTTGATGCAAGGGTGTATTCATACATGCAACGGATTCAAACTAGAGGTTTGAAAAATGGAAAACAACATGCATAGCTCAAAATATTGAGAATTCCAAATGAAATAATAAAAACAAAATTGCATATTTTTCCTCCAACCTCTTTACTATTCCCCAGGTAGTTTTTTCTCGGGTCAAGGATCATATATGCAACAGGACTTATACAGTCCCCTCTAAAAACTCCTGTCCAAGATTATCGTCTGTTAGTTGCAACTATTAGTTCAAAAATTCATTCCATCAAAATAACAAAGTTTTCATCTCGACAACATTCCACCATATTTTACCTTGGCCAAAGTTTGGGAGATAGATTTATTTAATGCCACATTAAAACCTTTCCGTGCATTTAGAAAGGTGTCACCCGCCATCCAAATTAAATTTCTAACAATGCCAATCCCCACCTCCTTAGGTCAGGTCAATGTCCATAGGTTAGGTTCCCCTAACATTATTTTAGGACCATAGTTTAGGATCTTAGGCATAGTCTCCCATATATCTTAGGATTAATTATGTTCAAAAGTTAGGATAGTCTCCCATTAGGATTTAATCAAAAATTAATAAAATTACCTTCGCATAGGTTTAGGTTAGGATAAGTTAATCAAAAAACACTTAGATTAATTAGGTTCTAATTTATCAAATAACATTACCTCTCGCGGTTCTTAAAAATGACGAACTATATCATCATAGAATGGTGAAATAAAAAGATGCTATAGGATGCCTTTGTGACCCCAGTGCAAGCTTGGGTGCAGAAATTGGATATTCTAATCGACTCGACCAAGATGATAAAAACATCAAAAAATCCTAAACATTCCTTAGATCAATGTAATTGATCCAAGGTGTGATTAATCCTAGAATTTTTAATCATCAGACTGATATAACCAATTCAAGATTGCAAACTAGGAAATGAGAAATTTAAACTAAATTTATTTCCTTTTTCCATATGTAGAATACATAAAAAAGTTCCGCATAAAAAGTATAAGAAATACTTCATTAATAAATTCAAAACTATCATGGCATGATGTTATCTAATTTTAGAAGATAAAACATATCATCTACAACAACATGATTAATAAATTTTAAAGAGTACATTGTCTTCAAAACAAAAATCACCTATCAACGTTGTTACTTCATTAAAAAAAATGATCAAAGATAACAACCATGGCAGAGGCATTACAAACCACCTCTAAAACCAATTTCCAAAAAGCACCAACCTATTTCCTAACTAGCCTTTTAACTAACCAAATCCTCCAAAAATAAAATTCTCTTATCCTAACAAACCTAGATTGATATTTTTTAACCATCCCTCATCCTCATCACTTCAAAATACGCCTTTTTTAAGCTCAAAATATAAGGGAATCATTAGATTTTCTAACCAAATTATATTTCCCTTAAATCAAATGGTGATTTTCCCTAATTTTCGGTGATCTATAAATACTTATTTGCAAACCCTCATTTCACAACATGAATTCTCAAGATCTTGCATGTATACTCTATCTCAATCCCAGCTCATCAAGTATCCAAGCACTTCATGTCAACTTCATCCAACATCATGTTGCTCAACGAACATCAAATCCATCATTGGATTACTCGTTTTCACCCTCTAACCACCTTCTTCTGTTCATCTGTCACACTGATCTATTCTGCAAGGTAAATAATTTGTTTTGATTCATTTTAGATGTTAAGAGTAGGTATATCTTTACTTATAGATTATTTACTATTAAAATTTGAGGATTCTAATAAATATGGATTTAATCAACTTGCATATTACATAATGTTACAATAAATATTTAAATAAATATTACATCATAACATAAGTAAATAAATAAATACTTATAAGAAATAAATAACACAGGTGACACAATATTTATAGTGGAAAACCCCAATAGGGTAAAAAACCACTTTGAAAATAATGTTTTACTTCAGAGAGATTATTTTACATCCAGTAAGATCACCTCTTCCTTTGAAACCCTATTTACCAAGGGTAAAACCAAATCACTTGATTTTCACACCTTTGATATATTTCCTGAATATATCAAATGAGGACCTAAAGTCCTTTTTATATAAGGTGATCGGGTATGTCTCTCGACCCACCTTTTCAACCTAAAATGGTTGACACATACACTTAAGTTTATAATATTTAATATTAGAAATATAATTATTTCATAATATTATATATTTAACCTAAAGTATATACCTAGGTTAGCATATTTAATAATAGAAATATAAATATTTCATATTATTAAACATTAACCTATATATTAGTTATGGACCCATATACAGTAAGGGTTGGCCAGACCACTTAATCATTATGTTCCAACACTCCTCCTTAATGTTATGTGGGATAACATAACATATGTCAATAGATTACCTTCCCATGGTACACTAGAAGATTTACAATCCTTAAACCAAAAGGTTTTAGGGCTAGCATATCGGTTTGAAAGAATTATAACACCTTCATCATACTCAAATTACCTTTTGGTATAAATGGATTTGGAATCTCATGATTAGTAGCTAAGTATGATTTGTGAGTTTTACATGTTCTCATAAAAGGTTATTGAACCCAAACATATAGGAGCCTTTTACAACCAAGGACCTCCTTAACAATATGCTTGTACTAGATGTTTACCAGTAAACTCAATAGAACTAAAGAGTTTACTGAAGACTGCCTTTTAAGATCTTTCTATACTTATTTCTAAAAAATAAGTCGAGAAGATATACATGCCCGAATGTTTTTTTACACTTACCCAAAGGTCTTTTTTTTAACACTTTCCCGAATGTTTTTTACATATACCCGAAGGTATTTTTACAAAATATAAGTTCCATTATGAGGTGACATGGTCATGCACACTCCCCCTCAATGGGAAACTCTAACAATCAAAGTTTTTCATGAAAGTGAATTTTTTTTGCAGCACTCAGGGACTTTGTGAAGATATCAACAACCTGCTCTTCAGTCAACATGAACTTGAGATTTATCTCATCACTTTGCACCTTCTCACGGGTGAAGCATATATGTATCTCAATGTTTTTCATCCTTCGATGTTGAAATAGATTTTTAATCAAGAGTAATACAACTCTGACCACCACATAGAAGAGAAATATTAAATTTAGATTACATGAGTATCTCTACCAACAGCCGTTGCAACCACATTGCTTCTTTACTTCTTCCATTGTACTTCTCTACCTTATTAGAATAAATGGAGACTGTTGATTGTAATTATTGTTCCAAGTAATGGTTCCTACACTAAAAAACTTGAACACATATCCAGTATATTTTATAACACAACATTTGTATGGTTAGAATCATAAAATCCATATAAGATAGCATTTTCATTCTTATTATAATGCAACCCATAATTGATTGTTCCTTTCAAATATCTAAAAATTATTTTTACAAGATTCCAATGATCTCTAAAAAAGGTTCCTACATGAACCTTGAAGTAATTTCTACTGTATAGGAAATATATGATCTAGTTATAGTTAGATAAATCAAACTATCAACTAACAACATATATAAAATAAGATCATCATTTTTTATATGTAGATTTAAGATCAATATTTATTTCAACTTCTATTGAAGTAGAAAATGGTTTACAATCAATCATAAGAAACTTTTTCAATACAATGGTTGCATATTGTGTTTTAAAAAATAACAATAAAATAAAAATATAGTCATACAAACAACATGATGCCAGAGACCTAACTCATTCATTTCAAAGTAATCCTTTAATTTCTCTTTAATCCTATGAATTAAATCATAATTGTCACCAAACATAGTCAAATCATCAACATATATACATATAATGATAATATGCGAGCCTTATTGCTTACTGAATATATCATTGTTAGAAGAACAATTAACAAAAACCTAACAGTTTAAAATAAGGGAAACAATTTTCACATACTAAGCTCTAAGAGCTTGTTTTAAACCATACAAGGATTTATCAATTTACAATCATAGTTTTCTTTAGCAGTTTCTTCAAATCCTTTAGGTTGAAACATGTAAAGTTCTTCTTTTAAATTATAATTCAAAAAAATATTTTTCTTATCCATTTGGTGGATTTCCCACCCAAATTGAGTGGTAATTGTAAATAAGGCCCTAACAGTACTCATTTTAGCTATAAGAAATGTCTCAACATAATCAATACCAGGTTTTTGAGTGAAACATCTAGCAATAAGTCTAGCTTTATGTTTGTTAATACTACCATCATCATTATATTTTACTTTGTATATCCACCTAGACCCTATAATAATTCACGGCCTAGGTTCATACAAGGTAATTAATGCATAGTACATATGATGGTTTCTGGTCATTTTCATAAGGCTAATAGAATTTGAACTTTCTAACATAGATTGAGTCTAATTTAATTTCTTATCTAAGAAGATAAGAGTTTTAGAAACATCTATATCATCAAAATATCAGCATGACCATTTACTAAATTAGAATAAAAACCATCATTTAGAAACATTTAATGAAGTAACTTCAAGAGAAGAAGACAACACACGTAAAATTTTCACTACATTATATCTAGACATTTCATATAAACTTTGATAATTAACATGTCATAACCTTTCATGCCATAGTTTCGAATTATTCAAACTTTGAGGTATAAAACAAGATGCAGAAGAGAAATCATCAAAAATATATAGAACATTTATTTGAATTCTTTCAGATATTTTACTCTCATTACTATCCTTGATATACCAAGTATCCTTCACACATGGATTTTAGTTATGTCCATATCTCTTTCGGATGTTCGATATTACCAATGTGTAGAAGGTACTCATTGTTCACATTGCGTAGAATCATAGAAAGAGCCTCCCACATTCGTTGCAAGAATGTATTCATATTATCTATAGTTGTTTAACAACTGGTGAGAGCAACCTTAGATCCAGAAACAATTATCCAGAGTTTTTTCACCATAAATTTTATTTTGACCCAAATGTTGTAGTTGATTTCATTCAGGATTTAGGTTTTGTCAATACAGAAATAGTTGGATGCCATTATTTTCCTAAACTTGTAAAACACACCCTATTATAATATACAATGTACCATAGAGTTAGATACATATTTAGCGATAATAAAAACAACACTTTTAATGGAATCAGATCTAAATTTTATAGATCTCAAGAAACTATTTGAACATAACTAATTCTATCATTACAATATATACTAATTAACCTCTCATGAACAAAATAATAACCCGCAATATTAAGGGCTCTGCTTTATACCCCAGATCTATATAAAAAAATATTTCCGACCATATAGAAGTGAAGAGGAGATCCCTAAGAATGCATAACTTTAAATTTCTGAAAAAATTAATGTAGACAAAAATTTGGCCAACTTAAATTTGACTTCTAAATGACCGTCATAATGGCTTATTTTTTTGTCTGTAGTGATGGTCATTTGACTATCAATTTTAACACAACGAAAGTTTCCTAGAACCTATGAGCTCAAATTTGACGTCTAAATGACCATCGCATTGTCTTAGGTTTGGTCTACCGTGATGGTCATTTGACCGTCAAATTTAATAAAGCTAAAACTTGCTATGTATTTCCAGAATGTGAAATTCTAAAATTTCATCTTCTGTATAATATTAGGGAGGATATATTTTAACACATTATAATAACCTATTATAATTTATAATGTAAAAATATATACACTTAAAAAAAAGGTATATATTTTATAAAATGTAAATAAAAAACATATAGTTCATAAAAATTATAAACTATAGTATATTTTTTATATAAAAAACACATAACCCTTATTAAAGAGGTTTAAAGAACATAGATTAGGTTAAATAATTTTACCAGGTACAAGTAGATTTATGAGAGTATAGATTAACCTGCATATTTTACAGAGAGGACAAGTAATTTCACTCGACCAATGAAATAAATTCAAATCCCTATTTTCATGAACCTTATCTCCTACCTTCATTTACTCTTAATTTTACCCTGCACACATTTAAAACTATGGAAATATTACAAAATATTTTATAGAATTCTTACAAGCTAAAAACTTTAAAACTTTTATGTGGCTATAACTACCAATATTTTAATAAATATTTACCACACTTCACATGGGCCACCAATAAACTAGCCCCTTTTTTTAATTCTCCATTTATACTTGAGAGTTGCACATTTATACTGAGATATTATCTCGTTTTATTCTCCACTCTCACTCTTATATAAAAGAAAACTTTTAAATAAGTTTATTTATATAGTTTTATAAACTATAAAATATAAATGAATGGGGTCGCCCCCTTACATGGATAATATAAATGTTTAGGGACATATGCTAGGTTTTATTTAATAAGTATTAAGATTTTAAAAGTAATCCTTTTATGGCCAAGCAATAAACACATGCCCTCTTTCTATAAAAAGTAAGCACATAAGTTTTTTTTAAATATATAAACCAAATCTAATAAAATTTATATTTTAAGCAGTTTAAACTAACCATATATATAAAATATGATTTAAACTTAGGTTTGTTTCTTTTTAAAAAAACTATTTATGCCTAGATTTATAAGTTAAGTTTAAATATGATTTAAACTTAGGCTTAGAATATGGTTTGTTGACTCTTCCCTCAATCCCATGTAATTTTATTATGGTTAAAGACTTTTAATATATAGTTTTTTTCTAAAACTATATAAATTTTAATATGATGTTTATATAAATTATTATATAAACCTTATTATATATATAATTTAAAAATAATAATATAGTTTTCAAATTATATAGGATATAGTTATAGATTAACTATAAACTATAGTTTTTCAAATTGAATCTTTTTAGAGGGGACCAAAGAACACGGGTACAAATTTACTTTCCGAAATATTTAACCTGCAAACATTTGAAATTATAGAAAACATGAAAAATATTTCATATAGTAATAAATCATTTATTTTTCTATATGTGATTTTCACGCAGGTAAATATTTGAAGCCCCTTTCCCCTGTACACACATCAATCTTCAAAAAAACATTAATTTCGTATAATTTACAAACATTTATCCCTAAAATTTTTACCGAGAGTTTAATTGCACAAATGTAATGCCAAAATAAATTTAGGAAAAAAAGAAAGGGACCAGATACTTTTAAATACCCTTTCGGATTGGTTGAAAAAACCCGTACAAATTAAATAAATAAAATACACAACATTTGATCTTAATTTATTTAATTTACCTCGCTTTGATACCATGTTAAAATTTGAGGATTTTAATAAATACGGATTTAATCAACTTACATATTTCATAATGTTACAATAAATATTTAAAAAAGATTACATCATAACATAAGTAAATAAAGAAATACTCACAGGAAATAAATAACACAGGTGACACAATATTTATAGTGGAAAACCCAAATAGGGTAAAAACCATTTTGAAAATAACCTTTTACTTCAGAGAACTTATTTTACATTAGTAAGATCACCTCCTCTTTTGAAACCCTATTTACCAAGGGTAAAAGAAAATCACTTGATTTACACACCTTTGATATATTTCTTGAATATATCAAATGAGGACCTAAAGTCTTTTTTATATAACGTGATCTGGTATGTATCCCGACCCACCTTTTCAACCTAAAATGGTTGACACATACACCTAGGTTTAGAACAATTGGTAAAGCAGTCAATGACGGTCTTTTGAAAGGCTCAAAGCCCACTTCCATCAACCAAGCTGTCTCACATCAAAAATTTGCGGATGATACTATCCTCCTTCTTTTGGCTTCTGTCATTAAAGCTAAGGCTAAAAAAGGCTATTCTTCAGCTCTACGAATCTACTTCTGGGAAAGAGATCAATTATGATAAAAGCTCCATTTTCTTCTTCAACACTCCTGAAGAAAGACAACTTAAAATTGCTAAAATGTTGGGCTGTAAAATAAGTGCGCTTCCAGCCACTTACTTGGGCCTTCCTCTCGGCACTAAAAAAGTCTCTAGCAAGGTGTGGGATGATTTATTGGAGAGATTTAAAAAACAAATGGCTGATTGGAAAGGAACCATTTTGTCTAGTGCTGGTAAGTGCCTGCTCATAAAAAGTACTCTTCAAAGTCTGTCCATTTATATCATGTCACTCTACAAGATCCCC
Source organism: Taxus chinensis (assembly GCA_019776745.2). Lineage (NCBI taxonomy): Eukaryota > Viridiplantae > Streptophyta > Pinopsida > Cupressales > Taxaceae > Taxus > Taxus chinensis. The sequence continues at coordinate 705,735,623 of CM034151.1, forward strand.
TCTTCCTTCAGAGAGAAGATAGAGAGGATTCAAAAAAATTCTTATGGCAGGGCATGGAAGAGAAGTTTAAATTTCACTTAGTTGCTCGGGATAAGGTTTGTACCCCAAAGTCCATGGGAGGACTGGGTATAAAAGACATTGAGAAAATGAATGAGGCTCTCATTGCAAAAATGGGCTGGAGAATGCTTTTAGAGAAACAACCATGGATAGATTTAATCAAAGTTAAATATCTTAATCAACAAATTGTATATTCTTTCCTGCAAGATGAGCACCTCCTATATGGTTCCATTTTTTGGAACAATCTAGTTAAGAGTAGAAATTTCATTAAGCATGGCAGTAAATGGAAAGTGGGTGATGGATGGGATATAAATTTCTGGGAGGATAACTGGCTTAATGGTAATCTATTAGCAAAATTTGGGATAGTTAAGGACAGTCTTGTAAATAAGTATGGCATTAAAATCAAGGATTATATTGAGGGAAATGGCAATAAGAAGAAATGGAAAAAACTTTCAGTTGAGAGAGATGATCTGGTACAAATTATTTTCTCCCTTCAAGATCAATTAGATCTCATTCCCTTAAGTCAACTAGATACTAAGGATGAGCTGGCCTGGAATAATTCCAGTGATGGGGACTATTCTGTCAAAATTAGGTATAATACTTTCTTCGACAGTAGTCAAACTATGTTCAATTGGAATAGGATTTGGATGGCTGAATTAACTCCTAAAATAAATTTTTTCCTTTGGCTGACTATCAGAGGCAGGATTCTTACCACTGACAACTTGATGAGAAGAGGTTTTATAATGCCTAATAGATGTCATCTGTGTAAAAAAGACTCTGAGGATATCAATCATTTGTTTATCCATTGTGATTATGCTACCAGAATATGGATTTTTTTCCTCTCTAAATTTGAAGCTCTCTAGGTGGTGCCGAAGGATTTCAATCAGCTATGGACTCAATGGAACCCACCCTATAGACATTGTGTTGTCAGAAGGATCTGGAAGCTGGTTATCCCTCATATTCTTTGGAGGATATGGAAAGACAGAAATGATATTATTTTTAGAAATAAGAATCAAAACTATAAGATCAGTATTGGTAAAATTTCCAATGATATCAAAGAGAATATTGCTAGATTTAAACCCCCAAAGAACAAGAGTTATCCTAAAAATGAAGAATATGTCCTATCCAATTGGTAGATTGGAGCTGTCAATAGCTGTAGCATTTCTAGAAATAGCATTGATAGATATTTGATTCAATGGCATCCTCCTGATTTTAACTAGTATAAGTTGAACTTTGATGGGGCCTCTAAGGGTAACCCTGGGATTGTAGCAGGTAGAGGAGTGATCCAAGATCATAAAGGTAGTTTGATTGCTACGTATGTTGGAAAAATGGGAATTCAAACCAACCATTTTGCCAAAGCATTATTTACTTTATGGGGCCTGAGAATTACCCAGACTCATAATATCCAAAACCTCATTATTAAAGGGGACTCCCTGAATATCATTAACCACCTTAATCAGTGCTCACCTCCAAGTTGGAACATCAAGGATTTTATCTTCGAATCCATAAGTATTTGCCAAACCTTCAATAACATCCAGATCATGCATACTTACAGGGAGGGTAACAAGGTGGCAGATGCATTGAAAAATTATGGCATTAATGTTAACCACATTGTTTTGGATAATAATAGCATTCCTAAACAACTTCAAAGAAGCATTCAAGTGGATATCTATAAACATGCAAATTCATGATTTGGGGTATGATCATTGGGAGTGGATCAGTATTACTAAAGCTCCCACACGTGCTGACTTTAAAACTAAGCTTATACAAATCTTGTCGAACACTCAAGATTTTATGAAGTATAATGGAAAGGGAAAGTGGAATTATATTGAAATGAAAGCCGCGCATGCGTGCAACATTGTGCTATCTACAATCTGGCTGCAAGACTCTACGGATCCTCAAGATATTAATAATGTTAATGATGATAGAGAGCGGGATAGAAAAAGGGCCATAGTTCCCACATGCGAGCTTCCACAGGTTCAAATCGGCAGTCACATGGCTATTCGTGGGAAAAAAAAACGGCTATTCTCATCTGTAATTTCACTGCGCGGATAACAACAGTGAAAGGTAGACTGTAATTAGTGCTCTTAAGGATTCTAAAATATTTTGCAAGAAATTAAACACGGTGACAATGGGGGCCCCCCCTTGCCAGGTTGAGCCCAGCGTGGATCCGGATTGGAAGGATAATGTGAAGCTTTGGAATATTCTCAGCAAGGGAGGCATCACCAGATTTATGGAGAAAATTCAGGGCCATGACCAGAGTATTTCAGTGTGTTTTGCGAAGGATTGGAAGGATCACACGGTGGATTATGGGGGGCAGAAGATTTCGATCAATGAGGAGTTAATTGCTGAAGTGACTAGCCTTGGTATGGAGGGGTACCGCTTTTTCAATAAAAGGGTTGACAAAGAAGCTGAGGAGAGGAGATTTGTTGAGGAAACTGAGAAGTTGATCTTTGTCATGGTGGGCCTACTTATTAGTTTGATCCCTTTGCCTTATGATGAGGTTACCCGTATGATGGTGCATTTCATTTCTTTGGAAGGGAGGTTCGTCACTATACCAGCTAAACATCTTGTCTTCCTCAATCATTTCCATAGGAATCATTTGGTATGTTTCCCCCACCATTTTCTTAACTCTCTTGAGTGCTCCATTTTGGAGTTTCAAAAGCATGCCCGTGTGGTTCCTTTGCACTAGGGGCTTATTTTCTTGCTACATAAATTATGTCCTCTTTGATCTCCTGTTTTCCCTTCCTCCCCTGGCTCTTTTCCCCCTCTGCCCGGTTCAGCGGCCGCTAGCCCCATCTCCCCACATTTTGTCCCTGTCACTGCTACTGTCACCCCTCTACCATTCTTCCCGGTTCCAACCCCCATTCCCCCATCTCTGCTCCCACCCCCTTCGCTTCCACTTCGGCCAGTCCGGTTACCAGGTCCTCTAGAAGACTAAACCTTGATGCCCCTGCTGTGGGGAAAGGTCCTCAAGAGCTTGAAATTGCTCATAACCTCTTTCATATCAATAGTGCTAGTTCTCAGGAAGCACATATGGAGAGCTCCACAAAAAGGCTGGAAGCCTTAGAGGCTGACATGAAGCTGTTGAAGGAAGAGGTTAAAAATTTGGCAACACATAAAGGTAAGAGGAAGAAGGAAGAGGAAGTGGCTATGGATAATAGCCAGATTGAAGATATTTACAAGAAGTTGAACTCCTTAGACTCCCATTTAGGGAAGGAAAAGACTCGCTATGATTATAATATGGCCATTTTTAGTGCAATTGAAGAGTTCATTGAGCAGCATGTCTGTAGTGTCTCCAACCTTAGCGGGGTTTCGGCAACCCTTTGGGGCACTGATAAGGAAAGCAAAAGGACCATTGATCAGTTGGATGTTACTGACTCTGCCCACATGACGACTTTGGCTATGTTCAAATCTTGGCAGAATATCAAATCCACCATTGACAAAGCCACCAAGAAGTAATTGTGGGTGCTTTTGCTACACTTCATTGTAATTATTGTTGTTTTTTTGCTATCTTTTTGCTACTTTTCTGCAGTGTTTGTTCTATTTTTGTTTTGTTGGGGTAGTTACTCTTTGGCTACTTTGGGCTTCATTGTCCCATCTAGATTTTGATCCTTTTTGTCCTTGTTCTCATTCCTATTCTGGCTTCTAGGCCCTCTTTTGTTTTCAAGGGTATAGTCCTTTTCAAAAAACTATTTGCCAAAAATAAAAATAAAATATTATAAATATAATCATTTCATGATATTAAATATTTAACCTAAAGTATATACATAAGTTAACATATTTAATAATAGAAATATAAATATTTCATATTATTAAATATTAACCTATATATTAGTAATGGACCCATATACATTAAGGGTTGGCCAGACCACTTAATCATTATGTTCCAACATTTACAAGTCAAATAAAACTCTTTTTATTAAATTGATAGCTTAATCGATTAATTTAAGCTCCATTTAAAAATTTGTTAGATTCCACAGTAATTGCCAGTGATTACCCCAATCACCAATGATTTCTCTGAATCACTAGCAATTTCTGTATTTTTATTCCTTTTTACCATTTTCTGCTAAAATCTAACCAAAATGCTTAGTTTTTTATTTTTATCTATTAATCCTCTGTCTAGCATGATTTCTTTATATGGCATTAGGAGGTTCTAACTTTACCACAGTTGAATCCTTTATTGTTATCCATCATCCACTTTACTAAAAACAATACAACTTGCTCCATAATCTTGAACTCTTTGTAATCCAGGTAGCTCTATTTGATTTCTTAGAGACTATTTTTTTTGTAACACAACGTATTTGGGAAGTCAACGATGCCTTTTGGGATGCGTATGTTGAAGCACTGAGACTCCAAGAGGACCTCGTTCATTACGAACATCAATACGAGACTGGCCTTGAACACTTGGAAGAAGACTACTGCACTATCTTAGAATTTGATTCAAACATCCACATCAACATTTCCAACACTAGCTCAACCTTCTCTCACCTTTACAACACCCAGGAAGAGGATTTTGACTTCTTTTCTAAATATTACATCTTCGTTCCTAATTTTGTCCTTACTAAGGATGAGGAGGAGACTATTAATTCTATAACCTCTAACATATATTGGAATCTATATACATATCAAGAATCATATTTATGGATGTAATTCATAATTTGTGTTAATCATATATGTATCTAACTAAATAAGTGATAATCAAATTATCATCGTATAACTTTGTAAGCATAATCATAAGTACTCATAGAGGCTCAAGTTCTTTCTTAAGCCATAACATTATCTTGATATAATTTGTAGATTTTTTATAGGAATTTGTTTGTAGGTAAAGAAGTTTTTGATCCATTGTTTTAAAATGGTACACAAACAAAAGATAATCAACATCTGCGGGTATCCTAAAAACCTCATCAAACTGAGGTCAAGCCTGGTTACTACCCTTTGAATTCATCAAGACAACCAAGGTAAAAATCATGCTAGACATTCTGGCATGCCTGGTGGGACAACTAATCCCTGTTTAATTTCTCTATTTTTATCATTATTTTGATTGTTGTTTTTACTGATTGTCAATCACTAGTGATTGAATTAATCACTTCAGATTCCCTTGAATAACTAGTGATTTCCTTGTATTGTTCTCTTAACATATCGAAAATATTTTATCTTTTGTTTCCTGTTTCTTCGAATCATACTGTAGGCTATTTTTCTCTAGAAACTGTATCTTCTATATTTTATAAGAAAACATGTTGATAATTGCCAAAAAAATTAAAAAATAGGAGCATATTGGTGGTAAGTTATAAATCCATCCATTTAAATTTCTATTTTCTATTCTTGGTTGTTTGTTTTCATCAAAATCAATGCTTCATTTCGGGACCTTAAAAAAAACATTTGCATTCTGCTTGCTTCACATAGCCTAATTAGGAGAAAGATTTGTGCATTCACTTATTCTCCCTCACACACAACAAAATCACTTTGAAATCAAAAACACATTCAAATAAATCCCACCTAGGTGAAACTGATTGAAATTTCATCACCCAATAGGGAGACTAACTCAGTGTTCTAGCTGAGTATAAACAACTATTTTTCGGTATATTTCAGCTCAGTACCCATCTCCTTTATCACAACGGGACCATGAAGTGAGGGGGTAGGCCCCAATATACACACCCGTACCTATAATAGTATAAATTTTTACCTCACGTACCTTTGGTTATATCAAGGACTCTGTCCTCAAACACACATAAAACCAACTTTAAATAGCCACTTCTTAGGACCCTTGATGATTTTACATATTTCACCTTGTAGAGTTAAGAAAAAATAGAATAAAATAACACTTTGCTGGCCTCTGTTTGTTCTTTGTTAATCAATAAATTTAGTCATTAATCATTTTTCTATCTGTCTTACATGTGTTTGTTTATTATGGTACCCATTAAACAACATGTTGGTGCTCAATTTGATCTTGTTGTGTTTTCTCTAGAAATTCTTCAATCTACAGGCTCTGTCGTATTTTCTATTTCCCTGAATGGATGTGTGAAAGGTTTTCTTCATTTGTATGTTTTTGAAGATCCTTCTCCATGGTCTTGGATCACATTTGGGCCTTGTATCATTTCTAATTTCTTTTTCCTTAAATAAAAATTCAATTCTGGGCGCAAATGGTGATTTCCCTGCATTTTACAGTTTGACGGGTGTGTTTTCCCCGTCAAATTATATCTTAGCATCTTCAGCTACATGGTCTCTTTTGATTGGATGAGGCGCATCGGGTCTATTTTATAACTTGTAAATTTTTTTTGTGTTTGCAAAAAGATCAATTTATCCCCGCGGCCCATATAGTCTTTGATTGGCTATTCAGCAAATATGAAGTGGCAGGGAAAAAGTCTTACTTTAACCCCAAAGAAGGACATGTGGAAGTTTTTCAAGTTACAAGTGGGGAGGTGGGTCACCAGTGGTTTTTGAAGATTTTTGCCTTTTGTAAAAAGGAGAAAAGTATAAAAATGAAGCGCGAATCTGTTGGGGTCCACATCAAAAGATAAAAGCAGAAGGAGGATCAGTAGAGGAAAATTGAATTTTTTTCCTTTTTGTTAAAAAGGGTAAAATTGCATAAATGAGCCGTGAGTCCATCAAAGTCTTAGATTAAGCCACGTGTCAAGCCTGATTTTCAAAGGCGGAGGGGCGAGGCAAAATGTGAAAATTGTGAATTTTCTCCAAAAGTCTTAAAATGCAAAAGGCAACCCCAAGCCCGCTTCAAATCAGATTTTTCCATGTGGACAACTCTAATATAAAGTTGAGAAAGGGCAGAATCCACGGTTGTTATGCATTGCATCTAATTTTTCTGCCATTTTTTCTCCAAGACTCATGGAGATGCGAATACACATTGTTTTTTTATCATTTTTTGATGAAATTCTTTGTCATTTTTATCTGCAAAGTGCAGTTGAATGGATTTAGAGCTTAATTTGTGAGTCCAAGGAATGTAAAGGTTGATATTTTGAAGTTGGAATTGCTCAGGCACTTGCAAAAACATGAATTACCAGAAAAGCTGGATGTAGAGCAAAGAATGGGAAAATAATGAAATGATGGAGGTTGCATGCACGAAGGATGAAAACATGCTCCCAGTTGAAACAATGATGGAGATATCTGCAATGATTCACCTTTTTGAACAACTGGAAACTTTTTGTTACAAACCTGTTAAACGTCATTTTTTGGAAATCATGATCAAACATGTAACAAACAAAGGTTCCTCAAATATTATTTTCTTGGGGGGAGATCATAGATGAAAATTTAGTGTTATAAAAAGGATGCTTTAGTCATGCAAAAGGTCAGGGGTTGAATTCTTATGAGAAAATTTGAGAAATCCCATCTTCTTGAGAGACCATCTGAGAAACTTGTTAATCTCTTATGTTATAGATTTGATCATGTCAAGTTGGTTATAAGTGTAAAACCATTGACAAACTCTAATATTGTTCAAGAAACCTTCCCCTGCTGATGAATCTAATCAACTTTGAATTAATCTATGTTAATCTTGGGAAAATTTGTGTCTGCTTTATTTCCAGAATGTCTGCAAATAGTATTTCTTGTTCCTATTACAATCTTGTGTTAAAATCCCTCTGAATCACAAAGGATCTCATCCATGTGATAGTTTGGTGGCATTTTCAATTTCAGTAATGAGATAAACAATTTAAAATCACTTTACTGTCATTTTGTTGATAAAGATTATCTATAAGCCTTTGAGTGTATCTTAGGCATGAGGAACCAGGGGTCTTTAATGTTTAATTAAGTCTTTAGCTCGATCCTTTGTGTTAAATTCTTGGAGATTGTGTGAAACTGTGCAAATCTGGGCCTCCATTGATGCACACCTTCTGGTTGAAGGAATATTTTAGCTATTCTGAAGCATTTTGTCATTTAGTTTTCTAATTGTTGTGAAGGTTCTCAAATATCTAGCAAAATTAAGTTTATCCTTCTTAATATCCCACCACAAATTATTCAAAAATAATGAATCCTACCTGAACTACCCCTATTTTCCTTGTATTTCCACAAATGAATAAATTCTACTACTAAAACATGCAGGAGAAATCAGGATTCCATAATGTCTTTAGTAACCTTAACCTTGTTTAGAAAATATCACCATTCTTTAGAAGTGATAACTTGTGAGAGTTAAGTTGTGGTGCATTGATCATATTTTCTCAAGGTTTCCTTTCAAATTTTTACAAATAAGGATATCTTCATTCTCCTTCACCAACAGAGGTTACAAAATGGGTCTTTTCACCCTGGTTGAAAGGCATAACCTAAAGTAGTGAGGATAGATCAAATCCTTTTGAAGGTGCTATCCATTTCTCCAACATCGAAGTGATAAAGAGATAGTTGAATCACCTCCCCGGCTACAAAACGACATACATGATGATTTATCTATCTCTAGGATTCTTGTTAAATCCATGATGCTTCTTAGCTTGTAAAGGAGAATCAATTTGGATACCAACACAATAAACACGTAACCAAATTTTTAAAAATATGTCTACCTCACCACTTGCATTTCAACTTCAAGCCCCACTTTGCACTATTCCAATTCCAACAATAATTTCTTCACCTATCTAGCCACAAGCATTGCTTTACCAGAAAGATACATCCAACATATTTTATAACACACAAACATGTAATGAAATAGGGTCTGGCTATAATGACGAAACTAGAAAACAATCATTTCATTCTCCACAACAGTACCACTGACAAATGTTTTACAAACTAGAATTAGAAAATTCATTTTCTCCCATTACATCCGAGTTCCCATTCTACAATGGGAGTGATCATGTTTTTGAAGAGATGTTATATTTGAATCCTATTTATCTTAATCCATACCTGGCAGAAAGAAATTTTCAAATGCAACCATTCACAGCACAATCTGTTACACATGTTCACAACCCTTTACCTGCCATTACAAAACTCATTGATCAGAACCAGGAACCAGTTGTGTAGAAGTTGTTTCCTGACACCTTAGGACAATCTAAAACACCAAGCATTAGTCAATCTTAGAACATTACTATCTCTACTAATCCATTTGACACATTGGATGAGCACCCTTTTACAAGTTAACATGAAGCATCTGATGTCTCCTCAACACCTTTCTATGATCTCCACATGATCTCATCGCAAAACATTTCCACTCAACAATTCACATCTTTACCAAGTCCTTATACAGGATCCAAAACTCCCTCAAGTAGTATAATCACTTACACGTCAGCTCTCTCAGTCTCCTCATAGGTACCAAAATCGTCACTGATTTTTGTTCCTCTTTCTACTTTTATATCATCTCAACAGGCTATTATCCCCATCTAAAACACTACCATGTATATTCCATCAACTACGCCAATGATTAACACCAATGAAATTATGAGTACACATCTTATTTTTCAATACATGCCACAACCCTCTCGACCATTAATTTATATGTCAATGTCCATACCTATGTGAAGCATTCCAAAATACCGTATCCCAACACAAAATATCCCACAACAGGCACCATCCTTTGACACCTCTTCTACACCTCCCCAACATACACCTACATAATCACAGTCTCTCGCACAAACATCAGTCCCATTACAATACTAGTACATCCAAACTCCGCAATCAATTGTTTCATAATAGGGTTTCCCCCCTCAAAAAAACATCCCACAACAAAATATCCCACTAAAATAACATATCCATTAATAGTATGTACCTATGTCCCTTGCTAATCTATCCTTAGACTGGTATAATAGTATTCCAAAACATTTCTTATTTTCCTTCACACAGCTCGCCCAACTCTTTCTAGACAATTTCTGTATAAAAGAAGCTCACAAAATCACCATTAATGAACTATATCCTATCAAAAAATTTGAAGATGAATCTGTCACTGACTTTGTCACCCATTAGAGAGGTGTCACTAATCAGTTATATTTAACATTTCCACAAAAATAATTGATCGAGATTTTTTTTCACGCCTATGCTAGACACATTTCATCTACCCTAAAAATTCACTCATTCCACACCTTCGATGAGGCCTTTACCATGGCTTGTAAGTTAGAATTATGAGCTCTAGAAGATGGCTAGGGTAAGCTTCACCTGAAGAAACCAAAAATGGATTTCCCATCTAAATCATAGTCCAATCTAGATAATTCTAAAACAAATGTGAATGTTGTCATAGTCAAATCCGCTCCTAAAGAAGAGCCCATTACTAAACGTTTCCGTCAACAATGTAATTACACACTTATAGTGTGGTTTTTAAAAGCTACTTTCTTCCAACATCATATCACTTCCACCCATTTGACCTATTGAAATATCGGTATCGAAGCCCATTTGGTACCGTGATAATGATTATTGCAAATTCCATAAGGTTAATGGTCATGACATAGAAAGGTGTCACATAATCTGCAATGTCCTTCAAGACTTAATTGATAAGGGTAACCTCCACTTAGATAATCCAAAAGTGCCTCCAAACTAGAATCTTGACATCTTTAAACAACCTTTTCCGAATCACCCCTCATCTTCTGAGTCACCACAAGAAAATGTCATTCACGTCATTAATACAAAAACAAAATTTGAACCTATTCTTTAGTACGCCTTATTTTCTAGTGAAACAAAGTCCACATATTCAACACCAAAGGCCAACGAACATGAGATTGTAACTACTAACACTTCCCTTGGTCAAGTAGATGTGTAATCTATTCCTTCACCTTTACCGCTTAGTAAATCAACATCCACAGAGTCAATATATGAACTTCATAAACCCATAACCGTTGAACCACCACTTACCACCAAACCCATTTCCACACCTTCACTGGAAAATATTCCAGAATCCATGACCACCTCTGTGAGTACAACTACACCTACACCTACACCCATATTCACAAACATAACCATGGTACCAATTGACACATTCTTAGCTCAAATGCCCCCACCCAAACCAAATAAGGATCTTAGTCATCAACAACCTATAAAAAATAATAATATGAAAAATCATGTGGACTATATCAATCGCATTATTCGAACCGATTTTCCTTCATTAGTGTCAACTTTAAATATACCAAGGTCATCTAATACTTCTAAGACTTCAAAGGGATTAAATACATAGGTTGTTGTTCAGGTCTTTAACAATTCTCATTATGATCAAACTTATTGTTTTCATGGTCCTCCACCTTTTTGCCCCCCTCTTCATCTAAGGGGCATGCCTTCTTTTAGGGAACCCCTTGTTATACCAAATCCAAGGCCCATGAGGTACCCTGAACAAAACATCATTCAAAATCCTAATCAAGATCCCTTGTATGATCCCTCCTTCATCATACCAGTTAATAACCCCATTATCACAGAGGCAAAACCCATTAATCACATTCCTAGAGTTATTACTTATGTTACATCTTCCATTCCGCAATGGATAATCACATCCGACCTTTTCCCATTAATGTCCTCATGATCTGATTATCATCTCTAGCTGCCACCCATACAGGGTCCCCATCACCCTTTTTTTGGAACTGCTATAAGACCTCTATGACCAATAGGTAAATCAACCACTATCAAAAGACCCATCTCACCTACCCCCCTAGAGAAATCAATTCCCGGTTACATTCAGACCGAAAGGAGGATATGCCACCATTTTGGAAAACCTATTACAAGAATCACTCATCATGTTACCACCTCCTAAGGCGTTAAACCATCAAGGGTGGAAACATGCCTTGTATGAATTTGATGAAAATTTAGAAGATTTGCAGTTCGCTCTTTCTTTCCTCTCATTCAGTATCAGTGTTAACACCAATTTCATTGAATGAATCTACCCCTAAAACATATAGTCACCAAGTTAACGCTATTCATATCACCATGTGCTCACAAAATTATGGTAATGAACCCCCTGAATTCAAACAATATAAGGACTCTATCACTATACCCCCGCCACTAGAATTATCAACACCATTTGATAAACCTAAAGTCTCAATATCATTAACCCCTTGAAGGGCCTAATAAATCATCATCATTTAAAGACAAGGTTTCAATAAAGACTGCTACTCTTCCTCTCACCCACATTATAGAAAGTGGTTGTTAAACAATTACATCAATCTCCCATCAAAATGTCACTCTATGAACTTGTCCAGACATCACCAACTTACAAACAAGCCAAGTTGGAAGCACTTTGATCCATAGTATCACAACTAATAATCCAACTTATTTCAAAAAATTTGTAGGCACTCTGAAAGCATATACCTCTATTTCATTTAAACCATCTGAGATACCTACTCTTAGACACGAAGATCATGACTTACCACTATCATTGCTCAAATCAATGATATCTCTATCAAAAGAATCATGATTGATAGCAGTGTTGACATCAACATTACATCTTCCCTTACTTTTGAGCATCTTAAGTTACCTAACATAGTCGTTGCTCAAACTCTTATCTTGCTGCACTCTTTTAATGACACAATCGCACCTACACTAGGAACCTCCATCTTACCACTCATATTTGGTGTCAAAACTTTACCACAACTCTTCTACATCATAGAAGGTGAGTTCTAGTATAATATGTTATTAAGAATCCCTTTGATATGTACCATTCATTGTGTTCCATCAACTCTCCATCATTGTCTTAAGTATGAAGATGAAGGGAAAACTCACACGACCCCCACTAACCCAAAGCCATTCACTGATTGTTATATGATGTAACCGGCCAAATAATGTATTAGTACCTAAATCCATATCTTAGTCTCCTGATAAAGCCTCCACTAGCAAATCAATACCTTATTCTAAATAGCAAGATGATTCCTCTATTACTGAGGCCTTGAAACATCTTACCTTGGGGGAATATCACCTTCTAATTCTCAACTCTATTCCATCACCAAAAATGTATGGTTGTCTTGATAAGTAACCCATATATGACCCTAACGTAGGATGTGTTATCTCCTATGGAACAACATATCTTAAAATGAATCTTGTTTATGGAGGACTTGACAATCCACCATCTAATTTGATTAAGTCTTATCATATAAGCCTGTCTAAATCAAATTTTAAATCCCTTGATAATCCCAAATTTTCCCATATGTATCTCCATCACTACATGTGGAAAGGCTTTGACCTTGGACATTATGAACAAGGAGCACATGACTAACCTGCCTTGTCACTCTTAAACCATATGAGAAAAATAGTTTGGGCTATATAAATTCCACTCCAGAAGTAATTGAAACCCTTACATGTGAACAACAAGCTCCTGTTCCTGATCTCGAACCATCACCATCTACCAAGCCTGAGGATTCCATGGATATAGATGATATTGTACATATTCCACCTATTTTTTTTAAAATCAGTACTATATCCTTAAGACTAATTAGTTATCAATCAGGTCACTCCAACAAATCATTACCACTTATTTTACCAGAAATGATTGAAAAATATTCACCTGCGATAGATATCCTTCAGTTTTAGGATGACCAAGATATCCTTTCCCACATGGGAGCTGAAGAGCGTTTCCTTCATAAATCACTAGGATCTGAAACATCCTCTCTTCTCAATGAATCCGCACTCAATATTAACCTAGGAACCTCGCAAGATCCCTTGCATAGTCAAAGTTGGTCAAGTCCACAATAATTACATGACTTCAAAACATTCCTATCAAAGTATCACTAAGCCTTCACTTGGTCATATAGCGATATGCCTGAGATCGACCCCAACATTGTCATACGCATAACATAGTCACATATCCTGGTGCCAAACCTGTCAAACAAAAACTCTGCAAGATGCACCCTCACATAGCTCTCCTTGTTAAAGAAGAATTGCAGTGCCTCTTAACTATCTAATTTCATCATACCTATTGACTATCCTCAATGGGTTTCCAATGTTGTTCCCATAACTCAGGAAAAATCCACATTTGCACAATATTTTCAGGGATCTCAATCTTGCCTTGTCCAAAAGATGATTTCCCTCTTCCAAACATAGATCAGCTTGTCGACCTAACATCAGGCCATGAAATGATTTCCCTTATGGATGGTTTTTCTAGTTATAATAAAATTATCATTGCACCTGATGATCAACACAAAACATCTTTTATCACCCCTGGGGAACCTTTTATTACCGTGTCATGCCTTTTGGGCTTAAGAATGCAAGGGGCAACATATCAATGCGCTATGACATATATTTTTCATGGATCTTATTCACAAAAATCGTTGAAGATTACGTTGACGATCTCCTTGGAAAGTATAAATCTTGGAAAAACCATCTGAAGTCCTAGAATCAATCTTCACTCACCTTATTCAATTTTACCTCTGTCCTTAATCCTACAAAGTGTGTTTTTGGTGTTCTCACCAGATTTTTTTTTAGGATTTATCATATCTATCAAGGGAATTGAAGTCGATCCTCAAAAATTTAGGGCAATTATAGAAATTCCTCCACCTTCCAATCTTAAGAAACTGTGTAGCCTTTAAGGAAAATTGCAGTCCATTCAATGCTTTATATCACAACTCTTCGACCATTTCAACCCTTTCATCACCTGCTTCGTAAAGATGTCAAGTTCCATTAGGACTTAGATTTTCAAAATAATTTTGATCAAATTAAACAATATCTGTTGTCACCACCTATCCTCACTTCACCGATGTGTGAAGGGGAGCCATTCTACTTATACATATCCACTTCAGAGCATGCCCTAGGAGCTATGTTGACCCACCATGATAACCAAGGTCATGAGCAAGCCATATATTACATCAGTCGCACACTTCATGAATATGAGACACATTATACAGAGGCTAAAAAACTATGTTGCATTGTATTTTTCCACCTCCAAGTTACGATACTATCTTCTAAATCACAAAACATACATCGTCACTAGTTTTAACCCGCTTAAAGCCATGCATGCCAAACCTTATCATAATGACTGCATAACTCGATGGATCATGCTAATGACCAAATTTTGACTTGGAAATTATACCACAAAAGTCCATTAAAGGTCAAGCCATTGCTGATCAACTCATTGAAGCACCCCTTCTAGATAACAAACCACCTCATGAATACTTTCTTGGATGAATCCATTAATAACATTGATGAATCTAACAGTTATTAATTCAGACTTTGTTCCCAGTCAAAATGACCCTCTTCTTATGATGGCGCTAAATGTCAAGAAGGCGAAGGAGCTGGTCATTGTTCATCATACCACCCTGGAACATTCCCATTCCATTATCATTCAAACTCAATTTTGAGTGTACTAATAACATGGCAGAATATGAAGCTTTAATTATGGGTTTGCAAACTGTTATTCTCTTAGGTGTCCAAGTCCTAGAAATCTATGGAGATTCACAACTCGTCATCAGTCAGTCAAAGGAGAATTCCAATGTAAAAATGAAATACTTGAAAAATATAAAGTTTTTGCTGATTTTCTCCTTGGCGCATTCGATCGTTATACCATTCAAACCATCCTGCGATCTTCTAACAGATTCACAGACACTATGGCTTCTTTAGGATCCCTTGTCCCTTTCAAAATAGAAAAATTGAAAGATAAAACTAAGATGTCTGTAGTATTCAATGCTTGGACCATCCTTCACATCAAAATGAGCTACCTTCCATCCACAACATCAACACAAATCCATCGGATTTATGGTACACTCAAATATTTGATTACCTCACAGAATCTAATAATTCCCCTCAGACCTATTACAAGGCATTAAAATCTCTTTTCTTCAACATGTCACTCACTTCGTTATCATAGGAGGTATCCTCTATAAACATAACTTTGACGGTATACTATTATGTTGTCTTAAATCACATGAATCAACTAAAGCAATTGAAGAAGTCCACGACGGTATTTGTGGTGGTCATTTCAGTGGCAATGCTATCACTAAATATATCATATGGCTAGGGTACTACTGGCCTTCCATCACCTAATACTATTGTTGCATATGTAAAGAAGTGCATCAAATGCCAACTCCATTATGATCTTATTCACATTCCCAGTCAAGCATTACAACCTTGATCAGGACTTATGGCCTTTCTCTCAATGGGGATTAGACCTCATTGGTGCAATCAATCCAAAATCATCTCAACAACATCATTCAATCATCATTGTAACTGAATTACTTCACTAAATGGGTTGAAGCTATTCCTTTGACCTCGACAAAATATGGACCTATCGTTAACTTCATATATCAAAATATCATTTGTTGTTTTGGCATCCCACACAAACTTGTCACAGATAATGGAAAATCCTTCAAATAATAAGGAGGTTAAGAAGCTCTCTAACACATTCAACATTAATGTTATATTTTCATCACCATATTATCCTCAAGAAAATGGATAGGCTGAGGCTTCCAACAAAACACTGAACAAAATTCTTCATGAAAACCTATAAATGATGTAGGCAGGAACTGGAACATTCAAATTCTATTTTCCCTTTGGCTTATTCAAACTAATATTCATACACCTACTAGCACACATCCCTATTCACTCGTTTATGGCTCTGAAGCCATTATGCCCCTAGAAATCTAAATTCCATCACTTCACGTATCTTTAAAGGACTTCATTCCTGATGAAGAGTACCACCAAAATCACCTAACACAACTTGAGTTATTAGATGAAAAGCATTTAACAACTCTTGAACATCACCAGGTTTATCAACAACATGTTAGTAGAGCATATAAAAAGCATGTCAAGGAGCGTGACTTTAAAATTGGTGACCTTGTACTTAAGGAAAATCAAAACGTAACTACATTAGAATGGAGTAAACGTGGAAAGTTTTCCCCCAATTGGATTGGTCCATATATTATCACTCATAAGTATGGGTCAGGAGCGTATCATCTCATTTCTCTTGAAAGGGGAACCTGAAGTGGAACCCTTAAATGACTTTGCACTTGCAGCCTTTCTACTGTTAAATGATTGATTATCATGACACATTGTTTTTATCAAACATTCCCCCTTTTTCGCACAAGCTCATAACCCATTCCATCATTTCTTCCTGTCATTGTTACATGGGGCATATGGATGTAGGTCACCTATAAAGTTATCCCCTCCTTAATAAATGGTTTATTAGGGTCTTTCCCTCAACTTAAAAAAAGTAAAGTATACATATATGGATGCTTCTTATTAAATTTAGAAAGAAATAGACTGATCCTTAAAGGACAACTATTCAAATATCACACTGTCAAAAATAAAAATAAAAGTAGACTGATCCCTCAAAGGAAAACTACCTGGAAAAATCATGGACCGATCCCATGAAGGACAACTTCAATTCAAATAAAAAATGTATACCATACCCTCAAAGGATGGCTACTTCATATATGTAAGGCTTCCCACATTGATCATCCTTCAAAATATAAAGCATCTAGGAAAGCTTCCTGCATTGATCAACTTTCCCATGAGCAAGCTTCTTGCATTGATAAATTTGCTTCAACAATTTAATTATTTAAAATTTGGGGCATTGATTCCCTATAAACTCTTCAAAAAGGAGAACCTTCCTCCCCTACAAAGGAATACATCCATACGATCCTTTTGTTCCTATTATTGTCATAAAAATACTTTTTATCCAAATCCATTAACTTGTATAAATTGTCCAATGATGGTCTCATTTAAAATTTTGAAAGGCTACAAGTGCAAATGCTATCAAGACCCCTAATATGCACCTAAAAAACTCAGAGGGATGTTCTTTCTATTTTACTTCATTTTTATTGGGTTACATTTCAGATTTTAGCACACTTAACATGATCACAATTTTTCCAAATCATAATTAGGCATCAAACATCACAAAGCACACATCCAACACATATAGATATCAAGAGAAACTTCAAATACACATCATCATCATCATAGATAAAATCATGTATACAAATGACCATATAATCCATGTAAAATCAAAAGGGCTTCTATGAAACTATCAATACAAAATCAATAACACCATATATAAATGCATCAAAGTCTCATAAATTTCTCATAAATGTATCAAAATGGGCTTCCATGAGCCTACACTATCACATACTAAAATATACATCTCCTAGAATAGTGCTAGCACCTAGCCTCTCCTCTAGGAATAATGGTGCCTCCAATCCTAGCACCATATCCTCTACCACCTGTCTCTGGCCTCCGAGGTGGATGACCTACACTTGTTACATTATCATGGGCCTCATTGTTGCTGTAACACCCCCTATCCCGCTACATAAGATCAACATACAAAGTAGCATCGGGGTACTTCTTGATGATCATATCCATGTAATAATATCACTTTTCCCATATAGAATCATAATGTGCCATAGAAATCATCCTGTATTGAGGATCCCCTCTCTGTCAGGCCATTAATGATTAACTCTGCTCCAGATATAGAAGGTCCAGTAATCCCAAGGCCTTCCTCATATCTCTCTACCTCTTTTACTTATCTATATCAATAGAGATAAGTACAAGTTGTGCATGTACACCATCACACTCTGTAATCACCAAACTATCATGCTCTGTGATGAGTGCATCTCGAATGCCAAAAAATCATCTCGCTCTCTTTAGAGTGGCATCCCTCTCGGCCTATCACCACGACCTCTTAGTTGTCACCGGTGCCTACTCAACTCTCAATTATCCCTACCTCAGGTCCATGTACTCCTCCCTCTTCTTGAGCATGCACATGAAAAACTACCTATGTACAGCCCTCTTCACTGCTCTAGTCCTCTCAAAGTATCCTCAAAGAACGATCCCACCATGCACCAAAATCTGGGGTCATCCCCACATCATCAAGAGGAATCAGCTCACCCTCCTCATCAAGAACCATGACACCCATCTGATCAATAATAGTTTTAAGTCCCACCACAATGTCCTGCAGGGTCTCCATATCTCCATCCTCTCGCATACACACAATTAGATCCTCATGTATGTACTGAAACAAGGAAAAACTGTCACCTGATCCAAATGAACCTCACCAGCTCATTCTCCTAAATCTCCTGGCCCTGGACCTAGATATCCTATTATAAACTCTATAAATCATGATGGGAACTCATGCTAAGCATGGAATCCGACCATATGGTCTTCCATATCACATCTCCAACCTACAACCCTGATATAAAGTATCGATAATGGGTAGGCCCCTTGGCCTTCCTAGCCCTCCCAAGACTAGCACTCCACCTCATGAAACCTCATTTCCTTGCATCAATAGCACATGGTAACCCCAATGGGTGAGCAATGACAATGTGCTCATGAGCCCAACATTGTAACAGAAAACCAAATCAATATCAGTATCACTTGTGGGCTTTCCAAGCCCATATCTCTCTGTATGTCTGTACTAGTAGAGTAGGTTCCCACTCAAACATAGTATGATCCACCATCATATCTGCAACCACCCTAGTCATCATCCATGGAAATCATCCACCTCCTGATCTGGCAGGCAAAACAAGAGATACCCATCATCATCATGGTCATCTGTGGACAACCACTCCCATCATCATACAAATCTTGGTAATCAAAATCCTCTTAATGCATATCTCACACCTCAAGAGTCATCTCCATATAATCTCTGCATAGTATCCTCCCTCTCTATATCTAAAATATAATAAATGGGATGGCCCCTCACTGGTAAACCTTATAATCTGATGAACATCCTCCAAAGTGATGATCATCTCTCCAGTGGGAAACCAAAAGGTGTTGGTGGAAGGATTCCACCTCTCTAGCAAAGCAAGAATAAGGTTGCGGACATCTATGAATCCACCTATAATACCTTATCCCACCAAAACCCACTACCTCTAAATGCTCCCAATCATCGTCAGTTAAATCCTCTCTGACCTCATCCAACATCGAGGGGATGCGGTCTCTAATAGTAAGCTTTGCATCCACCATCAAAGCACAAACACACAAAACAAAGTATTAGTATCATCATAATGATACAATCAATGAAACAAAATCATTCCATAGGCTAAAACATTTGTCAAAATCATAAAAAACACAAATCTTTTTAACAAAACATTCAAATCACCAGCATTCACATGAATCACCAGCAATCCACATAAATCGCTAGTGATTCATGTTAGACATTCACACCACCCTAAAAGCACATGTCTAATTTATTAAAAACAATCAAAATTTACAAAGAAAATTAAACAAGATTGAAGTTCAAAACCTACCTCTAGTGCACATGGGCTTCCTCTTCCTACTTATGGTCGCCATCTCCAATGAATCAACTCACAAAATTTTCTCTGAGAATTTTTTTTTCGCAAATAGCTTTAAAACAAAATGAAAATAAAAATGCAAAATGGTGGGTTATATAACCCATTCTCCATGCAAGCCAATTGCTAGCGATTGGCTAAATCACCAGGGATTGACCCCAATCACTAGCAATTACCTTATTGATGGATCCTTATCCACATCTATAAAAAACCTAAAAAAACACATCATTTTTCAATTCCTTCACAAGTGTAGCCATGTTTTCAAAGGATACTTTAGCCTTCAAAATTCTTAAACAAACCAACACATTCAAAATTTGGGAATTACCATTCATCTATGGGAGACGAGCCCTTTGGCCCCCATCACTTAGGTTCTTCCCAACCTCTCAAACATTACCTGGTAAGAATCATATGTCCATAGGCATTGAGCCCTTTGGCCACCCTGACAATTGATTCCCCAACATTTCATTTTGCACCCTCTTCTAATTGGGGAAATCCCTTTTAAAACAGAAACACACTTGTGTTCCCTGTATTGCGCTACAGTGAATTCACCCATGATGACACAACTTTTCCAAATCATTTTTGTCTAGCAATTTTCCAAAAATCACCAGAGAAAAAGGGGCAAATGCAGACACCAAAAATTTACATCCCCAAGCCCAAACATACTCACGACCAAAGACGACACATTTACGACACCTCACTATATCACCCCTTTTAAATTAATATGTTTACAACCCATCATATCTCAAAAATCTAAAATGATTATTTATTAATGAAAATAAATAAATTATCTATTATCTCCTCACACCTCACCCTCACACCTCATTGTGTTAACTAGAACACCTCACTAACTACCTAAACTGTCTCTAAAACCACTTTCCAAAAAGCACTAACCTATTTCCTAACTAACTAGCCTTCTAACTAACCAAATCCTCCAAAAATAAAATTCTCTCATCCTAACAAACCTAGCTCATGATTTTTTAACCATCCCCCATCCTCATCACTTTGAAATCCACCATTTTGAGCTCAAAATAGAAGGGAATCATTATATTTTCTAACCAAACTAGATTTCCCTGAAATCACTGGTGATTTGGCTGATCGTCGGTGATCTATAAATACTTGTTTGCAAACCTCATTTCACAACATGAATTCTCAAGCTCTTACAGGTATACTCTATCTCAATCCCATAGCTCATCAAGTATCCAAGCACTTCACATAAAATTATCCAATGTCACGTTACTCAACAAACATAAAATCCATCATTGGATTACTCATTTTCACCCTCCAACCACCTTCTTCCATTCATCTATCACGTTGATCTATTCCGCTTGGTAAATCACTCGTTTTGATTCATTTTAGACACTAGAAGCAGGTATATCTTTATGTATACATCATTTACATGTCAAATAGCACTCTATTTTATTAAATTGATAGTCTTAATCCATTAATTTAAGCTCCATTTAAGAAGTTATTAGATTTCACAGTAATCGCTAGCGATTACCCCAATCGCTAGAGATTTCCCTATGAATCGCTAGCGATTCTTGTATTTTTATACTTTTTCATCATTTTCTGCTAAAATATAACAAAATGCTTAGTTTTTTCTTGTTATCTATTGATCCTCTATCTAGCATGATGTCTTCAGATGGACATTAGGAGGTTCTAACTTTCCCACAACTGATTCCTTTCCTATTGTCTGCCATCCACTGTACTGGGAGCAATACAACTTGCTCCACGATCTTGAACTCTGTGTGATCGAGGAAGCTCCATTTGATCACTTAGAGGCTATTTTTATTGCAACACAATGTATCTAAGAAGCCAATGATGTATTTTGGGATGTTATGATGAAGCAATAAGACTCCAAGGAGGATCTCATTCTAGTACAAACACCAATACGAGACTGGCCTTGAACACCTGGAAGAAGACTACTGCACTACCTCAGAATTTGATTCAAACAGCCACATCAAGATCTCCAACACTGATTCAACATTCACTCACCTTTATGACACTCAGGAAGAGGATTCTAACTTCTTCGCTAAAGATTACATCTTCATTCCTGATTTTGACCTTACTGAGGAAGAGGAGGAGACTATTGATTCTATAGCCTCTAACATATCCAAGAATCTGTATACAGATCAGGAATCTGATTTATGGATGTAAATCATAATTTGTGTTAATAATATGTGTATCTAATTAAATAAGTGATAATCACATTCTTATCATATCACTTTGTAAGCACGATCATAAGTACTAATAAAGGCTCAAGTGTTTTCCTAATCCATAACATTATCTTGATGTGATTTATAGCTTTGTTTACAGGAAATTATTTGCAGGTAAAGAAGCTTTTGATCCATTGTTTTAAAATGGTACACAAACAAAACATAATCAACATCTGCTGGGTATCCCAAAAACCCTATCATACTGAGGTTAAGGCCGGTTATTACCCCTTGAATCCACCAGGAAAAACAAGGGGAAAACTATGCTAGACATTTTAGCACGCCCGGTGGGACCACTAATCCCTCTTTAATTTCTCCATTTTTATCATTATTGTGATTTTTGTTTTTTATGATTGCAAATTATTGGTGGTTAGATCAATCACCTCTGATTCCCCTGAATCACTAGCGATTTCCCTGTATTGTTCTCTTAACATATCTATAATATGTTGTCTTATGTTTCCTGTTTCTTCTAATTAGACTGTAGGCTCTTTTTATCTGGAAATTGTACCTTCTGGATTTGCTAAGCAAACATTTTGATAATTTCCAAACAAATTAAAATAAATAGGTGTGCATTCACGGTAAGTTTTAACACCATCACTTTAAATTTCTATTTTGCATTATTGGTTTTTTTTCATCAAAATCAACACTTCATTTCGAGACCTTAAAACAAAACATTTTCATTCTTCTTACTTCTCATAGCATAATTAAGAGGAAGATTTCTACATTCACTTATTCTCCCTCACACAACCAAATAACTTAAAAATCAAAAATGCATTCAAACAACTCCCACCCAGGTGAAATTGATTAAGATTTCATAAACCAATAGTGAAATCGACTCAGCGTTCTGGTCGGGAATAAATACTTATTTTCGGTATATTTTGATTTAACATTTGAATCCCTTATCGCAATGGGACCTTGAAGTAAGGGGGTAGGCCTCAATATACATGCCTGTAACAAAAAAAGTACAGAGTTTTGCCTCACTTACCTTTGGGTATATTGAGGACTCTGCCCTCAAATACAACTAAAACCAGCTTTAGATAGCCACTTCTTAGGACCCTCATTGACCATTTTACACATTTCACGTTTCATAATTAAGCAAAACAAGAATAGAATAACACTTTGCTTTCCTCTGCTTGTTGTTTGTTAATCAATACATTTAGTCATTAATCATTTTTTTTATTTCTTACGTGTGTTTTTTTATTATGGTACTCACTAGACAACATATATGTAAATAACTATTTGAAATTTTTTCTACCTCACCACTTGCATTTCAACTTCAAGCCTCACTTCACACTATACCATTTCTAGCAATAATTTCTTTACCTATAAATCCACAAGTGTTGCTTTACTAGGATAATACATCTAACCTCTTTTCTGACACACAAATGTGGAATGAAATAGGATCTAGCTATAACAATGAAAAAAGACAACAATCCTTTCATTCTCTACAATAGTACCATGGAAAAATTCTTTACACACTAGAATCAGAACATTGATTTTCTCCCACTGCATCTGATTTCTCATTCTACAATGGGGTTGATCATGTTTTTGAAGATATGTTAGATTTAAATCCTATTACTTTTAATGCATACTCATTAGTAAGAAATGTTCAAATGAAACCATTCACACTGCAATCTATTGCATATTCTCACAACCATTTTCTCACCATTACACAACTCCTTGATCAAAACCAGGAACTATTTATTCAGCAGTTGTTTCCTGACACCTTAGGACATTTTGAAACACCAAGCATTTGTCAATCCTAGAACACTACTCACTCTACTAATCCATTTGACACATTGGATGAGTAATATTTTTTAAGTCAACCTGAAGCATTCAATTCCTCCTCAGCACCTATCTATGATCTCCACATGATCTCATCACAAAACATGTCTACTCAGCAATTCACATCTTCACCAAGTCCTTCTACAAGATCCACATCTCCCTTAAGTAGTACCATCACTTCCACATCAACTCTCTCAGTCTTCTCACAGGTACCAAAATCGTCATTGAGTTTTATTCCTCTTTCTACTTTTGTATCATCTCAATAGGCTATTATCCCCTTCCAAAACATTACCATGTCTATTCCTTTAACTATGTCATTGATTAACACCAGTGCCATTGCTAGTACACATCATATTTCGTAATACATGCCACACCCATCACAACCATTAATTTATTTATCAAATTCCATACGCTTGTGAAGAATTCCACAATACCATATTCAATAGTAGGCACCATCCTTTGTCACCTCTTCTACACCTCTCCCAAATATACCTACATACTCACCATCTCTCGCACAAACATCAGTTCCATTACAATACCAATACATCTAACTACGGAATAAATTATCTCATAATAGGGTTTCCCCCCCAAAAAAAACATCCCATCACAGAACATTCCATATTGGAAAAACATCTCCCAACAAAAACATTCCACAACAACAACATATCCATCAACAGTATGTACCTCAACAGAACATTCCTCAATACTGTTGGTGTGTGGGATCCTATGTGTCCTCCACTCACATATGGAGGGTCATCTCACATGGGTTATGTTTAGGGCTTTCTTATGTGTCATGCACTAGGGTTACTCAACACCCTATATGTACCCTTTAATTCTTAATTTATGAGAATGCCAAGAAACTTTGTTTCTGTTGAGCAAGTTCTTCCATTGTTGATCGATCCTTGTGATTACGCTGAAGCCATTACGATTCCGTTGGAGTGAAACTATTTCATGGTGCATCGTTTCCGATTCGATTCTCGTAAATTCTTTCATGGTTTCAGATCTAAGATTGGGTAAACGTGCATTCGTCATTTGAGTTGCGATTACTCTTGGTCTCATTTTTTTACTCCTCGTGCAAGTTTTTCGATCATTATATTCTAGAAATTTATTGCTAACGTATTTAACAAGATGTTCTTGGAAATTTATTTTTTGTTGTGTTCTTCATGCATGTGTAGGTATTCCTGAAGCTTTCAGGGGATTTGTAGTTATATTTAGCTAACTGCAGATAAATTTGGTATATCAGTTAAAATAGAGGTTATTTTCTAGTTTTTTAATTTTTAATTTTTTTTAGATATCTGTTTTTTTGTCTCTCTGTGTTTTTCGCATGGTGGTTTTGCAGAATATAGGTTTAAAAAAATTTCATTTGTGGTTTGCATAGTGTTTTGGTTCACTATGGAGCTCCTACCATCCCCTCACCGAGCTAGCTCTTACAACCCAACCGAGCTGCATCCACCTTCTAGCTCGCTACAGGCCCTCTCATGCAAACCGAGCTCCAGGTCTTCAAACCGAGTCCTTTTTCAAAACAGGCTGAGCCATTTTTTGGCTCAGTCATGTTTTGTGGGTGTGGTGTTATCCCACAATAGCAAGTTCTTATGAAGGTTCACGTTTACTTCTTGCGAGCCGAGTGCATTATTCCCAGGCCGAGCTCCGTTTTCCTCTAGCGGGTTATTTTTCTCACCGAGATTAGTCTTTGTTGGCTCGGGTGAGCCCTTCTCTGCCCTAGTCTACGTTGTTTCCTTTTCAAGCTGAACCATGCCCTCCTCTACATCATTTCCTCTCCTCTCCCCGTGAGCCTTTTCTCGGCCGAGTCCTCTAGTTCTCCTCCCTGACTGTGTGCTCTTCCCCGCTCCCACGATCCTGCACATCTACCAATGACTTCTCCCACGTGCTACGCTCCCTACTCCCCATTTTCCCCATGCCCAACTGTGCCCAACTCAGGATACTCCCACCTCTAACATATTTTTAAACAAACGGTATCTTTGTTAAAATTCATTTATGGTATGTTTTTAAATTTTTTGGTGGGAATTTCTTTTTAAAGGGAAAGAATATTTGATTTTTAATTAGGATTTAATTTGCACTAGATCTTAATTAGAATTTCTTCGTAACGGTAAGTTCATTTAAATTTATTTAAGGCAAGTTAATAGAAAATTTTCAAATTGTAGTGGGGAACCATTCAAAATTGTTTTTTTATAAAAAGGGAAGTATATTTGATTTTTAATTAAGATTTCATTTAATAGATATTAATTAGTTTCTATTCGTAATTAATTAGATTTAATTGTAATTAAATCTATTTCTATTAATTATGATCTCTTCATTCTCGATTAGATAAAATAATTAAAATCATCTTAAAATTAACGTTAAATTGTCATTTTTTGTCAACTCCAATAGCTCTTAAATTAGCCAATTTGGGAGTTTCAAAGCGATAATGTTTTAGGTGTTATTGTCAAATTTTTTACTAATTGTGTTATCAAGTGTGCAGTATCACTCTGAGCACCTTTTTGTCTTCTGCATGCCTTTCTGGCATTCTGGAGGTCTTCCAGACTCATCTTGAGTTCCTTTCTTCATTGTATTTTACCCTTATTATTGCTTGTGATGAGTGAGCACTTCCGCCACCGTTTTTGCAGCAAGGGGGTATCCTTTGTGACGTGAGATGCTCTTTCTCACAACAATATATTTTATTTCAACTCCTTCCTAGTTTTTTATAGTTATGCTTATATACGGTGTCACTTTGCTGCGCTCCACGAAACACAATTGTTGTCTCCTCTCTTACGTGTTATTATGCTCATTTCAAGGCAAGTTACCAACTGTTTCAAGATGCACGCTTGGACCCGATTGTATCCAATGCCCTTAACTATAAAGTGTTGAAAGCAAGGGGGGTTTCTATATTATCCTAGGTGGTTGTGATTCTTTTCTGCATTCCTTCTCTCTCTCTCTCTCTTCACAATGGATGCTTATTCACTTCCTTTGCTTACACTGTTCAAATTTTTCCAGTGGATATCGAAAATGATTATGAAACTAAGAGGTAAAGGGTTATTATGCATCACCATGTGAACTGAGATCGAACCATACGACGACCCTAAAAAATCTAAGGGGTTAAATTGTAGTGATGAAGTTTTAGGTCTTCTTTGCATGTCTGTTTCTCCTAACTTTATCTTCCACATTGAGTTGTCCAAAACACCTAATTTTGCGTGGAAAATGTTAGATAAAATGTTTGGACAACAAGATGACATGAGAGCGCATGAGTTGGAAAATGAACTACTAGGGTTAAATCCTAGTGATTTTGAAAACCTACAAGCATACCTCTCTAAGTTTGTCCACACTAGATTGTTGTTAAAGGAATGTAAAGTAGAGAAGAAAGATTCTCAACTGATCTTGTCGATTCTCTCTAAGTTATGTCCTGAATATTCTGCCTTTGTGTCAACATTTTACGTTACAAAATCTACTTTGGGCAATGATTGGAATATGCCCTCCTTTGACTATTTTTCATCCCAAATCATTTGAGAACATGAAAAAATCATTCAAATGGGGTCTCTCAAGTCCAAGTCACATGCCCTTGTAGTAAGTAATAGTAAGGAACAAAAGACTGAAAAGAAGAAAGAAAGAAAGGATCAACCTAAGAAGGAAACCAAGACTAAAAATAAATTTAACATGAACACTTCAAATTCTGAGCCAAGAGCATAGAAAGACAAGTTTTTTTGTTCCTATTGCAAGAAGCCTGGTCATAAAGAACATCTATGTATTAGAAAATAAATTGACCACCTTACTCATTTAATTGAGAAAAATCAAATAGGTGTTCCTGAGTCTATCAAACAAAATCCTCCGAAGGCTGAGTCTTCTACTGCAAAAGGGTCTAAATCTAATAAGAAGAAAGGAAAGGCCCTTGTAGCCAAAGTTTCTCCTTCATCGATGTGGATTATAGAATCCAGTGCCTTGCACCACATGTTGAGTTCTCCAACATCAAGCCTTGTGGTATGTCCTAAATCACGATGGGCAATGCCATGATAGTGTCAGTTTCTAGTAGTGGATTGGTAGAGATGGATGTGGGAACATTCAACCAAGTGTTGAGTGTTCTTGATATCTATACCAATCTCATATCAGTTTACCAAATTACTCACCTTGGTGAAGGAATGTGAGTGGAATTTGGTCCTAACTCAGTGAATATTCATGAGCTTAACGATAAAACTGTATGATGGGAAAGTGACATGCGAGCATGGGAATCTACAAGTACCTCTTCCCCGTAACCAACCTCTCAAGGTCGTGCAAAGATAGTCGGTAAATGTTGAATATGAATGGATACAGACAAGCTAATCAAGTAATCTTATATCCTCAATACACAATAATGGAATCTGTGAATCTAAGGTGAAGAAGGCCCTCCTAACCTAAATTGGTGGAATGGTTCATTCAGATATAATAGTTGTTCAGAGGCTCCAATCAATGTCGAGCTCTTCCGAGATCCTATTTCTTGGTTTTTGGATATGTGGGAAGTGGACTGTGAGAGTTTCGTACATATCTCCAGAAAAGCTCATGAAAATGGTGATAGGAGGCTTAGTGGATTTGTAGTGAACTATGGGTGGTTTTCTGGTCTAGCCCAAAAAATATTAGATTTATTGGCTTCTATATTTAATATGGAGAATTACAAGATGATATCTGGTGGGAGTGGTGAGGATCTAAATACCAATGTTTGTAAGTTGGTGTCAATACTTAATTGATTTGTAGGCCCATTGGGTTGTGGGACTCGGGGATCACAACCATGATTTCATGGTTGTTGTGGACCTGTTATGGTCATGTGAAGAATCAATCCCTTCTTCTGACTATCCAGTAATTGTATGCCTTTTCATCCTCTATGTTTAGAACTAGAAGTTTTATGATTTTCTCATAATACCTTATAGGTGTTCTAGTAACTTAAATGTGTAAGCTAGTATCTATGTCTATGAGGAGGTCTCCTGTGTCAGGTTATGGAACTAAAGCATCGCAAGAAAATACTTGTTCTCTTTCCAATCCTTGTATAGTCATTTGAATATTTTATCAGGGTGGTCTATAGTTAGGATGATTTGACCAAAATGTGAAAGCTTTGTCGTCTTTGATATTTAATTGTCTCAATTGTTCACTAATTACCTGTAGGTTTGTTGTTGCTCGGAAGACCTATATCCTAAGGTCTTGATCTGTATCAGCTAATGTTGTGGGTAGATTTGGTTGAGGCACTATGGTTTCAAATATTTATTCTCTAGGCTCTCTAGGTCCTGTGATTGTCATACAAAATGATTCAACTTTTAACTAAAATTAATCAACTGATTACGAAAGAAGTATTTACACTATGCAAGCATTCTTCTATTTTTGTATTTTTGATGACATATTTTAATGAAATTAAATAGCAGCTATTCTAGTATATTTAGAAAAATGAACAACTAATCTAGTAATAGAATAAAAACAAACAAATAGCCTGGTGTGGCTATTTGCCTATGCAGTTGTGATTTTATCCTAAATATCTAAGCAACTAATTATTTTGAATTGAAAGACTCTCAATCCTACCTCAGAAGTGAGGAATGAATCACAGTTTCAAAGAAACTATCAATCCCCAAAGCTTCCCTGGTAATATCGAGAGTGAACTTTTGACTGAAATAAAATAATTCACTACTCTATTTGATATGTTGTAACTAGAACTTTGATAGATCAAACCTGGCATTTACAGAATAGTGGTAAATCCAGTTGTGTGTGATTTCATCCCCTCATTGTGATCTCCTCATTCCTTCATGTTATCATGAATCCAGAAAGTGTGTATATGATAGTATCAATAGAAGATGGTATTCAAACAATGGAAGCTTTGGATATAGACCGAATACAATGCGAGTAGGAGAGGGATAACGCAAGTGAACAGAGCTTGACTATGCAATCCCTAGCGGGATTTATTGCGAGAATACAACACAGGTGTACTGAGATTTTTAGAATATATCCTTGTGAAAAAACAAAAACTTGTAACTTTAATGGATTCTAATCTGGAAATGAAGCTATTCTATGCTAAACTGATTATAAGGAGTAGCAATGGAACAAGATTGAAACAAGAAGATTGAATGACTTGTAAATAACAAAGGAAAACTAATAATTGATGCAAAACATGAAGCTATTAGAATTCTAAGAAAGAAATTCAAAGACTTAATAAGAGAATTGAGAAGGTGAGGGGCCATTTGTTTGAAAACAAGCTGGCTATTTATAGCAAATGCAATTACTAGAGGGTAACTCCCAATTGAACTCTTTTACTATAAAAAAAGGAAAAACACTACTACCAGGGAACCAAAAATATTAATGCAAGCCAAAGTGGTTGAAGAAAGCATGTAAACTTTAAGATTTACGTTTGACGCAATCATCGAAATAATCTGGAAAATGCATATAGGACCGCCACCCCGTGTAGGGTGGTGGTCATGGGACCACCGCCCAGACAGGGCGGCGGTTTCGTCACTGAAGACAAAAATGAAAGAAAAAAGGGGGGCATAGGGAAAAACAAAGCATTTGGAGGCCGAACGGGGCATGTGGGATTAAAATGTATACTTGGTGAGCTTTTCTAGATTCTAAACACCTTGCAAGGAGACCGGTATCATCATTGGGGCATATGTAACATTGTTCCAGCGGTGCAATACCCTACAATTTTGGGTACGTACATATTACCCCCTCAAATAAGCGTCTTAGCCATGAAGAGGCGTAAAACAATGGATCCGAGTATGGTGGTCGTGAAATAGGGAGTTAAGAGTTATACATGACACGCCTGTGTGTTGGAAAGTCGCCACCCAAAGTCCCGCTATCTATAAAAATGAAAAAAGTAACTCAAGTGTAGGTATATAAAATAAATTGAGAAATAAAACAAAATTGATATGAAATGAGGACTTACCATCTACGCAGGGTTTAGAATTTACCTCCGTCGATGCTCCAACCCTGTGGAAGACATTCAAAATCAATTTTAGAAAGCTATATTTATAAAATGAACTCATTTCACTATTCATTTGCATGGATTGATTTGATAGTTTTTGAGCTCTGGGACCCACGGTGATGGTTTTCGACGAGAGTATAGTCAAAACTTTCATGGTGAGATAGTGATCTTGCCTCTAAGATTGGAACATCAACCCATAAAGTCTTAGGTTAGTTCTTCTCGATTTATTATTTTTGAACCTAAAATGTGGAAATGATGAAATCTTTGTCCTAGGGGGGTGTTTTTGAAAATACTAGTTTTAAATGTGTCTCTAGGGGGAGCACCTATAGGGTAGGTTTCTTTTTTAGTTAAAATGGTGTATTTTCTTGTTTTTGGGAAATTTTTAGGGTATTCGAGCTATTCGTGTTTGCGGGACAGGACTGCCGCCTTATGTAGGGTGGTGGTTACGGGACCGACACTCTGCACAGGGTGATGGTTCGTGACAGAGAGCCAAAACAATACTATACTTAACTTATTTTTTCATGTTTAGCATTTTTACTTGTTCTTAATAATCTTTCCAATTGGATTTTGATACTAACTTACTCCTTTTTTGTGTTTTTGGGTGTATGCAGAAGAAGGAAGAGTATATTAGATGGAGCCGAGAGAGGGAGTGTGATTGGCTCCCAACAGTGTTAGAGGCACTCTCCTAGGCAGAGCGAGATACTCTTTAGAGGGCTCACATTTGTAGGATTGCATAGGTCCCTCACGTTGCACCTGTAAGTCACATACTATGTGACTTATTTTCATATTGGGATGTGGATCGGAACACCTTCCGATTGCCAGGAGTTAGGGGTGAGTGGACCATCACCCTAGAGGATGTTTACCATATATCGGGGGTTCCGATCCTTGGGCGGTGGCTATCTCTTAAGACAACAATATCAAGATCCCAGGTGGTTTAGTGGGTCACCTACATGGGGGATGCAGTTGTATTGATGGTATCGAAGAAGGGAGTGAGGATCCACTCCATTATTGAGTCAGACATTCTTGTGCTCCGTAAGGCCATCATGGGCATCCTTTCATTGAGATTGATTGGGGACAAGGGAGGGTACACCCTCTTATATTTTTGGGCCCCCATTATTACACAGATTGAGGTCCATGGACGTGTCTATACTTGGGGATCAGATATCCTTAAGACTACCTATCATGATTTATACAGGGTAGTCCGATTACAGGAACAATCACTGAGCCACCTGAATCTTGTCATGAGTTGGGTGTATGAGCATATCACCCCATATGGGAGAGGTGTAGAGGTAGAGGATCCCAGGGCCGTTAGGGTAGAGAGGTGCATAGGGTTGATAGTTCTTAGAGCACCCCACTAGCCAGTGGCCTTTTTGATCACTGCAGCCATGGAGGCCACTCCTTATCAGGCCATGACAGGGGTATGGGGAGAGGAGACTGTTACATTGATTGCTTATCAGACTACCAGTCAGCTGGTAGAAAGGGTGGGGAAGTTGGAGATCCACCCCTTTAATAAAGTACCACAATAGTTCAGCCTCCCCTATATTAACATGTTTCCTCCAGTGGGGCCATTGTATAGATCTATCCATGAGGCTCGGTGAGGTATTAAAGGCCATGGTTGGACCATTATTACTCCCAGTGTTCCCATTGCGGCCAGGAGGGTAGTACATGCTCGAGGGAGAGCCAGTGCTCCTCAAGCACCTTTACTTTAGATTACCATCAGTCCCGCCCATAGTTAGTGATGAGCCCATTGACGTGGAATCTGAGTCTGAGGAGTTCACTAGGGGAGAGATAGAGGAGATGGAGATTAGTGAGATGGGTGGGGGGTTGATAGTGATCCTAAGTGGCATGATACTCAGGAGATCCTACGGGCTGAGAGGGAAGAGCAGAGCATAGAGAGGGTGACTCTGGTCTCAGAGGAGTTTCTCTCTCATGACTTAGGGGGAGATGGCAAGTCTGTTGCAGGCCATCACATTGCTCCAGATGTGGGAGAGGAACAACATCAGTGGCAGGTGCGGATCCTAGAGATCCTTCCTGGAGGCCCGAAGATCCAAGTGATTTGTCACTCTTCTCTTGACATTTGTTTTAGTTAGAATTGTCTTAGTTGTTATTTATTTTTGTTTTGTTTTACTCTTGGTTTTATCTTTGATCTTTTTCTAACTTGTTTTTATCCTTTACTTGCAGCGACTATTGATGAGTGGCGAGACTTGATTCACTGAGTATGTATAGATACCCTGTTGCTCCCCTTAAAGAAGACTCATGCTGAGCTATCTGTAGATGTGGGGGAGCCTTCAGTAGCCGGTAGGCATACCGATGTTTTCACCTTTGTCTGGCATGCAGTGAAGATCATGACTTCTCTCCATGTTGAGGTAGATGGATATAGGATAGTTGAGCGCTTGATGAGGAGGAGTCACTCTCATAGTGAGATGGTAACTACTAGCCATGACTGCGAGCCCTCAATGCATTCGGAGCGCTGGCGTAGCCAGAGTCCTAGATGTGTTTGTGCACCTTCTGAGGGATCCCATAAGGATTGAGAGGCCACTCTTGTAGTATTTTGTTAGATATTTATATGAGTGTTTTTTTACTTTTCAGGATTATTGAACATTTTGACCATGCCTAGTGCATGATTGCATTGTATATGAAACTTGATTTATATACACATATATCTTTTTGGATCTAGACTCTTGGTACCTAGAATTTCATTACTTGTTTCCACATGTGTACTTAGATGTTTTTAGAATATTTGTTTTCATTGCTTTTCAGAATGTATGTAATGGATGAAAAATGATAATAAACAAAATGTTTTACTTTGTATGTTTTTTTAATGCTGATATGAGATGATACAAACATATGGTAGTACCAAACTTTTGAACTCTTTGGGAAATGTTTGTAATTTCTTATTATGTTGGCAAAACGTGATGAATTCATAGTGATAAAGAGATGAACTTGCTCCAATCCCAAATCCACGCAACTAGTAAGATGCAAGGGCTCAACACCAAGAGTTAGGAAGGGCACAAGTTGTATGAGTTTGACTAAATGGAACGATGAGAGACAAACAAACCAGTAATAGAAACCAAACCTAAACTACACACCTACCCTACTCAGAACTACCACCAAGCTTAGAAGGCCACTTACTTTCCAGTTTATCTAGACTTAGAATCATAAATGGAAACTTGGTTGACAAAATCTAGTTTTGAGGATTTGATCTCTTTGGAATTTGGACATTTGTTTTCTCTTAATAGAATTTGATTTGTGCTTCTAGCATACCAAGATTTGTTAATTTGTGTGAATGGACCCCCCACACCTTGCCTCACGCCAGTAGTAAGAAGCAATGGGTTTGTCACCAAAGGTAAGATATAGGTGAGTAAGGGCACTTCTTTCCTTTCCCAACCTCACACCACTAGTAAGAGATGTGGGTTTATCACTGAAAGTTGATGGGGCAAAGAAGTGTGTAAAATAAAATATTTTGTTTGCTTGGTGCTTTTGATTCTATTTGATTTTGACATTTCTTATCTATGAATTTGGGATATCCTTTCTTTCAAAGATATTTAAGAGGGATAGATGTGACACCAAGAAGCTTCTACAACAAATCGTAGGTAAGGACAACTTCACCTAGTAGAAAGAAAGAGAAAACCCAAGTATGCAGGCCTCGATATGGTTTTTCGTAAATACTTGTATGTCAAACTTGATGAGAAGATTTGAAAATACTTGATGATGTTTAAAGAGATGTGATTTGAATGATTTTACCAATACTTTCAAAAAATTCTAACAGATTGCTTAAGAGTAAGCTCCTGGACTACAATTTTTATGAAAAGAGTGGATAGAATGAACCAGCTAAATGACTAATGCAATATAGGTAGCTATAATGTACAAGTGGTGATTTTGATGTTTTATGCATAGAATCATTTAAGATGAAAGGAATTGATAGTTTCACTGAATTCCTCACCTTCTAGTGTGCACAAAATATACACACCATTTCCATAGTCCCTTCATGACTTGGTATGGGCCCAACCACTTGGGCTGAAACTTCCTCCCTTTGCCGGTTTTCTTATCAATCTGGTTGTCTAGCCTTAGAACTAGATCTCCTTTGTATATTTCTCACTCATAGACCTTTTTGTTATACTACCAGCACATCTGGTTAGCATAGGATTTATGTCGTTGTTCAGCATTTAACCTGGCCTCGTCAAGGATTTCCAGTTGAGAGAGGCGTGCCTCCCTGTAAGCTTCTTCATCCAAAATCCCTTGTAATGAGATACAGAGACTAGGTGTTTCAACCTCAAGTAGGAGAATTGCTTCTGCTCTGAATACCAATGAGAAAGGATTTTCTCCTATTGGTTTTCTTACCGAGGTTCAATGGGGCCACAAGGCCGGATATAGTTTTAAATTCCAATCTCACTTGTTCTCCTTGACTGTTTTGAGGAGAATAGCCTTTAACGTTTTGATTTTCACTTTGGCTTGCCCATTGGCTTGAGGGTATTAAAGAGAGGTTGTGTGATGGTTTATTTTGAATTTGCTGCATAACTCATGGACTTTGTCATTTTTAAAGGATATGCCATTATCTGAGATAATGACTTGTGGGAAACCATACCTACAAATGATTTGGTTTAGAATGAATTTGGCAATTACCGAACCTGGTACGGTGGTGAGAGGCATGGCCTCCAAACATTTGGTAAAATATTCCATGGCTGTAATTATAAAATTATGGCCATTGGTTGATGAGGGAGAGAATTTTCCTATCAATTCCAGACCCCACGTGGAGAAGTGCCATGGGGTCGCTATTGGTTATAGGGATTGTGCTGGCATGTGAATCTCATGAGAGAATTCTTGGCATTTGTGGCACTTACGTACAAATTCCACTGCATAATGTTTGAGAGTGGGCCAAAAATAGCCCATTCGATGTATTTTGTGAGTTGTGGCATGACCACCGAAGTGGCCTCCACATATCTTGCTGTGTGATTCATGAAGAATCTTCTTGGATTCTTCTGTGTCAACGCATCTTAGAAGCATGTTGTTGAAGGATTTATGATAGCGTACCTGTTCTAAAACAACATATTTAGCGGTAATAATTCATAACCGCCTTCTTTGTTATGATGTGGCACCTTCCGGGTATGTGTGGTCTATGATGAAATTGATGTTATCAGTATACCAGGGACATGTAGAGATGGGAGGCCTAGTTTCGATGAAGTATATACACTCATTAGGAAAGTCCAGATTTACCAGATCACCTCCATCTAGTGGACTGTTAGCTAGCCAATCTGTAATGATTTGTCCCTTAAACAGATTTTTGGTTTACAAATGTCAACTCAAATTCACCCATTAAGGTTATGAAACACCCGGCCTTTTTAGATAAAGACTCTTGCATAAGGAATGTTCGTAAATGATATATTTTTACAATGACCCTTGTTTCTTGGTTTAACATGTAATGTCTTAAATGTTTTGTTGTAAAGACTATGGCAAGGCATTCTCTCTCTGCCTATGTGTAACATGTTTCATAATCAAGCAACGTTTGGCTAATGAAATATACCACACGTTCTCATTTCTCATTGTCTTCCTAAGCCAACATGTAGGCCAGCGAGACATGAGTGGCTCGTGAGTATAGGATCAAAGGGTGATCCGGTTTGGGAGGTATTAGCGTGGGTGGAGACAACAATAAGCATTTATCTGCTTCAAAGGCCTCGTTGCATTCTTCAGTCTAATAAATGCTATAATATTTCTTTAATAGATTGTTGATTGGATGAATGGAAAAACTTAAATATGGGATGAACCTTCGGATTGCATCGATTTTCCCAAGAAATGACCTAATTTCAGACTTGTCTGATGGTGGGATCATTTCGAGAATATCTCGTATTTTGACTGGATAAACATCAATCCCTCGTGAAGATATAATGTAGCCCAAAATTTTTCCTCCTATCACACCAAACACACATTTCTCTGGGTTTAATATGATGCCATATTCAATTAGTCATGAGAGAATGATATGGATAACTTCCAGATGATCACATCATTTCTTGGCCTTGGCCAATAAGTCATCCACATAGGATTCCACAATTTTATGGATAAGATCATGGAATATATATGTCATTTCCCACTGATACGTAGCACCGACGTTCTTAAGATCGATTGGCATGACAACGTAGCGATATGTTCCCCAGGGAGTTATGAATGTAGTTTTGGCTTGATCCTGTTTAGATATTTTAATCTGATTATACCCTGAGAACCCATCCATGAGGGACAATAGTTAAAATCTAGTTGTTGCATCAACAATAACGTCAATGGATGGTAATGGGAAGTCATCCTTGGGACAAGCTTTGTTAATATCCTGTAAATCTATGCAAATGTGTATCTTCCCATTCTTTTTTAGGACAGGGACAATATTAGATACCCATTGTGAATAGTCAATGGGCTTGATGAATCCCACTTGGATAAGTTTTATTACTTCCAATTTTACCATGAGAGCCACTTTTGGCTTCATTAGTCTTGACTTCTATTTAATTAGCTTCGCATCTGGTTTAGTGACAAGATTATGTACTGCAACATGTGGTGCAATGCCCGTCATTTCTTTATAGTTAAATGTGAAATCCTTTTGATGTTCTTTGAGGATTTGGGTGTGTATTTCTATCTCCTTCAGAGTTAACGAGGATCCCAACTTCAAAATTATTGGTTCTTCCTCTATTCCAATGTTTATGTTAATGGTTTCTTCTATCAAAGAAGTGTTACCTTCTTCAAATTCAGGTGGGGCTGGAGGTAGTTTCAAGCTTTCTCTATTTTCCTATCTCATAGATATCGAGATCCTTCTGTGGAGGAGAATCTACCATGGGATTTCCAAAATAGGAAGAGGAATGTGGTATTAGGGAAAGATCAACTATACGGTGAGCAAGGTGTAGCTCCGCATAGGTGTTTAGATATTCGAGAGTGATTCTATCATCATCAAAGTGATCCATGATAGAAAAATCATCCTCAGCTTCTCATTGAGTCAGAAGTGAGTTTTTTGGTATTTTACACACTAATGGTTAGTACGGTGATACTGTGAAATTTTTATCTTCCAACTCACCGTTTGGGGTGAAACAGGAAGCTGAGGTTGCTATTGAGTCTATGAGAAGGTTTTGTTCTCATGGGATTGCTTCAATTAATATTAAGTTAAATCCCTTGCTTAGATCTAATACTGTTGTTTTATAGAGTTGTAAATGTTTAACCCTAGTTTCATAAACCTCAAAGACTTGGTTTGCAACCGGTTGCGAGTCTCCTATCACTCTAATGTTGTCGACACCCATTCTTTTAGCTAGGATGAGGCCAAGGAGGAGATCTTCGTACTCAGCCCCGTTGTTTGTACTTCAAAGTTTAATTTAAAGGTGAAAGGTAGGATCTTTTCCTCAGGTGAAGTAAAGATTACTCCCACCCCAGCTCCAAAGTGAAATCTAGCTCCATCAAAGTGGAGAGTCCAATACTTGCTTGGAAAAATGGATGTTGGGATATCTATCGTATCTATTTCTTTTTCTTTAGTTACTTCTACCACTAAAACTTCATCTAATGGAAGAGAAGAAATTCCTAGGGTGTGTCCCATACCCATAGAATCAAATGGTAGGAGAATTGGTAAGTCTTTCTCTAGCAACTCGATAATTTTTGCAAGTAGTCCCTAGTGACACTGTTTTTATAACATTGGTCTCATTTTTGAGTGCTAGAATTTCCTTGGCTAGATTTATAATTTCTAATTCTGTGGTGGGTATCAACTCTTCTTTTGGTTTTGAATTAATTATTTTGATGAGTTTATTTGTTGGGATTTCAAACTCGGACTGAATGCCCAGTCTTTTCTTCAAATCAGCTAGGTGTATATCGAAGAGTTTTTTATCACCTTGTGCCACAAATATCATATTATAGTTGGTTTCCCGATCTATAATATAAAATTCAATGAGGACTATCTTGGGTCCTAAAGTGACTGGTAAAAATATGGTTCTAATTGAAGTTGCCTTAAGGCTATCGTATCCTCTTAACGTATTTCGTGTTGTGGAACAATTTGTCTCTCCATATCCTAACTTTTGAAGAAAAGTGAAGGGGGCTATATTAACTGTTGCCCCATCGTCCACCATTGCACGTTTAACATAATTATTGTAAATCCATGCTTGCAAATGTAAATATGGGTTACCTCTTTGTGCAATCTCAGCGTCTGTTGGCATTTTTCTTATATCGAATATAAACTCAGTATCCCTATCTGGCTGTCCTGATGGATAAATGTCAAACTCTACATGGTTTACTTGTGTTTTTGGAGGAGGAGTGATGTTGATTAAATGACCAAGGCCTAATTCTTCTAAGAGGGAAGCCCTATGGGCAGGATATTTCTTTAACAAATCCAAAAAGGAGATGTGAGAGAATATTTTAGTTAAGTCATTAATTAAATCATAGGTGCCTATGTGTTTTACCAATTCTTGTTGACTGTTGTCTAGTTCCAATGGATAACTTGGAGTTGGTTGAGAAGAATAATCCCATGTTCTTGTTATGGTTTTTACGTGTAGCTCGGTGTCTAACTCTACCAAACCAACTATCTTAGTTTGGGGTCAAGTTCCTAGTTGGGATGCGACTGGTGGATTTAATGAAGTTAACGCTTCATGATCATTGTTTTCCCATTACAACACCCTTTTTTTGTTCCACTAGGAGCTAGCATGTTATTGTTAGAATGGTTTAGGAGTGGATCATTAAAGATCTTGGGGGGTGCATACTGAGGGGAAATTGCCCCTGTATAAGTGTTTGGTGTGAGTACTACAGAATTTTCTAAAAACATATCCATAAAGAGTTGTTTTTGATCTTCTGGCAAACACTGCATGAATTTATTGTAGTCACGACAAGTCCTAGTTTCGTGGCCTTGAATCTTGTGGAAACCACAATAAAAATTGGGATTATAATTTCGAGGTTATTGATTTAAAACCTGTTGTGGCCCAAAATTCTGATAAGGTTGCTGGTTGTTAGAGTTAAAATTTTGAGGCTGTTGCCTTTGGTTTTGAATCTGATATCCGGTTGGATTTCAATTTGGACCTTGTGTTTGGATTTTTCGTCATCATTGTTGTTGTTTTCGTGGCAGATGATTAAAATCCATTGCATTGATTGTTGGAGTAAAATTCTTATTTTGTTGATTATTAACAGGTGGCGAGATGTTTACAATGTTTTTCCCTTTTAAATTGGTCAGCTACCCCATCTGTGGTAACTCTGTGGTTATTGTTAAGGATCTTAGGTCCTTGATTAGCATTCCTAGTATTAGGATAGGATGTGGTGTTTTTATTGGGAGCAGTTAATTTCCCATTTGTCCCATAAGTCTTACGACCACTATCTATCACTGCTTGGTTGATTCGGAGAGCACTCTTGAGTACTTCATCATAAGTTCTTAGTGGGAAATTCTGGACTTATTACTTTATCTCTCTATTGAGATAATTAAGGATTAAATCACATAGTTCCATTTGATCCATGTTTGGAGCACTCACTGATGAGTAGAGAACCATATGCCATCTTTGGATAAAATGAGCTGTGGATTCATTATGTTCTTGTTTAATATGCAAGAATTCCCTGATTCCTGTTCTTAATAATTTTTTCATGTCAAAAGCTTTGATGAACTCTAACATGAGTTGTTTAAATGAGTGTATCGAGGATTTGGGTATTCTGTAATACCAATCAAGGGAAATACCCTCTAAGGTCTTAGGGAATATCTTTGCAACAACCCCGTCCCAAGGGAGTAACTCCCGTATGGCTGTGGCATAGGCCTTAATGTGTGCATTTGGATCACCTTCCCCTTTGTATTTGGGTAAATCGGGAAGAGTTATTGGAAGCATAACACCTCATATGGTGAAGTCTAGGGGCTCTTTTAAATATTCTAAATAAGTCCCTACCATATAGGCCTCGACCATCGATGTCGCTTGTTGAGGGGGGTAGAGGTGGAATGGGTTGTTGATATGGCATAGCATATGCGTTTATAGGGACATAAGGGAATCCTTGTGGTTGAACGAACATCCCGAGAGAAGAGAACATGTCTCCTTGTGGTGACTTTGAATAAATGTTTAAGTAAGGAGGAACATTGTTTTGGTATGGGTTGTTTGGTTCCAAGAAGGGAGGTGTCATGTTTTCAACTGGAGCGGCATTTGAAAATGTGGTCCTAGTTGGTGTTTGTTGTGGGTAACTATAAGGATTTTGAGGAGGCATGCCTAACGTGCCTGATCCTATAAGGAGGACGACCTAATTGGGATGATGCAGAGGGTTGGGTATTCCTACTTGCCCAAAATATGAATCTATGTTTGCTTGAGCAAGTTCCAGCCCTTTAACCTTTTCAATTAAGGCTGAAATGACCTCTATTTCTTTTTTGAGTGCAGGAAACCCCTTTTTTGATAATTCCCAGGTTCTCCCATATGCTTATATGTGACATGCAATCCTTTTCATCTTTTGAGAATCAACCTTGAGTATTACATACTCATATTTGTATATTTCAAAACTAATTATCCCCACATGGATCCCATCGCATCAATCAAACACATTTTTTACATAATTCCAATTATTTTTAAATTTATTTCCTTCATGTTAGTTGAGTGAAAAATCTTTCTTCAATTTAATGGAAATGATCCTATTCAACTCAACTTGTCTGTGTCATTTTCATTATAAATTCACTTCTACTTTCTAATCAGCACGTGTCATTTTTCCCATCTTGAAAGTGAATAATTTTTGTAGAGATTTTGTCAATACAATGGTAAGTGTGGTTGTAGCAAATAGTTTGAAAGAAATTTCCTCAGAATATTTAAACCAAATCTTTAACTTACATGGTCCAAATGAATCCTTTGTCAGATATTTGTTTGATATTATAGACCTAGGGGATACAAAGGGACCCTAACATATTAACAAGTTCATCTTTCACTCCTCATGAGATTGATCAAGATCAATCATGTCTTCTTAGCCTTCCAAACTATGTATTACCATTTCTTTGGTGGGAGCATCACAAAGTTCTAGAAGATTTAAAGAAATTCTTGATCCAAAGGAGGCATGTTATGTCGGGTGCGACAACATATAAGTGTCCCTTATTTTTTGATGACAAATTCATGATGCTAGATATTCCCAAAGAGTCCTAATTTATCTATGATAAGTCCTGCATTGATAATGTTCCTATCATGTCTCACAAAATGGGCTAACTAGAACAAAGAATCATTTCTCTAGAAAAAGGGTAGGCAAGTTCAGTTCACCCCTAGCATCCACCACACTAGCACCAACACCAACACCATACTCAAGAAGGAAGAGGGGGGAACCAAGCTCCTAAACCCCAATTATCATCTTGGATGAGGAGGAAGTGAGTCCTTCATCTCCTTGTCATTCCAAAGCAATCATTATTTGCCACCCAGAAGGGCAAGCACAAGTTTACTTTTCAACCTTTCATTCACTCAGTGCAATGGGATTCTTTGATGGAGCAAACATTATCAGTACCTCGGTTTGTTCCTCTACCAAGAGAGCATCCACCTTTCACACATAATCACAAGGGTGGGTCTAGTTCCAAATCCCTTGCTTCATTGGATTCCCAATTTGGATTACTTGCTCTTCTAGCCACTCCTGATGTTATTTCTCTACCTGTTTCTAATAATCCTACTCCTCATAAGGGGAAAGGGAAGATGACGCTTTTCATGAGTGGTTCAGATATTCTGGAGTGGGTATCTTCTTATCAAAAGAAAATTGATTTAGGAAATATCATGGACGATCCGAGAATGACACTTGATTCATTGATGGACATGGGCATGTCCCATAATCTGGTGGGGTCAGTTATATTTGTTCAAAAATCTCAAGGTTCACATAAATTTGCATCCAAGAAGAACAAGTTGTTCAACAAGATTCTTCCATTTTGAGGAGATTTCAAGGTGGAAGCGGAAAAAAATTGAGCGTTGTTTCTCTTTTTTGTGTCGTTATCTCCAAATATGTATGCAATTTTCTTCATCATGGGCTGGGGCCACAAAGACAAACTTGATTTTTTTATCTAGATCTAAAATTTCTTCAAAGTGATATTCAATCTTTATGAAATAATGATGATACTTTAAATAAAAGAATGATTCATGAAAACATGCTTAGTAATAGCTTGTTAATCTTCATATCTACATTTTTATCTCTTTTGTCATGTAATTATCCTCTACTTTTATATTCAAAACTCTCGGGTTTGATTCAAAAAATTTTGCAAAAGGAAACCATCATTGTGCATCCAATAGTGTCCATGATTTTTTTCCACCCACTACTTTTCTGTCTTTATTTAAGATCCTCAATTTTAATTTTTAGCCACGCTTTCAACTGCATTCCTCAAGACCAAGAACCACATTTAATTTTTCCAAAAAATGAGCCCTTGTCCTATTTGTTTGGTTCTTCTCACCAGTGGTGGCCACTTCACATAACAGGTGGAGGCCCCCATGCACCTTTAGGTATTATCTCTCTCTCTCTCTCTCTCTCTCTCTCTCTCTCTCTCTCTCTCTCTCTCTCTCTCTCTCTCTCTCTCTCCTCTCTAAATCTATGCCTGGATGACATGTGGAGATCCACTAGTTATTTCTCTTCACCTTTGAATTTTCAGCCCACCTGGGCTACCTTTCCACACCTTAGCCATGTGGCAGATCCTTGATCCTGAAGAGTTTCTAATTCTTTGTTCCTTTCCAATGATGCATCAAAGGGGACACATGGATACCTTCAACGTCTGGTCCTGCACTTGGGAAAAATTGTGTCCCTGTGAGACACAAAAGAATACCAAGAGGAAAAGGGGCCATTTTTCACAGGGATTTGTGGGGGAAACATAACTATTACATTCCTCAACTAAAAAATAGGATTCACACCATAAACATGAGACTCACATTTGCATCCAACACAATCTTATTTT
Source organism: Taxus chinensis (assembly GCA_019776745.2). Taxonomy (NCBI): domain Eukaryota; kingdom Viridiplantae; phylum Streptophyta; class Pinopsida; order Cupressales; family Taxaceae; genus Taxus; species Taxus chinensis. The sequence goes on from CM034151.1 coordinate 705,779,564, forward strand.
TTAGCATACATTTTAAAAAACTAATCCATAGGGATCCAAAATGACTTTACTTCATCAAATCAGTCAGCACGAAGAAAGAAAATAAATACACAAAGGTTATATCTTTATAGTAATAGGACTGCCGCTCTATGCAAAGCGGTGGTTATAGAACCACCACCTAACAGACTGGGTGGTGGTCTTGGATCTTTCAGACATAAAATAAAAATATTAAATGAACAACCCCAGAATTTGAAAGGTTATCCATGTCTCTTCTCCTCCATGACCTTTCCCATTCTCCATTGCATGGGAGAATATGAGAAAGGCTACAAATACATGTTTGTAGAAGAGAACAACATCATCGAAGCATGAAAGCAAGTGAGCAATAAGTTCTTAGTGTTGGAATTTTGTTTTGTAGAAGAAAGGAGTGTTGAGATAGAGAAAGCAAGTAATTGGGAGGAAGTGTGAGATATTATCTACTTCTCTTTCATAATTATTGTAATTATGGTACTTACTGTTTGAATTAGCCGATAAAAAGTGGGAAAAAGAGTAGTTTCCCTTTCTGGCTGCTTTTTTCCTCCTCTGGAGGTTTCCAGGATAAAATTTGTTGGTGTTTGTGAGTTTATATTCTCTTCTTTCCTGCAATTATCAATTCTAAGCACAAGTAAAATTCATTCACTAGATATCTCTGTCATTTTCTAATATAAAGTAGAACAACAACTTTAATTTGTGATTTTGTGGTTGATTCCAAAGTTGAAGAGTTTATAGATCAAACACATGTAAATCAGTCAGAAATTTTTTTCAAAGGCATACACTATATGAAAGAGTGAGATATATTCAAATATTAACAACGTTGATTATCCACATGATGCTACAATGAAGGAAATTATTAAAATAATTTAACATAATATGAATTACATGAGTTATTCAATGAAAATACATAGTTTTTATACCTTAGTGAGTTGTTGTGCAGATGAAATCGCAGTGGCAACATCTTTCTCTACTCCTCCTTAGATATATATATATATATATATATATAATCAACTAAATCATACCTCATTTAGGAACCTAGCACTTTATAATATCCTCATGTAAAATCAAGTAGAGAGGGAACTAAAAGCTCACTAAAGTATGAAATAACTCATGCATGTCCATTAGGATAACACCCTATATACTTCTGAAGTCTCCTTCCATGTTTAAAAGTCTTCACTGTCATTCTACAAGAAACCAAAGTGACCCTTCCCAAGTATTTAGGCAAGTGTGAAACTCAAGAAAATCATTTTCAAAGCATAGTTGTCAAATTTTTATTGCACTATGGTAGATTCACATTCTATGAGAACATCGTGTGGTTTGAGCCCTCTTCAGACTAGTGGTGTACAGGGATGCCTATAACCCACATAACTATTTTTGTAGGAAATCCTTCTTTCACCACAAGGGTTCTAGGGTTTTAGAAAAGTTTACAAATCCATTCTGAAGGTGAGAAAATAATACCAACATGCAAAAACAAAAATTTCCAAGCAAGGGAAACACTTGGTAAGTTGCAGACACAGATTCCATGTAGGTCCAACACCGTACATAAGTGTCAAGAGCATACAAAGAATCTTGATCTAGTTATATGGTTTTTACCAGGTTTATTTTTAGGTGTTAGTTTCCATAACAAAGCATTCACAATCTCAGATTATCCTTATTTTACATTCATATCACCTAGACTCACCCAAATCCATGCAAAATCAAGTGATTATAATCTTCCTTTGTGTTTTTGATAGTTTCTAGGTTAATAGTAACTTTAAAAAGTGTTATTCTGATTTGTGCAATTAATGTTAGAAGTTAATTAAATCATAATATTCACTTGTTATAATATTTCATCCTTTTTATTTATGTTAATTAGAAACACACTAAATCTTAAAAGGGAATGGAATAGATTCACATTAAAAGTGAAATAATTTGGTGAATCTACAACTACCACTTATAAGTGTCATAGTGCAATGGATTCTTCTATTCCTACTTCTACTTCTCTTCTTGATCCACCTACACATGAGGTTTCCTTGGATGACATTGAGACCCATAGTGAACACTCATATGAATATAACCACAGTGAGGACACTAATGTTGATCAAACCCAAGTAGAGATCATATCTCATTTTCCTTCCTAATTACACACTAATCCACATCATATCAAACCAATCATCAATATTATACTTTCCATTAATCTTTCTCATGATAAAAAATCTAATGATACGCCTTTTATAGAGTCATCTAAGCATACATCTATTGTACCCACATCTGTTATGCATACCTCCTTGGGGGAACCTAATATTCCTATGAAAAATGTCTTTATACCTATTCTTGCATCCAATATGTTAGAAATAATCTAACACTTAATTCACCATATGTGGATTAATGTGTAATTATAATAAATTAATTATTTAATTACTTTAGTTAGATTAGTTGTTAGTGTGTTGTTATCATCCCTTAGATTGTGGAGGATGTTCTTTAGTTAGAATATTGTTCTCGGATGATTTCTTGTAGAAGCTTTTTAGGGGTAATATGCTATTTCTACATATTTGCTTTGTTTAGGAGATTTGTTCCATGTATTGTGGAAGAGATAGAAGTTGTCCAATATCTATAAATATTGCAGCTCTCTCTTTTGGTTGTAATGCTTCTTTTTTATATTAATAAAATCACACCAAGCTCCGCCTTGTTTTTGCAATTTAATCTGGTTTACATATTTCATTTGGTACCAGAGCAGGGGAGTTAAGGCTGTAGATAATTTCTGAGGAAGTGTTAGAAGATTTGAGGAAGGAGGACTAGAAGCCTGAGCCAGGAGGAGCCATAGATGCCCCCATCCTCTTCACAACCCTTTCCCCTTCTTCACACACCCAACAACAGTAGAAGCAGTAAGAATATAAAAAAATTGGAAGGAAAATAACAAGCTAGAACACCTGGATGCACCTCCCAACTCCATTATTGTTTTCTAGGTGAAATTATTTCAATTGAGGAGATATTTGTCAATTTCTTTTAATTTTTTATGTTGTATTAAATTGCAAATATAAAAAATATTATTTTGAAATATGATTATTTCATTGATAAAAAGAAGAGAGAGGTTTTCATACAATTGGGGTTGTTATCTATACATAAGATACCCCCCTAATCCTACTTCTAATTCAAGTGGATCCCCAATTCTAGAGGCATCGCTTCTATGTACTGTATAAATTGTCTATTTCATAAATTTACAGTAGTAAATAGACATATGGAGTAGTGAATCGAAATTCAAAGAGGAAAATCCAGGAGAGGGCCACAACCAACGTCTAAGAAACACCGAGCCAACCTCTATCTGGAATCCAAATGTCGTTCCATAAGCAAAACGATGTCCAAAGTTCTGAAGCAAAGCCCTGCTGAAACCATCTTAATGCCGCTTGAAAGCATTAAAAAATGGCAATAAAAAGCGAAGGAGAGGACGGCGGCGGAAGAAATAATGGGGCGGTGGGCAATACAAGACTGATCCACACCAAGTAAGCCCTAAATCGGTTTTTTTTTTCTTTTGTAAAAAAAATCCATTTTTGGACGTTGAGAAATAATTAGAAGTATAGAAAAAAAATTCCATTTTAGGAAAGGGGTCCGGAAAGATCATAAAATCAAAACTTGTATTTTTCATTACTTTCTGTCGGTACCTCGGATTGAGGTGCTATTTTTTTTAAAAGTATACATTTTTTCGAGCTCTACACTTTGGTCCAGTCAAAGAGGCCAAAGAGCCCAAAACTAAATTTGTAAGGGAAAAGAGGCCAAAGTGCCCACAAATTTAAAATTTGCGAAAATATTAATTTTTCGTAAATAAGAAGAGGGGGTACAATTTTATTTTTCTATTTACAAGATGTTTGTAAACACGGTCGATAGTGCCGAAAAATCATTGTAAAAGGCCAAAAAGGAGCCCACACTCAATAAAAATCAATTTTGGGGGAGGGTGTGTACTGATTTGAGGGGGTATTTGTTTCGTGTTTGATTCTCTATCTCTCTTTTTTTTCATGCAAAAATGGCTAACAATGTGCCAAAATTCTTTTTGCCTAATTCACAACTCCTACAAGGAGATAATTATGTTGCATGGAAAATGAAAATTAAAACTCAACTTTAATTTGAGGACATAATTGGTGTAGTTGATGGCTCGATAACGAGACCAGAAAATGATATTGCTCAACAACGTGTGTTTGATCGTGCTAATCAAAAGGAAAAACTTATAATTCTGTTTGGTGTAACTGATGATGTACAACCTCATATTCATCAAGCGACAACTACAAAAGAAGTATGGGATAAACTAGCAACTATATATGAAGCTAAGAACAAAAATGATATTTTGTAATTACAAACACAACTCCATTGTCTCAAAATGAATTCTCATGAGTCTATTGAAAGTTTTCTAAAGCGTGTTGCTATATTGAGATCATCTCTCCAAGCTTTGAAAGTAGAGGTCACTAATGAATCTCTTGTCCCTACTGTATTGAGAGCTTTACCAACCTCATACAAAATATTTGTCACAACTCTCAACATTATGGGTCCAACTACAAGTTTTGAAGAGTTAGTGAACATGTTACAACAGGAAGAGTCCATGAACAAACCTGTAGAATATGAGGAACAATCCCTCTCTTCATTCCATAAGGGAAAGAAATAGGTTCATACAACTAGTAAGCAACACAAGTAGCATTCTCAACAGAATAATCAAGGGAACACTTAGCAAAAGAAGTGTCAGATTTTTGGTAGAAAAGGACATGACTTAAAACATTATTGGTATAACACATTTCAAAAGGGTTCATCTAGTGGAAAGAAGCCAAATTTTCAACAATCTAGTCAGGGTTATCAAAACAAACAACAAGGACAAAGAAAAAGTAACCGGAAAAAGAAAACACCGCAACATGGCAACATTGCTGAAGAAGAAGATAACTCACTAGATGAGAAATTTCTATTTGTTGCACAATCAACTCAAGAAATCAATTCACCACAAGCAATTTGGTATGTTGACTCAGGAGCAACAAGACATATGACCGGGAGAAATGATTGGTTCTTAGAGTTAAATAATACACCTAACAAAGACTCTATTTCATTGGGTGATGATTCATCATACAAAGTACAAGGAATTGGAAACATCTCCTTACCTCTTGGATCAAGAAAGTGCACAATAAGAGATGTTCTATATGTTCCTGGATTGACAAAGAATCTACTTTCAGTAAGTCAACTTTTGGAGCACAACTTAAAAGTGGATTTTGATTGTACAAATGGAAAGAAGATGTGTTTAATCAAAGATAAGTCCAAAAAATCCAACATTATTGCATGAGCTTCTGGTGTAGGTCGTATGTTTCAGTTGGATTTTGTTCAAACCAAAAATCAGGCCCTTGTAGCTAGGATACATCATGAACACAATTGTGGCATCGAAGATTTGGCCATGTAAGTTTTGGCTATCTTGAAACACTTCGAAAAAATAATATGGTAAGAGGACTACCAAATTTCAAGAAAAAGAAAGATAAGTGCAAAAATAGCATTAGGAAAGGAGGAGCCACCCAGGCAGCTACCTTATCTAGAAATGCTAGTAAAATCAGGGCCCGTGGTCAAAATATTAAAAAAAAAATTCCCCAAGAAAGCGGTTTTTCCTCTGAAATCCATAGGCTCATTTAATAACAGGGTTTAAATCTTGTTATGCTCTTTCCAAATCTAGTAGTTTTTTCTCATTGAAAATTGGTAGTGTATTGTGCAGTTGACTGAACATTAGACCAAGCCTTTGAAACTTTCAAGATATTCCCACTGAGCTTGTGAAAATGCAACTGAGTATGAAGATAAACAGACTCCGCTCAGATCGAGGGGGTGAATACACCAGGCATGAGTTCAATGAGTTGATCAAGAAAATTACATTGGAATTGTGTTGATCAAATGGCACCTCCATATACGAGCCACAGGTTAGATGACTGTAGTTCCATTGGGACATATCATTATACAACTATAAAGAGTTTCATGGTAAGGTGTATTGATCGATGATCCCAAAGGTGAGCTTGAGTAAAACTATGGATCGGGCATGAAGCAGTGAACCAAGCACCAGTTTATCTAGCTAAATTGCCAGTTCTCACTTCCATGCGTCTTCCGACTTCCAATAACCCGCTTTAGGATCCCTTGCTCAGGGAATAAACAAGTGGTATACAACACCCTTAGGGTAATTATGGACCCTGCTCAGGCAAGTATGCAAAGTCCTAAGAATATCTACCAACTATACTCCATATGAGCCATCAATCCACAGTCTTCCAAAGTAATTAGCATACAATGATGAAACACAAAAGAGGATAAAGGTTAATGGATCCAAACAACAGAGAATAAATAATAAACAAGAAAAAAATTGTTGAAAGGCATTCGAAGTGATGAAAAAGATAACTAAGAATTGGTCCTTGGAGAATACTCACTAAACCATTCTACTTCCACATTTCACTACATGGCCCTTCATGAAGCTAATGATGCCATGAGGTTGATTCAACTCCTCCATTTAAAGGTTGTCTTTTTTTAACATATGTCTAAATATGATTTCCTAATCTAATTTGATATGTCTATGTTGCATAAGTGATCCCTTCACATGGCTAGTTCAGGACAGTTTATAAATCGTAGTATTACTAAAGTAGACGTCGGTAAGTTTGAGCCTTAAGGACGTACAGTAATTGAATCAAGTCTAGCTAAACCGCTATAGCTACAACCATGCCCAGCATTCAAAACCTTAGTGAAAAAAACACTATGAATTGAGAAAAAAAATCTTGTGGACCCTAAGATATTGATTCTATGGCCACTTTTATAAGAGGGGTTCCACCAGGGAAGAAGGCAATAGGCTGCAAATGGCTATTTAAAACAGCAGTACAAATAAAATGTAATTTTTTATAATTTTGAGGCCATTTTGAGCTCGAAAAGCCTCATGGGCCTCATGCACAAACAAGAAGGCATTGCTTGTCATTAAATTTTTCGCACGCAGTTAGCCATAATTTCATATTTTTCAGGATTATTTTTTGCTCTACGCTGCACAATCTAGTTGGGAACAATCTAACCATTTACTATGGATGTAAAAAGTGAATGCTCTCAATGGGGATTCTTTTGTCCTAACTCTACATGACTTCAACTAGTGGTGATTATTATGTCATACTAGGTAAAGAACCAAAGGTATGTCAGAATCATCAACCCAATGTACGGTCTGAAGACAGGCTCCCAGGGCATGGTACATTAAGATTGGTGTAGCATCTCATCAAACATGGATTAGCAAATGATGTAACCCAATAGTGATCCTAATCTCTATCTCAAAAGGCATAGGGGGGAGATAGTGATCATAGTTGTATATGTCGTATGATCGTAGTCATCACTGGAATGATGGTGCAACCCCATGATTTGAGATAACTAAGGAACATCCAAATCTATCAGTGTCGACATGACAGATCTCGGGCTTCTAGCATTATTGTCTTGAGGCCTGAAGTATGGACAAGAAGGACCATTCTGAATTTACATAGCCAGTTTCTTACTCAACTAAAATATATCAAGACTAATGCTCAAGAAATTTAGAAGGATTTCTTGTGGACCAGTTGCTAGACCTATTGAGACAAGGCTTCAACTGTCTCGCACAGATCCCTGGGAGAGGAGGTTTCTGATGTAGCTCTTTATGCCCAACAGTTCTATTGAGAACTTCCTCCCTTTTACTTAAATTATTCTATGCCATGATAATCAACTATGCAGTTAGTTAGATTTCATCGATTTATACAAGAATCTAGTGAATTTGACTGGAAAGTAACAAAGAGGCACTATATAACAAAGATGGAGATTAGAAGAGAAAACATGGATCTTCTTGTCTAGAATAGGGAAGCTAGAAGGCACAACTTATTCTTGAAAAGATCCCTACAGAATCAGCATCATGCAAGGGGAGAATCGTTGATAATAGGAATTCCTTATCTATCAAGATTTGAGGTCATGAGTTGAAAGATTGTTGGTACCTAACACATGGGGGAGCAAGAAAGTTCATCGAGAAATTTCAAGGACCTCCACAGAATCAGAATATCACAATAGCAGGAGGAGCTCACACTGAAAAGATAAGGCTCAGAAAAATGGGATACTAGAAGGATTGGGAATTCCACAAGATCAGCCAAGGCAATCCTATATGTTGAGAACGAAGACCATTTAGATGATGATGATTTCTTCGTAAACTTCCCAGTTATACATAAACGCATCCAAACATCATCTGAGTGTGTATCTAGTACATTTGATTTGGGAGCCACTCGACACATGACTAGACAACATACAACTTCAGGTTTACCACCACAAAGGACATCAGCCTTCAAAAAACCATGTTTGGTTACAATGATGAATCTTATTACAAAGTACTAAGGTATTGAGGAACATTCAAATCTATTTCTCTCATGGTTCACATCATTGTAGATTATCATGATGTATTATATGTCCTTGGAATGTTAGACAATAGTCTAACACTTACTATCACCATTATGTGGATTAATGTTTAGATCATAATCTAGTAGATTGATTTTGATAGTCACTTCCGGTAGCTAAAGTGTGTTAGTGATGTTGCAATAAATCCCTTAGATTGCTCGAAAATTGTTACTTTAATCCTAGAATATTGTTCTGGGATGGATGTTCCAACTTGAATATTTGTTAAAAGGGATGATCAGGCACTAGTGGCTACATGATTTACTTCCCCTAGGACATTTGTGACATCAGAGACTTGTCTCACAGATAGAAGCTTTCTGATATCTCATACACACTTGTAGCTCAGTATAATATGGTTGAAATGCTTCTTTTATATATCTCAATAAAGGATCACATACAAGCTCTTCCGAATTGCCTCATAGGAAAACAATCATAGAGCTTACAGATTCCAGAAGAGTACTTATTGAACCTACTATGTAAGATTGATTTTGGTTAATACTAATACATTTTCCATTTGATGAAAACTAGTAATTTTGGATTTCATTATTTTACGCTTTGAGTTGATAATTATTCAAGAAAAATGTGGATTTTTTATCTTCATAACAAAATTGAAGCTTTTGATAACTTCAAAAAGTTCAAATTGTCTATGGAGAATGAGATTGGTTATCATATCAGACCTCTCCACTTAGATCAAGGGGGGATTCACCAAATCTAAGTTCAAATCATACCTATAAAACTCATGGGATTCATCAAAAAAAATCCTCCTCCACACACACTATATTAGAGTAAAAGCACAATAAAATGTCCCACTTTTTTGTATGTTTTGTACCTTTATAAACATGAATTTTTGGTCTCATTGATTTTCTAAAGGTAATAGCCACAAAACCGTACACATTCATGAAATTCCACAAAATAACGGAATGTTGTGTTTAGAGTGTAGAATACATGTATATTTAAAAAAAAAATGGTTAAAATTTTGGTGTTTATCTTAATTTTTTAATACATTGCTTCTTATGTTCTAAAAGAGGAATAATTTTCCCCTAGTGGTATTTTTAAATAAAAAGTTGTTTTTTCACCATGAAATTTTAGATGTATGTTCAAGATTTGACTTTTAAGGTCTTGTCAATTTTTTGTATTTTTTTGACTTATATATATATATATATATATATAAATTATATAGTAAAACTATTTTTCAATAAATAGTGTACATATGTATATGACAATAACTTTTAAGATTTATATCAAAATTCAGTTTTTTTTTCACAAGTACGAAGAAGACTTCAACAAATAGGAAGTTTATTTTTTTCAATTTTTTTGATATATTCTACTATTTTTCAAATTTGGTTGATTATGTACTATTGATTGTCCTAAAATACCATATGTTAGTAAAAATTAAAAAATAAATAAATGAAAACTATATTTTTAGAAAGCTAATAAAAATCTAAATTTTGTGTTAAAATTTTGTAATTTTACTAGTTCGTTTACTCTAATTACGTGGCACCTAAGTGGTAGATTTTGGCTTACAATTATCCTCCAAAAGGATTTAGAGCCAAAATGGACCACTTAGGTGCCACGTTAGTGCCACTTAGAGGGGTTTGCGCGAACTACCTTCATGTGGACTATGGTTTGCGCGAACCCCTCTGCGCCACCAAAGCGCCACCAGAATGCTTCCTTCTAAATTTAATGTTTTGCAATTTTTTTATAAGTAACAGTGTTAAAATAATATTGTTCGTTTTTAATGTTTTAAATTTAGTTTTTTACATTTTTTTGTTTTAAACTAAGTTTGGTTTTTTTTATTGTTTTTAACCAAAAAGATGTAATATGTTATTATATTTTTGAAAAATATTTTTTATTATTTATATATAGAAAAATTGACTTTAAAGCATATAGTTATTTTATTTAAAAATATATTATAAAACTAAATAATTGTATATTAAATATAAATTCTATTACAATTAGAAAAGTTGTTTTAAAGTTATAAAAAACTAAAATTAAAAATAACCTAATTTATAACCTAATTTCTATTTAGATTTGTATATAATAAGAGTTGCATGCATGTGTAGTTTTGTATCAAGTTTACTCTTAGAAATTCATATCTATCTCGATTTATGTGTGTAGGTGAAAATTACTGAAGTGGATGAATCATGGGAAGTGTAAAGAATAAGAAATGAAAATATACCGAGGAAGAGAATGCAGAGAAGAATTCTATAAGATCAGTTCGTAGGAAGCCACAAACAGAAAGAGAGAAGGCACAACAAGAGAAATATGAGGCTGTAAAAATTAGTACATAAGTAGAAACCCTTGATAGATCGTAATTTTTTTTTCGTTCTAAGGTAAATATTACAATATGTTTTTTAGATTGGGTAAAGGCAAGGGTTCTAATAGGATCCCATAACCTAAAACAATAGAAACAATATGTGAAAATAAAAGGCTCTAAAAAAACAACGTAAGAACCAACCAAGTACCGAAGAAGGATCCACATAGAAAAATCATTCAACGAAATAATAATTGTTGAAATATCAACAAAACATGGTTAAAAAATATAAAACATGGAAAAAAATATTACAGCCACACAAAAGTGTAATTTGGATCTTGATCTAGCCATCTACTTTGTTTTTTATTGCTTGTTACTCTCTAGGAGACATGGTTGTTTTTATCTCTTAGTTAAATATAGGGTTTCTATTTAACATCAACTTTCATTCTTCAACATCCTCTCTCACCTCTTAGAAAGGATCTATTTCAGTACCCACCAACACCTTTCTAACTTAAACCTCATATAATTGGGTCATTCCTAAAAAACAAGAACCTTTGTATTCCTCCCATCTATATCTCTATAGTTAACCCCTTGACATGTTGTTTCATTATTCTACATTTTAACTTGTCATACATCTTTTAAAAAATTTCATTTTTCACCCATCGTGCTTATGTAATCCATTCAAAATAAATTTCTATCTTTGGATATAGGCCTTAACTCAATTCCTCTTTATCAAGGGTAACCTCTAAATTCTAGCTCACCATCATAAGATTAGCTCCCAAACAAGTCATATTCCTTATTTACTTATTGTTTATATAGCTATAATATATGTTTTTCCATTATTTAGGTATACTTATATCATTTTCTCCTTTCTAATCTCACCTTTTCTCACTCATCATTTCTCTCTTTCAATTGCGAAAATGTTTTCTTCGTCTAGATACAAACATGATCCTCTTAACATACCAAGTTATTTCTTAGCACTCTTGCTTTATCCACATGCTCTTCATGTGGAAATAAAACACCTTGCAAAACACTTTGCATTAAATAACCACATTAATTTTTTTCCTGATTCCCTCTTCCAAACATCCCATTATATCATAGACCATTTTGTGAGAATGATTAAGTATGATGTATAACACAAGAGATCCTAGTCGAATGAAATATTAGGCTTCTACCATGCCATATTTCATAAATTAGATAGCTCTAACACCATCTGTGTGTGTGTGTGTGTGTGTGTGTGTGTGTGTGTGTGTGTGTGTGATTTATGAAAAAAACAATTGAAAGATCAAATGATGACTTGAGCCAATATCTACTATAAGGAATTTTTGATCTCCTAAATAAAATATTAGTTGGAAATTTTGATCCCCTAAATCAAATATTAGTAAGGATTGATATTAGCATGTTAATAACATCCTATGCATATTACAACCTTTGAAAAAATAATATTTATATGAAAAATTTAGTAATTATTCATTTGGAGTAAAAAAGATTCATTACACATGCTACACCAACATTAAAATTATAGCTATACTTTATGCATATTAAAAATATAATAGTGATTTAATAATTGATTACTCTGTGTACTATCTTAAATAGTTTCTTAGTTGTCTTAGACAATGTGTGTAAATTTAGATAATAGTTTCATCCTTGATTTATTTTGTGTGTATGTGTGTGTGTGTGTGTGTGTGTGTGTGTGTGTGTGTGTGTGTGTGTGTGTGTGTGTGTGTGTGTGTGTGTGTGTGTCCTATCCCATAAACTACATAATGCACGTTAAATCCAAGGTTGATTGAACCAATGCATGGTAAAATTATTTTGAGTAAGTAAGACTATTCCTCCACATAATATTTTCTGTCACAATGCAATAAATTTCATAAAACTTTTGAGAATCACACTAAGGCATCCAAATATGCATTTGGTATCCAATAGTCATCCAACAAGGAAATTAAGGTGATTACTAAGTTTAGATACATTCGATGACATGGTGAAAATTTATTCCACATGACTATGTGGTATTTTATAGGAAAATAAAATAAAAAGGAAAGTGGGAAAAGGGGAAAGTAGGTTTTAGACCAAAGTAATCAATAATATATCATTATGTCACAATTAAACCTGCTTCTAAGTTGAAAAAGTATTATTTAGTAGATTTCAAGAAGGACCTCATGAAGCTATCTAAATACAATTAGCTTGGTCAACTTAATATTATTGTTTACTAGATAGTAAGTTAATTTTTTAGATATTAAATTGTTTACTAGCTTGGTCATTAATGGTGTAATCACATTTGTATGTTAATTTTTTTACAATTTTTGGTGTAATCACATGTGTATGTTTATTGACACAGATCATGATGCACAACATTATGCTGAAGTGATAACAAAAATTATGGAATTGCTTCCCAAAAAAAATGTGAAACACTTGGTGAAGATGGATTTACAAAAATTAAAAGAATTTTCCCAATAAGAACCACTATCACGAAAGAAAATAGGAAGTGTAGAGATAATATATGGTGAATTTGTTAATTTGACTACAGTTGCTAGAGCACATTTGTTGGTTACATTCTTGAATCATGTTGATATGAAGGAAACATTAGAATTGTTGGGCATTGATTTTGGACAGAAAAATTTAAAATGTATAGAAGAAGAATTTGTTGGGAATTTTTCTAAAGGAATAAGTTCTTTGGGTACAAAAACTAGGTTTTTTGATAAGAGTATTTTTCGTAGAGCAATATTAACTTCAGTTGTAAGTGAATATACGAAAAAGAATCTTCATGTTACCACTGTTGCCAAGGAATTGGTTTTATATAGAAAGACGTTCAACAGGTATGCAAAGAGGAGGAAGACATTAGATGACTCTACTATGGAAAAAAATTGGGCAATAATGAGTAGAAATCCACGTTCTGATAAAATAGAGGATAATATTGTGAAGATAGTTTCTAATTTTTGGACTGAGAGGATTCATCCTTATTCGAATGTGAGGGATTTTTTAAAACATAGGATAACTCACAATAACTATGATGAACATATAAAACATTGGCTTGAAATAACTAAACATGAGATGTACATAAATTTTACGGAAGAAAATCTAGATGTTAAGATTGCACAATGAATGTTTGAAAAATTGAAGCCTTGGTATGTGTGAGCTGATAAATTCCTTGACACATGTTGTTGCCATTATCACATTGAGTTTGATTATCACTATCAGGTACAAAAAAATTATATCATGTATATATATTTTGAGGTGTGCTTTCATTTATATCTATATATTTGAAATTTGATTAAATTTCATTTTCTTATATGTGATTTAAAATTAGAGTATTTCAAAATCTATGTTTTTTCAAGTGTATAGAAAGTTACGGGAAGCATCAAATGGTCCTGAAAATGCCCCACCTACACGTGCCAATGAATTCATAACTTCAATTATTTTCAAAATATCCAATGATCATGTCGATGATCGTATGACTTGCATCAAAGGTTTCTATGACAAGTGCAGGGACTTGAAATATTGCCAGAAAAAAATGAAGATTTGGACACATTTCAAATGGTGGCTTGCAAGAGGTGATATATATATATATATATATATGTTTTTAAATTTGGATGTACATATTTTATTTTTATTTTTATGTTTAATACAAAATAATATGATAATTTTTCCATTATGTATTGATTTTTTAGGTTCAAATACATAAATATTCAACACGGCTTAGAAAAGATGCAACCAGGTTAGATTTGGCAGAAGAGGAAATCCCCATTGCTACATTCATGCAAATTTTCTGATGTTTAATTAGTCGGTACATCAAACATTCTCACTATGTAAAGTGGTAATCTACACAATTCAAGACTAATAGAGACATTC